>CM033642.1:44181806-44194195 GCA_019512145.1 Engystomops pustulosus | reverse complement strand
GACACAGACATCAGCTACACAAGTACCTGACATGCTGTGTTCTCCTATACACATGTGAGAGACACAGACATCAGCTACACAAGTACCTGACATGCTGTGTTCTCCAATACACATGTGAGAGACACAGACATCAGCTACACAAGTACCTGACATGCTGTGTTCTGCTATACACATGGGATAGACACAGACATCAGCTACACATGTACCTGACATGTTCTCCAATACACATGTGAGAGACACAGACATCAGTTACACAACTACCTGACATGTTTTACTATACACATGAGTGACACAGACATCAGCTACACAAGTACCTGACATGCTGTGTTCTCCTACCTGAGAAATTAACAGCAGGTAACAATGACAAATGTGCCAGTACAGTCAGGTTGTTGGTCTGGTGAGCTCGAACCCCCATGTAGTTTACTTGGTTACTGACGGAAGCAGCCCAGTAGTGTACATGCTGGACTCCATCAGTCCATAAGTTTGAATGGCCGTCTTTAAGATATGAGTGACCATTGACTTCAGTACACACTTGTTTGCGGAGAAAAAGTACATTTGACACTTCTTCTTTACCACATTTGAATGTAATGTCAATGTAACCAGGCTGGTGATGTGTTTTCATGTGTGACAGGATGAGAAGAATAAACTTGTATTTGAGTTTGCCACATCAGAAACCGTTTCTCCACCTGCAAACAAATGAAGGAGATTGACAATTGAGGTCAGTCATCATACAAATGACATGCACTTTACAATTTCTATTTATGTCTAAAGGGGCTTTCTGATTGGGATAAGCCATTCATATGTAGATGTGTGCGCGTCTGACATATTCCAACACCAAATCCACTCAAAGGGGTAAGCTTCATTTCTCGTGGTAGTGGTGCAGCGAGTGTGTCACTACAATCAGCTCCTGACACTTCTAGCTTAATATGCTTATAACCCCTTAAGCACGAGGCCCTTTTTTGTGTCTTTATTTTTCACTACCCCAGGCTTCAAAAAATCTATAAACTTTTTTATTGTTCCATGTAAAGAGCTGTGTATGGGCGTTATTTTCTATTGCACTGTCATAGTGAAAAATGATGAAAAACTATATTGACGCCATTTCCTGGGGCTTGGTTTTTAAGCTTTCACGTGCGCCCCAAATGGGACATGTCTAACTCTTCATTGTGGTCAATACGATCACGGAAATATCAAATTTGTTGGGTTTATAATGTTTTCATACATTTAAAAAATTAAAACCTCCTGTACAAAAAAATTCTTCATTTTGCATCATTCTTTGCGCTAATACTTTTTATACTTCGGAGCTGTGGGTTCGGGTGTATTTTTTGCGCGATTGCGGCAATACCTAATGTGTTTTATGATGTGTATTGTTATTTATATTTATATCAGTTCTAGGGGAAAGGGGGTTAGATTTGAATTTTTAGGTTTTTTATTATAAGTTTTTTTAACTTTTTATTTTACTATTTTCAGATCCCTAAGGTTCTTTAACCCTAGGTTGTCTGATCGACTATCATATTTTTGTATTTGTTCTTTATTTTCTGCAGTATGGCCTTATAAGTGCGGGATAGGAATTCATCGATTGACGTCACGGTGCAGGTGGCGATCGATGACATAGACACCTCGCATCGATTCTAGCACACAACACTGTATGGACAGTACTGGACTGCAGTTGGCTGGAGACACAATGTACTTTTAGTGGTCTACCATTAATGCATTGTGATAATAGATTCCTTTAAAACTGGTAAAAAATATGCTTGTCGAAAATTATCAAATTATTTAAATTACATTCAGAAAATTCAGAGGCCAGAAATTTCTAAGGCAAAGGTTATAGTTGTTAAAAAAAATAAAGTTTGCCATCACATAAACCCTACGTTTGTATGTATTCACACAGTGCTGTGGCTCCCCCTTGGACCTTAGCTCAGTGTCTCTTGAAGGGAATTGACATTATGATTAATATCACAGTATGCATGGCGGCTCCACATTGTGGGAGAGACAAGGGAAAGCCTTGGGTAACCTCGAAATGCCTCATCTCAGCAATCTGCCTGAAGCCATCCAGTGATCCCAAGGAGGCCTCTTAAAGTCATGTACCCAAGTGTGAGGAGCAACCTCATATTATATGTGATAGATTATTGATTGAAAGGACTATGAAAATCTCATTTTATCCACCTCTAAAAAATAATTAGAATTCCAGGTTTTGTAGATAAAGAGTAAGTTCATACAAGCTAGTTGAGAACGAGAATTGGGCAAATCAATAATTCCTGATACTTGCGAACCGCATATATAGGAACTTGCATTTTTCCCCGTTACAACAGTCTTTATGATAAGAGGGCTAGGAAGTTGTGGGATTGGAGGGGAGCATGAGAGGGGAAAGATCTAACAGGACTGAAAAGTGACAAGAAAAAAGATGTGGCCCAAATGTCAGAGCTGTACAATCGGTGAGGGTTATGTTAAGCATGTCACTATGTTGCACTGATACTGATGGGCAGTAGTCATAAAATTTCTATGTAAAGAAAGGAATTTTCTTCTATAAAATTTAATTTCGGTCATAAGTAAATTAGGTCTTGTGTTGTTTCCAGTAAAAGGAAAAAAGTGGTGCTTGCAGTGCCCCTTGTTTGGTAGGTAAGACTTAATAGGCAATGACCAGCCCTGTAAACAAGAACAGTACAGTATGTAAAGCCAAATCGGAACACTGTCCTTCAAAATGAGGAATCTGTTTGCCTCATCCCTGGTTGATTTGCAAGCCTGATTAAGGGTGGGACATGTGTATAAGATTAGTTTCTTCTCATAAAAAGAAGGAAAGGCCAGCTTAGGAGGACAGAGCCTATGTGCCATATTTTTTCTCAGGGGAGGTAGAGAGAGAATTTTGTGAGAGCATGTTGCCTTTAAGATTCTTAAAGGGACCCTTCGACCCCCCCAAAAATATATTAGACTCGACACAACTAGATGTAGGGCTTGAGTATGAATTCAGGAGGCGACCTTATAATGTCGTAGCTCTAGCTACCATGATCCTAGTTCCCACTCATAGCATAAAAGGCCATCCTCTGACGTTGTCCCCTGTACACTATGTAAAGTGCACCTGGACTATATGCAGATGCAGGGGTGAGGATCTGCCCCAGCACCGGGAGTGGGGGCGGCAATGGTTGTCAGACCGGATAGACTGTCTCTGTATGGTACTGTCGACGTGCAGAGTGATTCTCAATTTATAGCTAGTGCTAGCGGGTACCACTCTGCATCTCTGTGCGTCTCCCTGGAATTCATCGTTGGCTGTGTGATCCACTTAGTGCAGACTGCATTAAATCACGCGCAATACAAGACCACAGGGGGATTCTCGCAAAAACTCTAAGACTGTTTTTAGAAAAAATTAGGCAGTTTTCTAAATATGTTGTTTTTCTTTTGGTGGATCAGTTTACCATTATGTATTTGTATGAACCTCATACCTAAAAACACTTTACCTAAATACGTTCTGGTCTGTTAGAACAACAAAGCCTCTTCCGATGCAGATGATGGGGAAACCCTGGGATGCAGCCACCAGCCACAGTAAGGAATGCGCTGTCAGGCCAATTTTATCTGCATTTATTATTTTCTTTATTGGTGGACCAACTACTGAGATTACGTGTATAAGTATAAGCACAGCACACTATCTCATCTCTGCATTAGGCTATTCATTATTCCCTGGTATGTATCACACTGGATTTACTAAAAGGGACTCCGGGCCTCTTAATCAATTCCAAAAGAGCGGTTCGCCACTGAGCTACTTCTTCCCGCCAGGTTTGACTGGTTAAGACCAAGTCAAAACCTGGTCTAAAATAGGACCAATCTGAATCACTATCTGACATGAAAATCTGCATAAACACCGTAATTCTGTTTTTAGGTCAATTACCAAAAATGATTTAAAATATTATATTTGCCAATTGCCAGAATAAATGAGAGGAGAGTGACTGTTAATAAGAAAAGTTTACATACACTTAGTATTGGTACCATTGCCCTTTAAAACGTTATGACGTGGGTCACAATTTGTTCGGATTTCCTTCTACAAGCTCTTCAATACCAAAAAATTAAGACAGTGTCTTATATCATTTTTGCTCATAAAAATGCCTGGGTCAATTTTCATCGATCCAAAAACGTCATAATTGCTATAATAAACTGAATATAAACAAAATGCATTAGTCACAAAATGGAGCCTTAAAGTAGTTTGATTTTGATTCACAAAATGTTAGGGACTCTTCTAAAGTAGGCGGAATTATCACAAGGTGGCGTCACTGGAAACTTACCAAGTCTCATGATCTTTAGATAATTTAAATAATCTCTCCTCCCTCTTATGCTTGGCTTCAGTGATAATAACAGACAGTCCTGCTGTCCATAGTAATGATGTTGTAATCCATCCACGGCTCAATTACTCACCAAGAGAATCTCACCCCAACACTGTGCCACTGGAGCACAGAACCAACAACTTACAGCAAACGACTAGTGATGATACTTGACTGCACAGGCAGTGCAGGAAATGTGATGGGACATGTGACCAAGCAGCCATCGTCTGTCCTGTGTCTGTTCCACCAGAGGAAAATAACGGGACTGATTGAAGGCGCACATAGCATTTAAATTATTCATACAGTTATATGTCACCGCATTTTTCTGCTAAGGGGAGCAACATTTTAAATGACAATTAATATATTAGCTTATATTTTAGACCCGTTTGTATAGGAATATGCTTATTCTGGAATTACCCCTTAAAGACATTCATGTCAGAAGTAGATGTGGATGGTAGATTCCTCCTTGCCTATCTGCCCTAAATGTATTTTAATAATCCTGGACATAAAGAACTTGTTAAAAACTTATTTTAGTAATGGTGGGGCTCTAGTGCGTTAGCATGACGCAAAGAGTTTGTATGTTCAATCCGATGCAACGTTTTTGGAAATTGCACCCAAGGATGAATTGACTAGTGCAAGTCCACAGGTCCCTTCCTGATATCTTGTGCCTCAGTGTGCCTTCAAATGACATCCTGAGCTGTGTCTCTAATTGACTTAGATGATGCCAATTAAAACTATTCAAGCTTCCAACAGCACTTTTGATTGACTAGGCAAACAAATCATATGGTTTAATGGCTAAAAGACCTAAATTAGACATTTTTATTCGATTCTTGTCAGGGAGGAGATAGTGAGGAAAAAACAGACTGTTCTTGTGCCTTTTCTCGGTGTAATGTAAAACGTCTAATTTCAACTGTATACATGGAGTGGACTGGAGTCCTCTTTATATCATTCTTGCTTTCCTGTAGCAAAGGGCATCTCCTTTTATTGTATTATAAGAAACTGAATCAGGTTTTGACATTTCCCTAATGGCAAATTCCTCTAGCTTATTAGATCAATGATCATACATTTTTTTGGTAAAAAAGTCACAACGCATGTGCAGTGAATGGCAAAGCCTCAGTGAAAACTCAACCTGGTATGCCAAATATTTGGAATCGGGGGAGAGATGAACCGGTGCAGGATTTTGACTGAGAAGCCAACTATATGTTCAGGAAGGTCGAGAGCGAGGAAACAATTCAGAGAAGTAGTTCCTGATACCCCCAAAGGGGGACGTTCATTGATTTGGACAACTTGCTGACCGCCAAATGACTCAAGGGCTTCACTAGATAGGAGCCTGAATGGCGCTAGAGACTTTTTTGATTTGGTTCAGTGACTAGTAATCTACAGCAACCGTCATTAATATGTCAAAACCTCATGACAAAATTCCTTGTGAAGAACCTCTTTCAGTGGTTCATGTCACTGTTGGTGTAGAGTACATGCAGTGCTCTTCCAAAAAAATCAACAACCTTATGTTAACCCTTTTGGGCACTAGGACTGTATCAGTACGGTCCCGGTGGGATGATATGTAAATGTATGTTAACCCTCTCACACTGTAGTCAAGCATGACCGCATATAGGTAAGGGTATTCCCTGTAGTGATCTGATCCCCGTGTCTGCCAGTATCTGCACAGGTGCCACGGGGATGCATGATGTCTACGGCAGTCAGAAATGCTTGAGTCTGTGTGTTAACGTCTGACGCATGGTGAGCCCAGCCAGAACGTTTACACTGCTCTACAATGAATTAGGTATTGTAGAGGCATGTATTGGACTGAAACAGCGATCAGAGCATTGCTAGTTCAAGTTCAGTTTGTATAAGTAAAATACGTTTTAAAAAAATGTAAAACATTAAAATAATAAATAAAAACTATAAGCCCTAAGAGGTCACTTTACCATACAAATACTTAACCCCTACGAACGGGTTCACTGGTGAATGGAGAGGGCTCATGGGCTGAGCCCTCGCCATGCTGTAAGTCTTTGCTACATATTGCAGCAAACCAACTACCGGTAACCACCCGCGATGGTGCTAAGCCATTTTGCCGAGGATCGTCACTATTCGTGACGTACACCGGGAAAGCGGCGACCATCGCCATGACAGCGACGTCTACTGGGCTGACCGCGTTAACCCTATCTATTACAATGTGATATCAGCACAATGTACTGAATGAGGAGGAAAAATCGCCATATACTTGCCATACTGGAGCTATGACCGTATATGATAGGATCGATCAGACAACCATAGGGTGACAGTGCCCTAAAGAGAAAATTAAAAAACCTAAGAATTTACAATACCCCCTTTTTCCTAGAATGAATAAATATAAATAAACAGTAAAATCATAAACACATTAGATATCGCACACGTGCCAAATGCCGATCTGATCAAAATATAATAAGGTTTTTCAATGTGTTTTAACCCCGTAACGGAAACATAGCAAAACTAAAGAAAAAATGGCACTTTTTTGACATTTGAAAAAATATAAAAAAAAATCAATAAAAGTGATGAAAGGCGTACAGTCCAAAAATGATAGAAAATGACAAACGTCATCACAAGTTGCAAAAAATGACAACACCCACAAGCTCCGTACCACCAAGTATAAAAAAAAATATATGGCGCAGAAGATGGCAAAATCAGAAAAAAAAATTTGGTTATCCCCGAATGTACGGTCCTGTATGTCATTTCAGGGCGCATAGTGAAAGCTTGTAAAATCCAAGCCGACAAGAAACGGACCAAATGCGTTTTGTCACCATGTTCAGTGCAATTGATTATTTTTCCACTTCCCAGTACACGACATGGAATATTAAATACAGTCACATGAAGTGCAATTCGGTACGCAGAAAACAAGCCGTCACACACGCTCTTTACATTAGGAAATAAAAAAGTTATAGATTTGGAATGATGGGGAGTGAAAAAATAGAAAATGAAAAAAACAAAAACAGGGCCAGGTTGTTAAGGGGTTAATAAAGTAAAAAAGCTCTAAAAAGTGATTTAAAAAGTGTCAATCATCATAGTGTCTAAAATAAGACCACTTAAATGAAACAACATTTTCTCCAAATTGAGTTGTTTATTACAGTAAAATTGGCACGAAAAAGCTATAGAAATGAGGTGGTATTTTTTTAATTGTGGCGATCCACAGAATAAAAATAATATATATTATGGTATGGTGATACGCCAAAAAAAAACAAAACAAAACAATCCTTACCAAATTTGATTGAATTATGTACAGAAAAGTTCATTTCAGTGGCAAAAAATGAAAACCCTTAAAGTCCACGTATTAAAAAAGGAAAAAAATTATGTGCATGTAAATTGACAATAGAAAATCTGCTTCTGGATGGCAACTCCTTCATGCTATGCCCTGGCCGTGCACCCATACAGCATGACACCACCAATATGGGCATCAGTGTACTCAGGAAGATTGGGTATCAAACGTTGTAGAGGCTTTTGTCATTAACCATTGCAAATGTTATTTTCCGCCCAAAAATGGATGTATGTCCAAAAATACTATATTTTTAGACTGTACTCCATTTTGTTCTAACCCCTTTAAAACACCTAAAGGGGTTAAAAAAAAAAACTTTTAAAAAGTGGTTTTTCAATACGTAAGGGCGTAGCTTCCGCGATGGGTAATTTACAGGTCTGCTATTATTTAGGCCTCTAACAGGCATTTGAAAGTGAGAGGTCCCTATAAATACAGAGTTTGGGCGATTTTCCAAAAACTTCTAAGCCCATGACATTCTTTAGTAAAATACTGAATCTTCAAAAACCATGCCAACATAAAGCAGCGACTTAGGGAGGGATGTAAGTTATGAATTAATTTGGGTGCTATGACTACTGCATCATAAGTAGAGAAGTAGACTTTCAAATTTCCGTTTCTTTCATAACTAAACATTAAAAGATACATCCAAATTTTTAAACAAGTACAATGTGTCACGAGAAAAACAATCTCAAAATTTACACGGGCAGAGTGAAAAATGGGGCCATGTCTTGAAGGGCTTAAAAAAATATTCTTTTTTATGGGTGGCTGAGTGAGGTAGCACTTCTGCCTTGCCAGCGCTGGAGCCTGGGTCGAGGCAAGGCATCTACAAAGAGTTTGTATGTCTCTCCGTGTTTGCGTGGTTTCCTCCCACCACTCCTAAAACATACTGTTTGACATGCTCTGTGAGCGCGTGCGTAATCTGTGTGGCTATATAATAAAGAATTCTACTATTTATTATATGGTTAATTTTCTGTTTTCTAATTGGGATTACGTCCTCGCAGATTAAAATCACACACAAGAACCAGGCACCAATGCTGTTGCGCCCCCTCCACCCCGCGTTCTCAAGCATTCTTTTCTAAATAATAGATAAGGCAGTGAGACTACTTTATATACTTCTACTGTGACAGCAATCAACCATGGATCATAAGCATACAGCATCAGATTCCTCTTCTAACCTGACTGTAGGTTGGCCTCCAAGTCCATTACCAAGCTTCTGACCATCTCATCCAGAGCATCAGAGAAGTAATATAATATATATGATAAATACTGTATGAAGAAAAAACGAGAGACTGATAGAAGGTCTTGGAACTCTTAGATGCCCATTTAGCATGTTTCCCTTCCTCAACCTCACCCGTGAAATATTTAATGCTGTACTGATAAACCTTATAGAGCAATTGTAGTATAAGATTATATTTCCAGGACAGAGATAAATCCATAACAGATGTAGTGATGGTACAAATCTGATATTTTAGACAGTAGAATAGGAAATAAATATTATATATGAAACTTCCCATCATGGGTTAGTATAGAGCAAAATAATGGGAGACATTTACTATCATTTTATTGCAGTGGAAATGGGTACGGGACCACAAACTTGGGTTCAAACGATCATGTTGCACTGTTTGTTATTTATAATTGTTTTTAATTATGATGCTTATATTGCGAATGGAATATAATGTTGCAAGTTTATTTAGAGAATAATGGTAAAGCATAGAATAAACAATACAACATCTACCAGTGATTCATGGTTATAAGAAATTCCTTGTCTTGTTTCACTTTTTCTACCAACATTCACTGTGTTTCATTAAAGACAATTGAGCTCATTTAGATATATATTTACAGTCAAAACTGGATTTTCGGTTGTTGAAGTAATAATTTTTTTAAAGTTTTATTATTCATATGAAGTGTTTACATCGTTATTATGTATTTGTTTCTCCGACCATGAAATGGTTTATTATGTTGTTGTTCTTTCTGATTTGAGTCTTATCGACTTGGATTATGCCACTTCCTGGTGACCCCTGAGAATTAGTTTGCCTGTAGTTATCTAAAACAACAGGATTTTGTTGGATGTACCATACAGACAGTAACAAGGTGGTGATAAGACAGGCTTCGTGCACAAGGGCATTCTGTCTTGCAACCACAACAAACCAGAGATAATGGCAGTCTGTTGTGTCCTCAGAGTGTGAGGTCCACTCAGCACCATGACAGTAGAAAAAGACGACTTGTGCCAGAAACACGGGCATAGAATAGGAGCGCTTCATAATTATGATTCAGACAGTCAAACTCGCACAGAGGAGACTATGGAAACACAGTACCATTACTTGTTACTATATGTAGCGTTATGCAGAAAGATGTGGACTCACTGATTATCCTCTAAAGACATCAGACCAGACTCTGTACTACACATGGGATGCATCTCCTGAGGCATCATGGATTATAATAGGACTGAAATAAAATATAACTAAATCAACTGTGTATGATTAAAGCAGAGGGGAAGGCTACACTGCATGTGGAAGTAGTCTTTCTGTAATAAATTCTGTTATTGACAATGCATCCGGTAAGGAGTCGGAGTGATTTTAAATTCATGTAACTGAATATGTGGGTACAGTTTGTATGGTTGCAGTGGCCAATGTTCAGCGGGTATGTAGCAGAAGGGCAAGTTAACACAAATGGTGTGTTCCTTGCCAGTAAGTAGTCAATTCCCATCTTTAACCCCTTAAGGACCCAGGCCCTTTTGTTTTGCGTCTTTATGTTTCACAACCACCTTCAAAATTCCAAACTTTTTTATTTCCATGTAGAGAGCTGGTCATGGCTTGTTTTCTGCGTAAACAAATATCGCACTCATAGTGATGGCATTTAATTGTCTATGCCATATACTTGGTAAGAGGGGAAAAAAATCTGAATGCAGTGAAAATGGTTGAAAAAAAGCATTTGCACCGTTTTCTTGTGGGCGTGGATTTTCACGTCGTTTCACGTGCGCTCCAATGACAGGTTAATTTCTTCTTGGGTCAATACGATAACATGGATACCAAATCTTGTAAGATTTTATAATTTTTCATACATTTACAAAAATTAAAACTCCTGTACAAAAAAAAAAATTCTCTTTGCGTCTTCTTGCTAATAACTTTTTCATACTTTGGTGTATGGAGCGAGATGTGGGTGGTGTCCATTTTGCGACTTTGAGAGTTTTCAATGCTTTTATTTTATGAGAATTGCTACGACCTTTTGATCACTTTTATTGAATTTTTTATTTTCAAAAATGGCAAACAAAATGCACATTGCGACTTTGGGCACTATTTTCCGTTAGGGGATTGTAAAACGCAGTAAAAAAAACATTCTTATATATGTTGATAGATCGGGCATTTTCGGACCGGCGATACACTATGTTTATGATTTTTACTGTTTATTTATATTATATAGTTTCTAGGGAAACGGGGGATGGTGATCTTGAATGTTTTAGGCTTTGTTAATATAATTTGTATTGTTTTTTATTAAAATTTTTACTATTTTGCAGACTCCTAGGGTACTTTAACCCTAGGTGCTGTCTGATTGATTCCTACATATACTGCCATACTACAGTATGGCAGTAATGGGGATTGCACACATTATTACCAATGTGCAGATCGCACATTATAATAGATGGTCTAAAACATGATAGCCCTCGGATCATTGTGTGATCCGAGGTGTTATGGACGAAGGCGATCGGCTCCCCTGAGTCATAGGGGAGCGGCGATCCGTCGCCATAAACAGCCTCGGTGCCACAGACGCGTGCCAAGATGGCGGGCGCCCAGCGCGCCGCCGGTCGTTAATGGACGCCGGAGCTTTGCCGGGCGGTGTTCTTCTGTTGTGATGAAAGGGTAAGGTACAAGCACCGATAGCCGTGGACCTCGCTTCATACACCCCATGACAGCAATTAAAACGTACAGGTAGTAGTATTGCGTATGGCGTTAACAAAACCAAAAAAAACAAATTGACCCCCAAAAACAAATACTATATCTTCATAAACTGCCATAGGAAAGCATTGCCCCTATCCCTACATGTCCCTCTCCTGCCTGTAACAAAAAACAGTTCTAAGTGTATTGCAAAGACCTGAGAGAGGTCCAATGAATCATTATTCCTATTCAGTTATTCATGAGTGGTAGGCATAGCCAAACCCCCAGTGCTTGACAGACAGCCTGTATAATGATTGCTCCTAGTGCTGGTGGCCACCGCCCCTGCAGCGGGTGTGTATGAGATATCGATCTACACATGACTACGGCCTGTATAATGATGTGACACTCTGGTGATGGCTCCTCTAGTGCTTTGGTTCGGCGGCCACTACCCTGCAGCATGAGGTGTATGATATACTCCGATACACTGGCTCGACAGCCTATACTAATGATGTGACATTCTGTTGCCCCCTGCAACTGTGTATATGAGAGATACAACTGAACAGGATCCAGCCATGTTGTTACGTCGAGGAAAGTGCGAAAGTGATTGTCTGTTCTTTTCATGTATAGGGGAAAACAGCATGTCAGGTACTGTGTAGCTATGCCTGGTCTCTCACATGTGTATAGGAGAACCCCCACGCACTGTATGGACTTGTTGTAGCTGATGTCTGTGTACTCACAATGTGTTATAGAAGAAAAAGCATGTCAGGGTACTTGTGTAGCTGATGTCTGGTTCTCACATGTGTAGAGGAGAACACAGCATGTATGGTATTGTGTAGCTTGTAGCTGGATGTCTGTGTCTCTCACATGTGTATAGCAAACACAGCATGTCAGGTAACTTGTGAAGCTGGAGTATGTGTTCTCTCCATGGTA
>CM033642.1:44070729-44181618 GCA_019512145.1 Engystomops pustulosus | reverse complement strand
CGTGACACAGGTGTCTGAATGATCCGTGGACAGACGGACAACGGCAGTGTGAAACTGACCTTATCCTGTTATAGTTGGCCAAACTCTTCAAAGGTGTACAGGATTTCCAAATACCTACTGTCCCTCATAGACATGCCTAACTGAGCTTAACAAATGACACCTGTCATGGGGTAACTAATTCTGTCACCACTACCAGTTAGTGCAGCCTACAAGGATTGCTAGTATCAGCTGCATGTGAGAGACACAGACATCAGCTACACAAGTACCTGACATGTTCTCCAATACACATGTGAGAGACACAGAAATCAGTTACACAAGTACCTGATATGCTGTGTTCTCCTATACACATGTGAGAGACACAGAAATCAGTTACACAAGTACCTGATATGCTGTGTTCTCCTATACACATGTGGGAGACACAGACATCAGCTACACAACTACCAGACATGCTGTGTTCTCCTGTACACATGTGACAGACACAGACATCAGTTACACAAGTACCTGACGTGTTCTCCTATACACATGTGAGAGACACAGAAATCAGCTACACAAGTACCTGACATGTTCTCCTATACACATGTGAGAGACACAGACATCAGCCACACAAGTACCTGAAATGTTTTCCCATACACGTGAGAGAGGCAGACATCAGCTACACAAGTACCTGACATGGTGTGTTCTGCTATACACATGAAAAGACACAGACATCACTTAAGCACTTTCCTCACGTACACATGGCTGGATCCTGTATCGGTTGTATCTCTCATATACACAGGTTGCAGGGGGCACCAGGAATGTCACATCATTATATAGGCTGTCAGTCATGTGTATAGGAGTATATCATACACATACAGGCTGCAAGGGGAGTGGCCGCCAGAACCAGAAAGCACATAGAGGAGCCATCACCAGGAGTGTCACATCATTATACAGGCTGTCAGTCATGTGTATAGGAGTATATGATACACACACCGGCTGCAGGGGGCGTGGCCACCAGCACTAGGAAGCACATCATTATACAGGCTGTCAGTCAAGCACTGGGGGTGTGACTATGCCTACCACTCATGAATAAGCTGAATAGGATAATGATTCATTGGACCTCTCTCAGGTCATTTGCATACAACTTTAGAACAGTTTTTGTTTACAGGCAGGTAGAGGGACAATGTAGGGATAGGGGCAATGCTTTCTAATGGCAGTTTATGAAAATATATTTAGTTTTTGGGGGTCAATTTGTTTTTTGGGTTCTTTTAAAGATGGGAATTGACTATTAATGGCAAGAACACACAGTTGTGTTAACTTGCCCATGCTGCTACATACCGCTGAAATATGCCACTTGGCAACCATACAAACTGTACATATATCAGTACAATGAATTAAAGATGCACTCCACTCCTTACCGGAGTGCATTGTACATAACAGAAGTTATGTACAGAAAGACTAATTCCCATGCAGTGTAGTCTTCCCTCTGCTTTAATCAGACACAGTTGATTTAGTTATATTTATGTTCAGTCTATTATAAATCCAATGATGCCTCAGGAGAGCATCCCATGTGTAGTACCATGTCTGTCTGCTGGGGGAAAACATCTATGGTGTCTTAGGAGGATAATCAGGAGTCATCATCTTTTACTGCATAACGCTACATATAGTAAACAAGGATGTTGTTTTAACACGTCTGTAGTTTCCATAGTCTTCTGTGCGAGTTTGACTGTCTGAATCATAAATTATGAAGCGGCTCCTATTCTTGCCCGTGTTTCTGGCTCAAGTCGTCTTTTTCTACTGTCATGGTGCCTGAGTGGACCTCACACTCTGAGGACACACAGACTGCCATTATCTCTGTTATGTGTGTCCTGGAATTGCACATGTGCAAATAGCCTACCCTTGTGACAGAAGCCTGTCTAATCACCCACCTTGTGTACAGTCTGTATGCATACCTCCCAACTTTTGGAGAAGAGAAAGAGGGACACAAAGCTCCTCCCCCCCCTTTCCCTAGAACTGATATAAATATAAATAAACAGTTAAAATCATAAACACATTAGGTATCAGCGTGTCCGAAAATGCCCGATCTATCAAAATATAAGAATGTTTTTTTTACTGCGTTTAACCCCGTAACGGAAAATAGTGCCCAAAGTCGAAAATGGCATTTTTTTGCCATTTTGAAAAATATTAAAAAATCAATAAATAAAAATTCAAATCACCCCCCTTTCCCTAGAACTGATATAAATATAAATAAACAGTAAAAATCATAAACACATTAGGTATCAGCGTGTCCGAAAATGCCCGATCTATCAAAATATAAGAATGTTTTTTTTACTGCGTTTAACCCCGTAACGGAAAATAGTGCCCAAAGTCAAGTGATGAAAGTCGTACATCCTAAAAATGATTAGAAAATGAAAACGTCATCACAAGTTCAAAAAAATGACAACACCCAAAGCTCCGTACCACCAAGTATAAAAAAAATATATGGCGCAGAAGATGGCAAAATCAGAAAAAAAATTTGGTATCCCCAGAATGTACGGTCCTGTCATGTCATTTAGGGCGCATAGTGAAAAGCCTTGTAAAATCCAAGCGACAAGAAAACGGAACAAATGCGTTTTTGTCACCATTTTCATGGCAATTGAAGTTTTTCCACTTCCCAGTACACGACATGGGAATATTAAATTACAGTCACGATGAAGTGCAATTCGGTACGCAGAAAAAAGCCGTCACACACGCTCTTTACATGTAGAAATAAAAAAGTTATAGATTTGGAATGATGGGGAGTGAAAAATAGAAATGAAACAAAACAAAAAACAGGGCCAGGTTGTTAAGGGTTAATAAAGTAAAAAATGCTCTAAAAAGTGATTTAAAAAGTGTCAACATCATAGTGTCTAAAATAAGACCACTTAAATGAACAACATTTTCTCCAAATGAGTTTTTATTACAGTAAAATTGGCCGACAAAATCATAGGAAATGAGGTGGTATTTTTTTTAATTGTGGCGATCCACAGAATAAAAATAATATATTATTATGTATGGTGAATAGCCAAAAAAAAACAAAACAAAACAATCCTTACCAAATTTGATTGAATTATGTACTAGAAAAGTTCATTTCAGTGTGCCAAAAAATGAACCTTAAAGTCCACGTTTAAAAAAGGAAAAAAATTAGTGCTGTAAATTGACCAATAGAAAATCTGCTCTGGTGGCACTCCTTTCATGCTATGCCTGGCCGTGCACCCATACAGCAGGCACCACCACATATGGGCATCAGTGTTAACTCAGGAATATTGGGTATCAAACGTTGTAGAGCTGTTTGTCATTAACCATTGCAAATGTTAATTTTCCGCCCAAAAGGAATGTATGTCCAAAAATACTAAATTTTTAGGACTGTACTCCATTTTTGTTCTAAACCCCTTTAAAAACACCTAAAGGGTTAAAAAAAAAAATTATTAAAAGTGGTTTTTAATACGTAAGGTGCGTAGCTTCCAGCGATGGGTAATTTACAGGTCTGCTATTATTTAGGCCTCTAACAGGCATTTGACAGTGAGAGGGTCCTATAAAATACAGAGTTTGGGCGATTCCAAAAACTTCTAAGCCCATGACATTCTTTTAGTACAAATACATGGAATCTTAAACACCATGCCAACATAAGCCGACTTAGGGAGGGGATGTAAGTTATGAATTAATTTGGGTGCTATGATACTGCATTCATAAGTAGAGAAGTAGAACTTTCAAATTTGCCGTTTCTTTCAAACTAAACATTAAAAGATACCATCCAATTTTTAAACAAGTACAATGTGTCACGAGAAAAACAATCTCAACAATACACGGGCTAGATGTGAAAAATGGGGCATGTCTTGAAGGGCTTAAAAAAATAATTCTTTTTTATGGGTGGCTGAGTGAGGAGCACTTCTGCCTTGCCAGCGCTGGAGTCCTGGGTCGAGGGCAAGGCCACAATACAAAGAGTTTGTATGTCTCTCCGTGTTTGCGTGGTTTCCTCCACCACTCCTAAACATACGTTTGACATGCTTCTGTGAGCGCGTGCGTAATATGTGTGGCTATATAATAAAGAATCACTATTTATTATATGGTTAATTTTTCTGTTCTAATTGGTTACAGTCCGTCGCAGATTAAAATCACACACAAGAACCAGGCACCAATGCTGTGCGCCCCCTCCCCCCGCGTTCTCAAGATTCTTTTCTAAATATAGATAAGGAGTGAGACTACTTTATATTTAACTTCTACTGTAGACAGCAAATCAACCATGGATCATAAGATGACGCATCAGATTCCTCTTCTAACCTGACTGTAGGGTTGGCCTCCAAGTCCATTACCAATGCTTCTGACCATCTATCCAGAGCATCAGAGAGTAATATATATATATATACTATATACTGTATGAAGAAAATAACAGAGACTGATAGAAGGTTTGGACTCTCTAGATGCCCATTTAGCATGTTTCCATTCCTCAAACTTACCCGTGAATATTTAATGCTGTACTGATAACCTTATAGAAGCAATTTTTAGTATAAGATTTATTCCAGGACAGAGATAATCCATACAGATGTATGTATGTTTACAATATCTGATATTTTAGACAGTATGAATAGGACATAAATATTATATATGAACTTCCATCATGGGTTAGTATAGAGCAAATAATGGGAGGACACTTTACTATCATTTTATTGCAGTGGAAATGGGTACGGGACCACAAACTTGGGTTCAAACAGATCATGTTGCACTGTTGTTATTTATAAGTTTTTAATTATGATGCTTATATGGAATGGAATATAAATGTTGCAAGTTTATTGAGAATAATGTAAGCATAAGAAATAAAACAATACAACATATACCAGTGATTCCTGGTTATAAGAAATTCTTGTCTTGTTCACTTTTTCTCCCAACATTCACTGTGTTTAATTAAAGACAATTGAGCTCATTTAGTATATATTTTACAGTCAAACTGGATTTTCGGGTGGTGAAGTATAATTTTTTTAAAGTTTTATTATTCAATATGAAGGTTTACATCGTTATTATGTCTTTGCTTTCTCCGACATGAAAGGTTTTTATTATTTGTTGTTCTTTCTGATTGGTTCTTATCGACGGATTATGCCACTCCTGTGACCCCTGAGATTATTTTGCCTGTCAGTTATCTAAAACAAAGGATTTCTGTTGGATGTACCAACAGACAGTAAACAAGGTGGGTGATAACGACAGGCTTCTGGCACAAGGGCATCTGTCTTGCACCACAACATAACAGAGATAATGCAGTCTGTTAGTGTCCGTCAGAGTTGAGGTCCACTCAGGCACCATGACAGTAGAAAAAGACGACTTGTGGCCAGAAACACGGGCATAGAATAGGAGCCGCTTGCCTACATTTATGATTCAGACAGTCAAACTCGCAAAGGAGACATGGAAACTACAGACCTTACTTGTTTACTCTATGTAGCGTTATGCAGTAAAAGATGTGACTACTGATTATCTCCTTAAGACATCAGCCAGACCTGGTACCTACACATGGGATGATCTCCTGAGGCATCATGGATTATAATAGGACTGAACATAATATAACTAAATCAAACTGTGTATATTAAAGCAGAGGGGAAGGCTACACTGCATTGGAATTAGTCTTTCTGTACATAAATTCTGTTATTGACAATGCACTCCGGTAAGGGAGTGGAGGATTTTAAATTCATGTACTGATAGATGTACAGTTTGTATGGTTGCAAAGTGGCCAATTTCAGCGGTATGTCGAAGCAGGGCAAGTTAACACAAATGTGGTTCTTGCCAGTAGTAGTCAATTCCCATCTTTAACCCCTTAAGGACCAGGCCCTTTTCGTTTTTGCGTCTTTATGTTGTCACACCCCACCTTCAAAATTCCAAACTTTTTTATTTTTCCATGTAGAGAGCTGTGTCATGGGCTTGTTTTCTGCGTAACAAAAATCGCACTCATGAGTGATGGCATTTAATGTCTATGCCATATACTTGGTAAGAGGGGGAAAAAAATCTGAATGCAGTGAACAATGGTGAAAAAAAGCATTGCACCGTTTTCTTGTGGGCGTGGATTTTACGTCTTTCACTGTGCGCTCCAATGACATGGTTAATTTCTTCATTGGGTCAATACGATAACATGGGATACCAAATTGGTAAGA
The DNA here is from genome assembly GCA_019512145.1 of Engystomops pustulosus. Taxonomy (NCBI): domain Eukaryota; kingdom Metazoa; phylum Chordata; class Amphibia; order Anura; family Leptodactylidae; genus Engystomops; species Engystomops pustulosus. The sequence continues at coordinate 44,175,490 of CM033642.1, read as the reverse complement.
TTTTATAATGTTTTCATACATTTACAAAAATTAAAACCTCCTGTACAAAAAAAAAAATTCTCATTTGCGTCTTCTTGCGCTAATAACTTTTTCATACTTTGGTGTATGGAGCGAGATGTGGGTGGTGTCATTTTGCGACTTTTGAGAGTTTTCAATGCTTTTATTTTTAGAATTGCTACGACCTTTTGATTCACTTTTTATTGAATTTTTTATAGTTTCAAAATGGCAAACAAAATGACATTGGCTACGTTGGGCACTATTTTCCGTTAGGGGTTAAACGCAAGTAAAAAAACATTCTTATTATGTTGATAGACTCGGGCATTTTCGGACCGGCGATACCTCATGGTTTATGATTTTTACTGTTTATTTATATTTATATAGTTCTAGGGAAAGGGGGTGATGGTGATCTTGAATGTTTTAGGCTTTTTTAATATAATTTTTATTTTTTTTATTAAAATTTTTTACTATTTTCAGACTCCTAGGGTACTTTAACCCTAGGTTGTCTGATTGATTCCTACCATATACTGCCATACTACAGTAATGGCAGTAATGGGGATTTGCACACCATCATTTACCAATGTGCAGATGCACATTATAATAGATGGTCTAACAACTGATAGCCCTCGGATCATTGTGTGATCCGAGGCTGTTATGGACGAAGGGATCGGCCGCTCCCCGTGAGTCATAGGGGAGCGGCGATCCGTCGCAAAACAGCCTCGGTGCCACGATCGCGTGCCAACGATGGCGGGCGCCCACGCGCCGCCGGCTGTTAATGGACGCCGGAGCTTTGCCGGGCGGTGGTTTCTCTTTCTGTTTTTGTGGGATGAAAGGGTTAAGGTACAGCACCGATCAGCCCGTGGACCGCTTCATACACCCCATGACAGCAATTAAAACGTTACAGGTAGTAGTATTGCGCATGGGTTAACACAAACCCAAAAAAAACAAATTGACCCCCAAAAACAACTAACTATATCTTCATAAACTGCCATTAGGAAAGCATTGCCCCTATCCCTACATGTCCCTTACCTGGCCTGTAAACAAAAAACAGTTCTAAGTTGTATTTGCAAAGACCTGAGAGAGGTCCAATGAATCATTATTCCTATTCAGTTATTCATGAGGGTAGGCATAGCCACACCCCCAGTGCTTGAATGACAGCCTGTATAATGATTGACTTCTAGTGCTGGTGGCCACGCCCTGCAGCGGTGTGTGTATGAGATACTCATCTACACATGACTACGGCCTGTATAATGATGTGACACTCTGGTGATGGCTCCTCTAGTGCTTTGGTTCTGGCGGCCACTACCCTGCAGCATGTATGTGTATGAATACTCCTATACACATGCCGACAGCCTATCTAATGATGTGACATTCCTGTTGCCCCCTGCAACCTGTGTATATGAGAGATACAACTGAACAGGATCCAGCCATGTTGTTACGTCGAGGAAAGTGCGAAAGTGATTGTCTGTTCTTTTCATGTATAGGGGAAAACAGCATGTCAGGTACTGTGTAGCTATGCCTGGTCTCTCACATGTGTATAGGAGAACCCCCACGCACTGTATGGACTTGTTGTAGCTGATGTCTGTGTACTCACAATGTGTTATAGAAGAAAAAGCATGTCAGGGTACTTGTGTAGCTGATGTCTGGTTCTCACATGTGTAGAGGAGAACACAGCATGTATGGTATTGTGTAGCTTGTAGCTGGATGTCTGTGTCTCTCACATGTGTATAGCAAACACAGCATGTCAGGTAACTTGTGAAGCTGGAGTATGTGTTCTCTCCATGGTATAGGAGAACACAGCATGTCACGGTACTTGGTAGCTGATGTCTGTGTCTCTCACATGTGTTTCGGAGAAAAACACAGCAGGTCAGGTATTGTGTAACTGATGTCTGGTCTCTCACATGTGTATTGGAGACATGTAAGGTAATGTGTAGTGATGTCTGTATCTATCCCATGAGTATAGCAGAACCACAGAAGTCAGGTACTTGTGTAGCTGATGTCTGTGTCTCTCACATGTGTATAGGAGAAACACAGCATGTCAGGTACTTATGTAGCTGATGTCTGCGTCTCTAACGTGATATGGGAAAACATGTAGTACTTGTGTGGCTGAGTCTGTGTCTCTCACATGTGTATAGGAGAACACAGCAGTCAGGTCTTGTTGTAGCTGATGTCTGTGTCTCTCACATCTGTATGGGAGCAACCACAGCATGTCAGGTACTTGTTGTAGCTGATGTCTGTGTCTCTACATGTGTATAAGAGAACACAGCAGTCAGATACTTGTGTAGCTTGATGTCTGTGTCTATCCCAGTGTTAGGAGCACAGCATGTCAGGTACTTGTGTAGATATGGCTGTGTCTCTCACATGTGTATAGGCGAAAACAGGCATGGCAGGGTAGTTATGCAGCTGTGTTGTGTCTCTCGCATGTGTATGGAGAACACAGCTGTCAGGTACTTGTGTAGCTGAGGTCTGTGTCCTCACATGTGTATAGGAGAAACACAGCATGTCCAGGTACTTTGTAACTGATGTCTGTGTCTCTACATTGCAGCAGGACACTTAGCAATCCTTGTAGGCTGCACTAAACAGGTAGTGGTGACAGAATTAGTTACCCAAGGACAGGTGTCATTTGTTAAGCTCAGTTAGGCATGTCTATGAGGGACAGTAGGTATTTAGAAAAAATCCTGTACACCTTTGAAGAGTTGGCCAACTATAACAGGATAAGGTCAGTTTCACACTGCCGTTTGTCCGTCTGTCCACGGATCATTCAGAATCGTGTCACGAACCGACAATACTGCTGGGGATGGGACTCATACTCCTCATAGCCATTATATGATTTCTTCACTAAACATGATTACAATTGTTCGCTGTTTAACAGTGAAGCAAGGAACTCCTTACATCATATATCTCATGACATAGCAGTATTGCACGGGACTCGCCAGGGCTGCGGATCGGGGCAGCAGGACTTGACTACTTGTGAATCAATGTCATGCGGCTTCTGGGGATAGATGGGGATGTTCAGTCATTACAAACAAATATAGGCAAGTGTGAAATTATTTTATTATAACTTTGAAACCAAAGAAGGCATTGTTACGTCTGAAACATAAGCAGGGATGGTCTCCGATGAAGCTTCATATACTATAACAGTCAGGTTTTATTATCATTATTGGCAAAACCAATGTCAGCTTGAATGAAAAGTGCTTTTGTACTCAATTTAGAGTGTAGAATGCCACCATGCTCCCATGGTGAAACTTTCAGCCACGTGCTGCCTTTACACATGCTAGATGGCTCTTCTAAAATGAATACTGCTTGTCACCCTTCTCTGTACGGCCTTCTGGAACGGAGAATGCATTTAACCCTGCATTTGATCAAACCACACCCGACCATTTTAAGAGGGGGTGTTTTCCCCACTCAAAGAGGTTCCAAGAGCATTCTGAATGAAGGACGAAGAGCCGGGACGGCGGGGAACAAGTTAGCAGAGGAGTGTTCTGTTCTCAGAGGTGTGTAGCTCTTAGTGTTTAAAATCAATAGTAAAGAAGAGGGAAAAATATTTAAAAAAGTAGACAATGAAAAATTAAGGAGGAAGGAGAAGCCAAGATTGGGAGGAACTGGAAAGAAGCCGTCCCCCCCCCCTCCCACCATTGGGGAAAAGCTCTCCATGTGACCTTTTCAAATATATGAAAACACACAATCACGGGCTAGCGGACGCCACCTGCTCCTCTACAGCCAATAAGAGTGTGGGGACGTTATTCATACATTTTTGAAAAGGTACATGTTTCCCGAGGGGGGGGGGAAAAATGCTCCTTTCCAGCCCTCCCAATTGGCAACTGCCTAGTCCACACATCAGATGCTAATGAAAGGTACAATATAACATATATTTTTTCTGTAAAACCAATTATACAAAAACACTTTGGCGGTGTATGTTACTATGCCTCTGTGGGGATGGGGGAGTGCTAAAAGGGGTCTCCTCGTGACAGGTTCCCTTAAGAAAGGGTGTGGAATTCTTTATTCCCAGCAATCACTGGAAAATCAGGTTTCATCCTTAGAAATCCTGTAGATGAAATTCTCTCAGCTCCAGGGACATGGCCAACAACTATGGTTTTATTTAATCTTTTTATGCCTCTAGCCCCTCCTTTTACTTAATGATTGACATCACCCATAGAAAGAAAGTATTAAAAAAAAAAAGAAAAGTATACATATAACTGGGAAAACATAAAAAATGCCCAGATAATGAGAGAATACCACCAATGAAAAAGCATGGACTCACTTGTAAGTGTTGTAAGCTAAGGCAAGCAACAGACAGGGCAACCACTAGACACGACCGTTACAGCAATTCCATTGACTGAGATGCGGCACTGAACGTTAAAAACAGTTACATTATGATGCAAGCATACAAAGATCTGTAAGTGTATTTTAAGTAAATTTCATAATAAATTTCTGTCTTATATCCCCACTAGTATTTAAGCAATAACTCTGCAGGTCTGCCGGCATGTTATTCAATTGTAGCTAACAATACAGCAGTCCCCGAGTTTACGTTACAAGATAGGGACTGTAGGTTATACTGAGTCGAATTTGTATGGAAGTCGGATCTAAGATCGCGGTCCCGTGTATAATAGTTCACAGCTTCTGTGCGCATAAAGAACAAGCCGCGGTATAACGCGACCGCTAATCTAGTGATGCAAGTGGGGGGGGCGGTAAACTAAGGACGCAAGTCACGCGATACCTACAGCTTGTAAAGACGATTAAGTGCGATAAAGAAAAGCTTGGTATTGTGTGACTGCGTCCTTAGTTACCTCGCCCTCCGCTTTGTATCACAAGATCGTGGTCCAGTAATATAGTGGACTTGTAAAGCGCACTGGACAAGTGCGCACAGCTACCAGGAGCTCGCGCGCTGAAGATATAGTAGGAGGATAGAAAGAGGTACTGGGCGTGGAGCGTCAGTCCGCGCTACTCCACACCCCAGTAGCCCTTTCACAAATTGCCATATTAGGGCAATAAAAGATTTAGAAAATTATTGGTCACTGAAGGATTAGCCTATTTAAAGGGGGGCTCCAATGCATTATTTAGAGGAACCCGCCAACCAGATATACCTTCAAGGAAACGTACCATCTAGGGGATTACCTATTAAGGTCATGATAGTTACATATAAATTCTTAAAGATCAGTTGTAAACCACAAACCTAGTAGTAGCTCGTTAGTTGTAACAGTTTTATTTTTTTTAATAGTTATTCATCAAAGCAAGGAGTAAACAGAAGTATCAGATGTTCAGAATAATCAATTAAACGAACAACTTAAGGGTTATGCCCCACCCCAAAGCAGATTTGCGGGGCCCCATGAAGCACCACTTTTGGACAGCGTAAAGGTTTTTATGCGCTACAATGCATGTTCCTTATATAAAGCAAAAAATTTTTAAAAAATAAGTTTTGGTCACCGTATTGTATTTAGGACTTAACCTGACACATGAATTGTGCACTAGGCAACAGCAAGCTGACATCATCGGTAAGGGACACGTTTACACAGTAGACCCCGTATATTGCAAAACTTGCGAGCAGACTAGTTGGCAATCAGTGAGGGCTGACATGGGTTTACAGACTGTCTCCGTGGATCTCACAGTCTGGAGTCAGAACTCACTGCTACCCTGTCTTGGCACACTGTAATAGGGAGGTCAGTGTTCAAACAGTTTTACAATTTTAAAAGTGTAACATGGTTTTAAAGGAAACTGCCACCTCATTTCATAAGAACAGGTTGCAGAAGCTGGATTGCAAGATGTCTTTTGACTTTTCTAAAATTTGAATTACAATATATGTGTGTTTTAAATATTTGGTTACCTGAAAAAAATCTCGGTTGCACTAGTTGCAAGTATGTTTTTGTTGGATGAATTTAAAAAAATCCACATGTGACTGACGTGCTGCTCAATCACTCTTCACTATCAGCAACCCACCTTTCTGCTCCTGTACAGCTCCTCCCTCCTGCTCCTACACCCACACAAGGCCAGAGCTCACGCTGGTGAAAAGACAGCAGGAAGGGATGAGAGGAGCTTACAGGAGAGCACAAAGGTGGAGCTGAGAGCTGCTGAGGAGGTGAGCAGCACCAAACAAGGCATTTGTCAGGAAGCCAGGGGTAGTTAAAAACACACCAATTATATGTAATGCAAATGCTGTAAGATGTGTTTTGGGAAAATAAGGTCATTAGTGCCAGGTTCCCCCCTTTAAGTTAATAGTAAAGGAATTGAGGTCATTCATCTTTGGATTCTAATCCAAGGGGGGACAGTGCCATTTCCAATATTCAGGAATCTTGAGACCAGATTTCCTGGGAGGCTTTTAGATGCTGTGACAGAGGAGTAGTTTCTAGCAAAGAGTGAGGTTTTCAAGTATTTCACCCAGCAGTAATCCTCTATTGGTTGGGCTGCAAGGGTGAGAAATTATTTTCCAACCAAACTATGGGGGCTCTTCAATCTTGCATCAGCATTTTATGCCCCACACCCTTTGGTACATCCCAAATTATGAGGGCCCCGCCTCTGGTCCAATCGTTCTTTATACATCCAGCCTGGAGTAGGAATTGTGGAATAAACAGGCGCAAGCTATAGCAGCTGCATACACTGAATGGCTTACTCGGCCATTTCTATGGCTGGACTTGGCCCACTACAAGCCCCTCCTGCCCAACTGAGGTGGAGGCTACTAACTAAAAACTAAGTGACGCTACATATTTATTACAAAAGGAGAAGCCTAGATCCAAAATTCTATTAGGTCTGCAGGCACAGTTACTGTTATAACACATTGCCCTTATTGTCTTCTCATTTTATAGAATTAATTCCTTGGCAAGTAACAGTGAGTCACAGTATTTCCGCCCCAGCGGCCACCAGTGGCTCCACCTGCCACAATCGTACACTTTCATGCCAAGCTGCAAAAATACAAAATACAGAAATAAGTTTGGTGGCATAAAACATCACCCCTTGCTCCCATTACACTAATACTTACAAAAAACAATGTTCCAGGTAATTGGCAAAAGTTCCATATCTATACAGTAGGCATCCAAAACCACGGTCCCTCAGGTGCCTGGCGCTTGGGCAAGTATAAGACTTCCCCATAGTGGCTTCTGTGACTGGTTACGAGTCATCTGGAGGTACCAATCAGTGACTGCAGAGAACAATATTGTAATTGTGGGAGAAAAACAGTTCTTATCAATAGTGAGAACCTAATCCCCTAGCGCTATACAGTAAAAATGTGATACATGGAGTGTATGGGCTATCATGGCCCTATTTCCCTTGATTGACACTTCCGCACAGGGTACAGATTCTAGGTAGGGCTATGTATATGACTTTGTCTTAGTGTATCATTAGGTAGGAAGTTGACCAAATACGCAAACAACTTGGCCAGGCCTATAATGCATACTTTTCTTGTCTCTATGAACCATTGCACCTTATTGAAATGCACACCTACCACTATGGGAACATACCTTCTGCTGGTTGCCGGTTTTTTGTTTGTAGAGGAACTTCTGCAGCCACAGACTGGTGTGTAGTATTTTCCTCAGTTAAGTGGTGTTTCAGTTTCTACTGCTTGGATAGGCACAGCCTCATCAGCTGGCACAGCTCTGTGATACCTAATGCCTGTACCACTTGGATGACATCCTCCGTAGCTGGGCCACACCATCCTCAGCGGGTATATAATGTAACGCTTCTGTTGCAGCATTCTCCCTCATTGACTACAGCCAATTGTGAGGGTCCAGCTTATGCTACAGGTGTTGGGGCATTTGTTTGATCAATTTCTGGCTCCCACAGATGCAGAATCCACATCATCTCTTCATGTATGGCAGGCCTCTGTTACTGGCGCCAGAAGTAGTAACTACTACAGCTAGCGACATGTGGGTAATAGGAACTGGCACTGTGTAGCACTGGGAACCACTGAGGAGAAAAAAGGACCGGTCACTAGAATGTATATTCCTATCAGGGCTACATCTATAGTCTTTAGCTATATTTTTCTCACTGATATTTACATGGCATATAAACTGTGCCCAAAAGGCCTAGATCAGGTTTTAAAGGCAGCATTTGGTAGTACTGACATGTGGCTCTTCCACCTTTTGATTGCAGAGACTGACAAGCATGTATAGACACGTAGCATGGGTTCTAGGAGCCAGTAGACATGTGATGAGTGTACTACTGGATAGTAAAACATACTTATTAGCCGTTATGTAACAGGCACACATCCGGGCATATATGTTATATAAATGGCATTTTTTGGCACCCCCTACCGCCAGCTTATTTGTCCCCCATATGAAAAAAACCCGCTCTGCTAAATCATGGCTGGGTATAGTTAAAAGTATTAAAAATATAAAATGGAACCTACAAAACTGATACTAGTGGTGAGAACATTACATAACACTTAATTTCCAACAGTTGTGTTAGCTCCTGTTGTGGGTTTGCTTCTGTTGAGGTTCGCTGTTCTGTTATGGGTTCTGCTTCTGTGTGGGTTTCTGCTGGTAATCTGTTAGTGACAACCCCCTTGTGCGGTTGGAACCAATAGGGCAGCACTGCCACATGGAGAAATGGGAATGGCAGCTTCTGAACAACAAAATTTGCCCTTGGAATACACAAGGGGAACATGGTATGAGTAGTAACGGCCTGTATTCCGAGTTAAGTGCTACCCACTTTTATCTCCAAAATCCCAGGAAGAAAGATATGTCAGAGTTGGAAGATAACTGCTTGGGTCATGTAATGCACAGAGAAGGACACACTCTGTTCTGGAATGAAACGCTGGTCCTCCTGGTCCAGATCAAAGAACCTTGAGAGAGATATGGAACAGGAGAATGGTATTGATCTGTAACAAACATAACATTTTTGTATCAGAACATATGATCTTAGGTTGACAAAAAGCCAGATACAACCCGCAGAAACTTTGTCAAAATTAAACAGCATCCAATGTATAACTTACTGTCTGAGTCAGTAATCAAATAATCTATATACATTAACATGAGACATTATAGCATTACATCAAAAGCAAGCTATAGAAGACATATTTCCACCCAAAAACACTGGAAAAAAAAATTTCATACAAGTTATGGCAAAAACTGAGGAGGATTGGCCTGCAACGGGAATAAATTTTTGACGCCATCCCTCCGATAGTGGTCACACACAACATCCATTCGGATGAGCCAAGTGGGATGCCATCAGTCTACCGTTAGATGAAGGGGACCAGGATCAACCCACCTGCCAATACTTTCCTAAAATGAATTACAGCTTGGTTCTCAAGCCACTTCGATGGAAATGTGTAGATATTTGGTTATGAAAATAAAAAACCCTTACCCCCATGCCTTTTTGGCCCAAAACGTAGACAAATTTGCTGCGTTTCTTCTCCGAATCACGTGGAAAGGGACATGCCCATGGAAAGGTAAATTGGGAACCTTCTGCTGACTAGTCAGGGTAGACAGGTTGGACGGCTGACACCCAGGTACCTACAGAGTTTAGCGCATATTAGTAGTCAAAAAAAACCTGCATTGATTCAAATCTTTTTTTAAGCAAGAAAATGTAACTTACTATTAGTGGGTGCAGTTTTGATTCCCATACAACCTGCACATCAGGTAGCACAGTTGATTTGGGGAAAGTTAAGCTGGATGTAGAAAGTGTCATTTGCTCAGTCAAGTGGGGGCATCATTTTGGATATCAAAGGTTACCTGACCTCCTAATTTACCAGAAAAATATAGCAAAACTTGTATGATGGTACATATCATGGTAAATGGATACTTGCATAGTGTTCTAAGCATACAAAGCTGCATATAAAACCAAGCATAAATCATATGTCCAAAAGTCTTTCGACCTTTCCACCAGTCCTCTTCTGGGCTTCACTCCCTCTCCAGGACACGGGTACATATGGTGTTCCATGACTTGAAGGGCAGACGCCTATTACGGTTGTACCTTCAAAGGGCTCTGCTGGATTCATATTTCCAGATCCTAAAACATTGTAAACTGAAATTAGTAAAATATAAACAAAATACTAGAAATAGCTTTCAGTCACACCTTGTGTACATGCCATCAAAAGCAATAGGCCTTTACTGAAAAGATAAAGGAATCCACGAGTCATATGAGACAGGGGATTATCACTTGGCTTTATTGTATAACTCCTTATTCTTAGGCAGAATTTTGGCTAAAGTAGTGACCATTGGTATCAGAATGTGATTGTGATCTGGAGAGTTGCTGAGGGCGCTAGGCAAGAGATGGGTCACATGGAAAATTTCAATCTTCTTGGGAATTCATACATGTGACCCTAAGCTGAGATGTCTCCAAACATGAGGTTTTAAGGGGAAAGCGGTAGTAGTAAGTTCTAGTCATGCAGAGAAGATTCACAATCACAAAGTAATAAGACATGACACTTGTAGTATCAACAGAGCTTACAACAATTAAAGCGTCTCGTAAGCATTCTCCCAAATGTTCCAACAAAATGTTGGACTGGATACTGAATTTGGTTCTTTTTCTTTACGCCAAAACACAATGTGCTCTAATAAGTTCCAATAGCTGAGGTAGAATGTAGCTGCAGAACTCAATTTACATGTCTACAACGTTCATTATGTGACATATGTGTTATATAGATAATTGCTGCTAGTAGGTCTGAACATCGGCTATGGCTTAATACTCACTATACTGCACAGTGCCACTAAGACAGGAAAAGATGTGAAAACTTTCAGGCACATGCCAACACGTGCGCTTTACTATTAAGTAGAAAAACTCGGAGAAGTCTACGTCGTATGTACAAACGTTGGCCCTGGGGATGTCTGAACATAGCTAGCCAAATGCTACTATGATTTGGTCAGAATCATGCAATGCAGTAGAGTGTGGATTATAGGGTGCATGGATAAGCATAAGGACAATGCTGCGAAGTCAAGTTATTTGTACTATGGGTCTTTACATTGAACATAGGAGTTTGCATTTAATGGTACCATATGAAAGGGTGTGAAGCTTTTACCCATGTATCAGTAGTTGGCTTTGGCTAAATTATAAAGAATAATTCTAGAAATGAAATATAATTTGACACTGAGGACATCCTATACAGACAAACATCATATTACAATGCTCTTTTATACCTCTTCACCTTCAATGAAAATGAACAAAGAAAGGCGTTTGGGGGTCTGACTGAATTATCCCACCAATGGTCCTCAGCTGACCGAGACTGCATGCAAATATTAAGCCATTCACTGAAATCGCTTCCACGTGACGTTAGGAAAAATAAGGATAGGATTATGCTTCCATAGACTGATGGTTGAGCTGGTCTCCATGCGCATTCAACTCCTACTCACGCTGGCACTAAGAGACTTTGGGGGTGCACTGCATATGTCTGTGTTACGCATACTGTATATACGTGTGCACTGCATACGTCTGTGTTACGCATACTGTATATATACGTGTGCACTGTATATGTCTGTGTTATGCATACTAATAGTGGTGGTAAACATGTGGCAATATTATTTGGCCCTTATGTAGGTGATATTGCTCTAAATTACCATGTTGGCACTTTGTGGTAGATAAGTGGGTTTTGGCTTGCAGTTTGGGCACTCGATCGCTAAAAGGTTCGCCATCACTGTCTTAGGAGGATAATCAGGAGTCATCATCTTTTACTGCATAACGCTACATATAGTAAACAAGGACGTTGTTTTAATACATGTCTGTAGTTTCCATAGTCTCCTGTGCGAGTTTGACTGTCTGAATCATAAATTATGAAGCGGCTCCTATTCTTGCCCGTGTTTCTGGCACAAGTCGTCTTTTTCTACTGTCATGGTGCCTGAGTGGACCTCACACTCTGAGGACACACAGACTGCCATTATCTCTGTTATGTGTGTCTCGCAATTGCACATGTGCAAGACAGAATGCCCTTGTGACAGAAGCCTGTCTAATCACCCACCTTGTGTACAGTCTGTATGGTACAATCCAAACAGAAATCCTGTTGTTTTAAATAACTGAAAGGCAAAATAATTCTCAGGGGGTCACCAGGAAGTGACATAATCCAAGTCAGGAAAAGAATCCAAGATAGACGAAAACAACAAAGTAATAAACATTTCATATGTCGGAGAAACAAAGACATAATAATGATGTAAAACTTCATAAATGATAATAAAACTTTTTTAAAAATGTACTCAACAACAGGAAAATCCAAGTTTGACTGTAAAATATATATCTAAATGTGCTCAATTGTTTTTAAATGAAACACAGTTGAATGTTGGAGAAAAAAGTGAACAAGACAAGGAATTTCTTATAACCAGGAATCACTGGTATATGTTGTATTGTTTTATTATTCTTAATGCTTACATTATTCTCTAAATCAAACTTGGCAACATTTATATTCATTCTCAATATAAGCATCATAAGTTAAAAAAATTATAAATAAAAACAGTGCAACATGATCTGTTGACCCAAGTTTGTGGTCCGTACCCATTTCAACTGCAATAAAAGATAGTAAGTGTTCCCATATTATGTTGCTCTATACTACACATGATGGAAAGTTCATATATAATATGTTATTTCCTATTCATACTGTCTAAAAATATCAGATATTGTAAACATACATACAATCTGTATGGATTATATCTGTCCTGGAAAATATAATCTTATACTAAAATTGCTTCTACAAGGTTATCAGTACAGCATTATAATATTTCAAGGGTAAGGTCAGAGGAAGGGAAACATGCTAAATGGGCATCTAGAGAGTCATAACCTGCTATAAGTCTCTGTTATTTTCTATCATACAGTATATAGTATATATATATATATATTACTTCTCTGATGCTCTGGATGAGATGGTCAGAAGCATTGGTAATGGATTGGAGGCCAACCCTACAGTCAGGTTAGAAGAGGAATCTGAGGCTGTAAGCTTATGATCCATGGTTGATTGCTGTCTACAGTAGAAGTAGATATAAAGTATCTCACGCCTTATCTATTATTTAGAAAAGAAGCTTGAGGAACGCGGTGGAGGGGCCAGCAGCATTGGTGCCTGGTTCTTGTGTGTGATTTTAATCTGGAAGACAGAATGTAACCAATTAGGAAACAGAAAAGTAACCATATAAATAAATAATAAGAATTCTTTATTTATATAGCCCACACAGATTACGCAGCGCTGCACAGAGCATGTCAAACAGTATGTTTTTTGGAGTGTGGGAGGAAACCCACGCAAACACGGAGAGAACATACAAACTCTTTGTAGATGTTGCCTCGAACCCAGGACTCCAGCGCTGCAAGGCAGAAGTGCTACTCACTCAGCCACCCATAAAAAAAAGAAATATTTTTTTAAGCCCTTCAAGACATGGCCCCATTTTTCACATGTAGCCCGTGTAATTTTGAGATTGTTTTCTTGTGACACATTGTACTAGTTTAAAAATTTGGATGGTATCTTTTATGTTTAGTTATGAAAGAAACGGAAAATTTGAAAGTTCTAAATTCTCTACTTCTGATGCAGATAGTCATAGCACCCAAATTAATTCATAACTTACATCTCCCTAATGTCTGCTTTATGTTGGCATGGTTTTGTAAGATTCCATGTATTTTACTAGAATGTCATGAGGCTTAGAATTTTTTGGAAAATCTCCAAACTCTGTATTTATAGGGACCTGCTCAACTTTCAAATGACTGTGAGTAGCCTAAATAATAGCAAGACCTGTAAATGACCCCATCGTGGAAGCTCTGCACCTTAACATATGTAAAAGCACTTTTTAGAAGTTTTTTTTAACCCTTTAGGTGTTTTAAAGGGGTTAAAACAAAATGGAGGTACAGTCTAAAAAGTATAGTATTTTTGGACAATACATTCATTTTGGGCGAAAAATGAAACATTTGCAATGTCACATTGTACAGGCTATAATTTTTTTCCTTTTTTTAACGTGGACATATAGGGGCTTATTTTTTGCCACATGAAATGCACTTTTCTAGTACATAATTTTGGGGCATCTATAGCTAAGATTTTATTAACTCTTTGTTGGTGGAGAATATGAAAATCATCGAATTTTGGTAAGATTTTTTTGTTTTATTTCTTTGGCCATTCACCATACCAATAATATATTATTTTTATTCTATGGGTCGCCGCAATTAAGAAAATACCTAATTTATATAGATTTTTCTGCCAAATTTTACTGAATGAAAACTAATTTGGAGAAAATGTTGTTCATTTTAGCATCACCATCTTTTCAAAAGCATACCTTTTGTATTTTTCGGCTGAATCTGGTTAAGGACTTCTTTTTTCGAGAAGAGTTGTTCTTTTTAGTTTTCTTATTTTAGAGTATGTAACACTTTTTAATCACGTTTTAGAGCATGTTTTACTTTATTAACCCCTTAAACTTTTTTTGTTTTTTTTTCATTTCTATTTTTCACTCCCCACCTTCCAAAATCTATAACTTTTTTATTTCTACACATAAAGAGCTGTGTGACGGCTTGTTTTCTGCGTAACAAATTGCACTTCATAGTGACAGTATTGAATATTCCATGTGGTGTAATGGGAAGCGGGAAAAAAAATTGCAATGGAAATGGTGAAAAAACGCATTTGCGCCATTTTCTTGTAGGCTTGGATTTTATAGCTTTCACTGAGCGCCCCAAATGACATGTCTATTTTATTCTTTGGATCGTTACGATTACGGGGATACCAAATTTGAATAGGTTTTCATACATTTCCAAAAATGAAAACCTCCTGTACATATTTTTTTTTCTGATTTTGCCATCTTCTGGTGCCAATAACTTTTTTATACTTTGGTGTGGGTGGTGTCATTTTTTGCAACTTTTGATGACATTTTCATTTCTATCATTTTTAGGACTGTATGACCTTTTATCACTTTTTATTGATTTTTTTATATTTTTCAAAGTTTCAAAAAAGTGCCATTTTTTACTTTGGGGCGCTATTTTCATTACGGGGTTAAACGCAGTGTAAAACCATTACAGGCGGTCCCCTACTTAAGGACACCCGACTTACAGACGACCCATAGTTACAGACGGACCCCTCTACCCAAAAAAGTGTCATTTTTTACTTTGGGCGCTATTTTCCGTTACGGGGTTAAACACAGTGAAAAACCGTTATTATATTTTGATAGATCGGGCATTTTCGGACACGGCGATACCTAATGTGTTTATGATTTTTACTGATTATTTATTTTTAGATCAGTTCTAGGGAAATGGGGTGATTTGAATTTTGAGGTTTTTTTATTATAATTTTTTTTTAACTTTATTTTTCTTTTTACTATTTTTCTGACTCCCTAGGGTACTTTAACCCTAGGTTGTCTGACTGATTCTAACATATACTGCCATACTACAGTATGGCAGTATATGGGGATTTTCTGCCCTATTTTACTGCTTTATTACATTGTAATGATAGGGTTAATATGAGTCAGCCTCGTCCCGAGGCTGACTCATATTAACCCTATCATTACAATGGTGGTGGTCGAGTCCAGTGGTGTGCCCCCCCATCACCCCGGGTCTCTGTATGTATACCTGGAGGTAGTAGTGCCTTTCATCTGCAACCTATGTTAGGGTGATGTCACGCATGGCGTTTTTAGGCCGTAAAAACGCACTTTACGATCTAAAAACGGCCTAAAAACGCCATGTGTGACATCACCCTTAGTGTTACACTGACCACAGCCAGGACCTGAAGTGGCCCCTGGCGCATCACTGGACTGGAGTGCTAGAGGAGGGTAAGGCATTGAAAAATCGTTAATATATTTTGATAGATCAGGCATTTTCAGAAGCGTCAATACCTAATGTGTTTATGATTTTTACTGTTTAATTATATTTATGTCAGTTCTAGGGAAAGGGGGGTGATTTGAATTTTTAGGTTTTTTTTATTATAATTTTTTTTTAAACTTTTTTTTATTTTTCTTTTTACTATTTTTCAGACTCCCTAGGGTACTTTAACCCTAGGTTGTCTGATCGATCCTATCATATACTGTCATACTACAGTATGGCAGTATATGGGGATTTTCCTTCTCCGATGACGTCACGGGGAGCGAAGATCCCCGACAAGATGGCGGTGCCCATGCGCCGTCTTTTTCTGTAAAACCAATTTTTTATACAAAAACACTTTGGCAGTGTGTGTACTATGCTCTGTGGAGACTGGGGGAGTGCTAAAAATGGGTCTCCTGGTGACAGGTTCCCTTTAACCCTAGGTTGTCTGATCGATCCTATCATATACTGCCATACCACAGTATGGCAGTATATGGGGATTTTCCTCCTCATTCATTACATTGTGCATTGTGCACATTGTAATGATAGGGTTAACACGAGTCAGCCTCGGCTGACCCAAGGCTGTCATGGAGATGGATCGCCGCTTTCCGATGAAGCCACAGGGAGCGACGGCAAGATGGTTAGCACCGATCGCGGGTGTTACCGGTGTTTGCTGCAATATGTAGCAAAGACTGACCGGCTATGGAGAGGGCTCAGCCCTCTCCATTCACCAGGACCCGTTGGTAAGGGGTTAAGTATTTGTATGGGACAGTGACATCTTAGGGCCTTGTATTTTTATTTATTTATTTATTTTAATGTTTTACATTTTTTTAAAACTTAGTTTACTGATGCTCTGATCGCTGTTTCTTTTTTTTTTTTCCACTCTTTATTTTTATTTTATTAAAGAATATTTATAACAAATAAACATATAGAAATCAGTATGGGTTGATCGCTGTTTCAAGTCCAATACAATGCTCTACAATACTAATTCATTGTAGAGCAGTGTAAACTGTCTGGCAGGGCTCACGCATGCTCAGATAGTTAACACACTGACCCGAAACGGGTCCGACTGGCGGA
This sequence comes from Engystomops pustulosus, assembly GCA_019512145.1. NCBI lineage: Eukaryota > Metazoa > Chordata > Amphibia > Anura > Leptodactylidae > Engystomops > Engystomops pustulosus. Next base: position 44,158,750 of record CM033642.1, on the reverse strand, counting down.
GACATCAGGCATCCCCAGGGCACTTGGCAGACCTCAGGGCTGCCCAGAAGAGGTTTGGATCCCCCGATATGCAGCACAGGGATCAGATCACTACAGGAAACACCCTTACACGTCGCGGTCATGCTTGACTACAGTGTGGAAGGGGTTAATATACAGTTGACATATAGATCCCACAGGGACGTATTGTTACATCCTAGTGCGCAAAAGGGTTAAATAAGGTTCAGTGTTTATTTTTTGGAAAGAGCACTGCATGTACTCTACCACCAAAAGTGACAGAACCACTGAAAGAGGTTCTTCAAGGGAACCTGTCATGAGGTTTTGACATATAATGACAGGTTGCTGTAGATTACTAGTCACTGAACCAAAATCAAAAAAGTCTCTAGCGCCATTCAGGGCTCCTATCTAGTGAAGCCCCTTGAGTCATTTGGCCGGTGCACCAAGTTGTCCAAGTCATGACGTCTGCCCCGATTCCAGATACATGCAGTGACCAGTTGAGTGTTCACTGAGCATTTGCCATATCACTGCCCATGCGTTGTGGCTTTTTTTTTTTACCAAAAACATGTATGATCAGTGACTAATAAGCTAGAGGAATTTGCCATTAGGTTGAAATGTCAAAACCTGATGTCAGTTTCCCTTTAATTACAATAAAAGGAGAGCCTTTGCTACAGGAAACAAGAAAATGAATATAAAGAGATCCAGTCCACTGCATTAGTACAGGATTTTCTCTGCTTGGAACAGACACAGGACAGAAGATGGTCGCTGGTTACCTGTCCACATCACATGTCCTGCCTTTGCCTGGGCGGGTCATGTGATCATCACTATGTTTGGCTGTAGTTGGTCGGTTGCAGTGCATCCAGTATGGCCGGTGTTGTGGTGAGTCATCTTGGTGAGGTAATGTGCCGTGATGGCAGTAACACATCATTACTATGGTAACAGCAGGACTGTCTGTTAGATCATCACTGGGAGCTGAGCATAAGAGGGAGGAGAGATTATTGAAAACTAAGGGATCATGGGACTTGTAGTTTACAGTGACAGCCATCTTGGCGATAATTCCGCCTACTTTAGAGAGGCCATAACATTTTGTGAATCAAAAAATCTAACTATTTAAGCTCCATTTTGTGACTAATGACATTGACTTTTGTTATATTCATTTATTTATAGCATTATGAGTTTTTGTATCAGATTTTCATATTACCAGAATACCCCTTTAAATAAAAAATGTTTCTTTTTGTTCATAAATGCCAGGATCAATAAATTTATCATAGATTCTTGTACATGGAAAAAAAATCACAAGAAATTCAAGATGGAAATTATGAGTACAGTATATTAATAAATGCTGATTTTTTGGGTTCAAAAATAAATGTGAAAATTAGACTCAGTACATTTTTAGGAGCATTTTTAGACACTATCTTAATTTTGGTATTGAGAAGGAGCTTGTAGAAGGATATCCAGAACATTTGACCCACATAATACCGTTTAATTTTGGTAATGTTTGGTAATTAAAACAGGATTTACGGGTTTATTCAGATTTCATGTCAGATAGTGATGAAAACAGGAAGATCAGATTGCTTCTGATTTTAGATGGGAAGAAGTAGCCAGTGGTGAACCGCCCTTTTGGAATTGATTAAGAGGCCGGAGCCTATTAGTAAATCCAGTGTGAATACACCAGGAATATGAATAGCCTAAGTGCAGAGATGGGACAGGTGCTGTGCTATACTTATACAGTAATCTTAGTGGTTGATCCCACTAATAAAGAAAATAAAAAATGCAGATAAAATGTGCATGACAGCGCATTCTTACTGTGCATGGTGGCTGCATCCAGGGTTCCCCATCAATCTGCATCGGAAGAGGCTTTGTGGTTCTACAGAACAGAAAGTATTTAGGTAAAGTTTTAGGTAAGTTTTTAGGTAAAGCTTCATACAAAATACACTAATCAGGTAGAACTGATCCAAAAGAAACCAGCATAATTTAGAAAACTGCCTGTTACTGTTAGGCCGCTTTTTGATAATGATTTACATTGCGGTGTATTTTTGATCCTGTAGAATGAAGATGATCATTTTAATTACAAATATTTATTATATTACTTTATTATGAATGAATATATTATTTTTCCTATACAGTGAACAAAATGAGGAATTTTTTTAACACAGCTTGATATTGCGAGATCCCCCTGTGTTCTATGTGCCGTGCAAACCAGCTGCGACAGTAATCAAAACCGGGTGTGTTTCCGGGAGCACGCAGCAGGCAGAGTGGTCTGTCTTCATAAAGCTGGCACCTTTCCTTTCTTTTTTTATTAGAAAGTAGCTATTCTTGTCAATGTCCAACCCTTAAGCAGGCTTTGCAAATAACAAGGATGTAGCTCAAACCAGTTTCTCATTTGCAGGCAGTGTTCTGATTTGGCTTTACATACTGTACTGGTTGTGTTCCAGGGCCGGTCATTGCCGAGTAGTTACCTTCCAAAAGGTGGCACTGCAAGCACAACTTTTCTTCCTTTTATAGGAACAAAGACTCATTTACTTATAAGAAATTATCATTAACAACTCACCGAATTGTAAGCTCTGAGCATTTGGCCAATCTTTTTCTTGCACTTTTCAGGCCTGTATAGATCTGTCCCATCTCAATGGCTCCCTCCAATCCCACAACTTCCAGCCTCTTATCACTAAGATCTGTTGTAAGGGGAAAAAAAGCATGTTCCTATGATATGTGGTCGTAAGTATTAGGAATTATGATTGGCCATTCTTGTTATCAATAGTTGCATGAACTTACTCTTTATCTACAAAGCCTAGATTCTAATTATGAGGTGGATAAAATGATATATTCTTGCGAATCAATAATCTATCACATAATAATATGAGGTTGCTCTCACCTTGGGTACATGATTTTAAGGCCTCTGGATCAGTGATGGCTTCAGGCAGATTCTGAGATGAGGCATTTCGAGGTTCACCCAATGGTTTCCTTGTCTCTCCCCACAGATTGGAGCCGCCATGCATACTGGGGATATTAATAACTGCAATGCCTTCAAGAGACACTGAGCTAAGGTCCAAGGGGGATCCACAGCACTGTGGTGAATACATTAACAAGTAGGTTTATTGGTGTTAATCATTTATTTTTACACCTATAACCTTGCCTAGAAAATACCTGACCTCTGAATTTTGAATATAATTTAAATAATTTGATAATTTCTACAAGCTATTTTTTTTTTTACCAGTTTTAAAGGAAATCTATTATCACAATCAATTATGGTGGACCACTAAAAAGTAGATGTGTGTCTCAGCAACTGCAGTCCAGTACTGTCCAGTACAGTGCTGTGTGCTAGAATCGATCATGGGTGCTATGTCATCGATCGCCACCGGCAACGTGATGTCATCGAGGAGTGTCCATCCGTCGCCATGACATCTGTCTCGTTTTAACCCTTTCATTACAATGTGCTATTAGCACATTATAATGAATGAGGAGGAAAATCCCCATATACTGCCATACTGTAGTATGGCAGTATATGATAGGATCGATCAGACAACCTAGGGTTAAAGAACCTTAGGGAGTCTGAAAAATAGTAAAAATAAAAAAAGTTTTAAAAAAATTATAATAAAAACCCCTAAAAATTCAAATCACCCCCCTTTCCCTAGAACTGATATAAATATACAGTAAAATCATAAACACATTAGGTATTGCCGCCTCCGAAAATGCCCGGACTATCAAAATATAATAACGTTTTTTCACTGCGTTTAACCCCGTTACGGAAAATTGTGTCCAAAGTCGAAAATGGCCCTTTTTTGCCATTTAAAAAGTTCTATAAAATGTTATTGAAAGGTCTTACAGTCTTAAAAATGGCAGCATTGAAAACGTCATTAAAAGTCGCAAAAATGACACCACCCACAGCTCCGTACACCGAAGTATGAAAAAGTTAGCGCACAAGATTAGCACAAGAAGACGGCAAAATGAAGAATTTTTTCTTTTTGAACAGAAGGTTTTCATTTTTGTAAATGTATGAAAACATTATAAAACCTATACAAATTTGGTATCACCGTGATCGTATTGACCCAATGAATGAAATAGACCTGTCATTTGGGGCGCACAGTGAAAGCTGTAAAAACCAAGCCCACAAGAAATGGCGCAAATGTGTTTTTTCATCATTTTCACTATGAAGTGCAATTTGTTACACAGAAAATAAGCCCATACACAGCTCTTTACATGGAAAAATAAAAAAGTTATAGATTTTTGAAGGTGGGGAGTGAAAAATAAAGACGCAAAAACGAAAAAGGGCCTGGTCCTTAAGGGGTTAAAGCAGTATTAAGCTATAAGTGAATGGGAGCTGAATTGTAGTGACACAGCTGCATCACTACATTGAAAATGAAGCTTAGCGCTTTGAGTTGATTTTGGTGTTGGAATGTCAGAGCACCCATCTGATATTAATGGCTTATCCAACGGAAAGCCCCTTTAGATAAACTAGAAATTGTAAAGTGCATTAATTTGTATGATGACTGACCTCAATTGTCACATACTCCTTCAATTTTTTGCAGGTGGAGAAAACGGTTTCTGATGTGGCAAACTCAAAGTACCAGAGTTTATTCTTCATCCTGCAAACAGAAAACTCATCAAGCCAGCTGGTTACATATGGACATTACATTCAAATGTGGTAAAGAAGAAGTGCCAAAATTTATTTTTTCTCAAAAACAAAGTTTGTACTGAGCAATGTTCACTCAGACAGGCCATTCAAAACTTATGGGACTGATGGAGTCAGCATTGTACACTACTGGGGTTCTTCCCTCAGTACCACAGTAAACTTAGCATGGGGTGCAAGCTCACCAAACATAACAACCTGACTGTACTGGCACATTTGTCATTGTTACCTGCTGTTAAATTTCTCAGGATATTTCTCCCTCATAACATGAAAACGATGAGCAATGGAGGCATCCTATAAAAAGAAGACACTATCAGTGGTACTTCTGCATTGCGGGGTAAATAATACAGAACAATAGCTTGTGGTATCTGCTTCTAATTCAATTATTTCTGTAATGCCCTATGTGTTGCTAAACATAGTAAGGGAGGTTTGAAACTAACATTATTCCATGTATTAATCTCCCTTTCAGCATCTGTCCATGCATTTTACTTCATAATTTTCTAGAAATTGTCTTGCAGACACTGTGGGTGGATAGGCAGACAAGTATGCACGACTATTTCCGTTTACCTATGTGGGATGTCAAAAAGATATACTCTATACACCAGATCTGCGTTCATCTAGATAAGTGACCTTAAAAAAAATTACATTTATATTTTGTTTAATCTCTTCTTAGCTAGAGAGACGGGATTTGCATCTATCAGACATTTGTTGAATATTCCATAAATATCCATGATGGGAATACTCTTTTAATACTACTGTACCCTACAATAGGGTTTAAAATATAGTAGGTCAGAAAGCGTGACCCAGCTCACCGGCTATTTTTGTTCCCGAACTTCATCCTGTGGATATAACTGCACTGAAGGGTTGTGTACAGCACAACTTACAGATCAAAGGAAGATCAGGAATATTCTGAATTTCATGATAAAAACATGCAAACAGCAGTTTTGCGTTGAAACGCATTGATCAAATGGCGATGCTGTTTTATGCTGTTTGCATGGTTTTATAATGAAATAAAGAAGACTATTCCTGATCTTCCTGTGAACTGTGAGTTATAATAGGACTTGTCTAGGTATTCTATAAAGATGTCCCTAGAGCAGTGATGGCTAACCTATGACACGCGTGTCAGTGCTGACACGCCTAGCCATTTTCAGTGACACGCGGCCACCGGAGAGTTAAGTTTCATCCTCGGCTCCTACACGGCCAGGTGAAGTAGCCGGGAGGCTGAGAGATTGTCATGCACTGAGCTCACAGCACTTCCTCCTCCTCTTCCTCCACTGGCCCCTCCCCCTGTGTGAGCTGTGCCTCGTGTCTCCAGTCAGCACAGGTATCATCCCGGGGCTCAGCACCAGGAGAGGTGACCCGGCCATCAACTCCCGAAACTCCTCTGCAGCTCCTGATAGTTGTGCTGGGGGGAGTTGTTGTAGTAGGTCACCTCTACACTGACCATCTCTATAGCAGGGATGAGGGAGGACAACCACTCTCATCATACATACAAGACATCATACAGTGAGTAAGGTCAGTGTACTGTATGATAGAAGACATCTGGGCTTGTGTGTCAGTTTTGTGACATACAAGCCCTGAAATAATCACAACGCCTTGCAAACCGCCAGACATTGCGATTATTTTGCTCCTCATGAAGGAGATGCAGACAGCGGCACCTGCGCCCTCGCTATAACCTGTGAACTTTCATGACAAAGTTTGCAGGTTACTAAGCAATCCCACACGTGTCTGATTGTAACCAATCTATTACAATGTGCGATGTGGAAAATCCCCATATACTGCCAGACTGTAGTATACTGTAGTATGGCAGTGCATGGTAGGATCAATTAGACAACCTAGCGTTAAAGTACCCTAGAAGTTAAATAATTATACATGTTTGTTATTTAAACTATAAATATCACAAAATTATGTTTTTTTTCTCAAGGTGACACACCACCCGAGTTATGCTCGGTTTTTTGGTGAATTTTGACACACCAAGCTCAAAAGGTTGCCCATCACTGCCCTAGAGTCTTCTCACAAACTCTTGTACATACCACTCCAATGGAAAAGTAGTTATTAATGATCTCATATGGGACAGGGTCTCCTTTTTCCTCAGGGTTCTCTGGGATGACCTCAATGTTCCATCTGTCCATCAATAATATTGAACTTTTTTCAATATCTTTCAACACTTTAACTAAATTTTCACCATCATAACCTACAAATAAAGAATATGGAGAGATGAAATTATACTAAATTTAATGTAATAAAATAATATGAAAAAAATACCAGACTGTATATGTGAACAATATAAATGATAAGTATAGAGGTGGTCCCCTACTTAAGAACACCCAACTTACAGAAGACCCCTAGTTACAAACGGACCTCTGGATATTGGTCATTTACTGTACTTTAGCCCCCGGCTACAATGATCACCTGTAACAGTTATCAGAGGTGTCTGCAATTAAGCTTTATTGTTAATCCTGATTCTTAAGACAGCACAACATTTTTAAAATCCAATTATCACAGAGACCAAAAAAAATTCTGACTGGGGTTACAATGATAAAATATACAGTTCCGACTTACATACAAATTCAACTTAAGAACAAACCTACAGAACCTATGTTGTAGGTAACCTAGGGACTGCCTGTAATATAAATTACAATATCATTTATATACTATAAAAATATAATGTAAATAAATACAGTAATTTTATTCATATAGAAGGGCTACAGACAACAGGTGCGATCCATCACTGGCTGTTTCACCATAACCTTGATGTGCAGCTATCAAGACATTGAAGATTCTCACCTCCTCCCCATCTGAGACATCGAGCAAGGTCATTTCCAGTACCGAGGGGCAGTACAGCTACAGGAGGTCTTTGTGGGAGATTTGCTTTGTCTAGAAAATACAAATTGTATAATCATGCTTTTTGTTATAAGCAAATGTTCCCTCTATTATTGAAGTATGTTATAAAGTCGTCAATATACAGTATATGCAGTCAATATACAACATGCAATATGTGTCACTCCACTGGTAGTACAGGTCAGATATTCCACCTCCCCTGTATGGCCATGGCTATATTTAATGAGATAGCTGGGAGGCACCTCCAGTGCCATGTATTCTAGGGCGCTATATTGCCCCCACACATGCAGAGAGAAGTTGATCATCTCCCCTCCTCTGCTTCCTGCTGCTGGACTTCTCACAGCAGACTCACTGCTGGTTTCCTGCATTTCTGTATCCAAAAGCAAGTAAACTTCAACTGACTGCTAGTTTTCTGATGCAATGTGTTAGGTTCATATCTATGACTTGCTCAGTATCTTGTACACATGACTTAGTTCTCGCTCATTATTATTGGTAATTTTTTTATGCAATATTTTTACAACTACGGTAATTAAATTGACAAAAAAGACAAAATGAAAAATCCAAGCACTTCTTCTTACCAATAGCATCCAAAATCCATCCAACAGTACCATCTCCGCCACACACTAAAATCCGGTAATCTTGAACGTCCCAGAAGAAATTCAGACTGGTGATAAACAGGAATAAATTGTGTTAAAGGGATTTCCTTGGACAGACAATAAGACTAAGCTATGGATAGGTCATCAATATCACTAACTGGAAAAACCTCTTTGACAATAGGATATATTTCTCTCTTTTCTTACCCGGGTGAAGGACCCCCTTTTATTAGATTATAAACTTGTCGAGGGTTAAGCAAATACTGGAACTTGCGAAGAACTCTGCAGTAAATAAGAGAAACACTGAGCATTATACACAAGTATATTTACATGCTACACAGAAAACGGTGATCTTTCTCTATATATACATTTTTATTTATCTGTAGCTCAGCTTCATGAGGATTGGACCTAATGTTATGGCCGATGAGAAAACAGTAAATGTATTTTTAAATCAGAACTTTTTTTGGCCCCCTTGTGATATGATCACTTGTTCAGATTAATACACTACCTTTAGGTGTTCGGGTCATGTGTTCGGGCGGAAAAAGAGGTATTGCAGCTGGGGTCATAATAATAGTGGGAGCTGCTGGGGACAAAAAGAGAGGGAACTGCTGGGGGGGGGGGGGGGGGAACTGCTGGAAGGGGAAAAAAAAGGGGAACTGCAGGAGGAGATGTTGGGGGGCACAAGAGGGAGAGCTGGGGCACAATATAAGAGGGGCTACAATGTGACAAAGAGTTGGGGAGACACAATGGGGGTAATTTACTAAGGGCCCGATTTGCGTTTTCCCGACGTGTTACCCGAATATTTCCATTTTGCGCCAATTTTCCCTGTATTGCCCCAGGATTTCGGCGCACACGATCGGATTGTGGCGCATCGGTGCTGGCATGCACGCGACGGAAATGGGAAAAAGCGGCACATTTTTTTTAAAAAAGTGTTGCGCGACTCGCACTTACCTTCACCCACGATGGCTCGGTGAACTTCAGTGCGTTCCGATGCTCTTCAGCGGAGCAGCGACACCTGGTGGACGTCGGAGGAACTGCCTTAGTGAATCGCGGCCGGACGCGAATCCACCGCAGAGAACGCGCCGCTGGATCGCGAATGGACCGGGTAAGTAAATCTGCTTCAATGTGAAGGAGAGATGATGGGAACTGAGGGGGAGAATATTCTATGTGGGGTTGAGGTAAGGGGATGGGCAAAACATTTTTCCACAGTTAGTGTAGTGCCCCACATCTTTTGTCACTCTTTCTTTGCTACGAAAGTTGGTAAATATGACATTACCAATAAGAAGCTGTAACTGCTATTCTCCTCAGTTTAGCCTCAGTTGGTTGTTTAGGAGCTCAGTTGATTAACTTGTTGTATTCTCATTCGACTAGCTGCTGAGCTCCTTCATGAGAGAACACAAGGCATCATGGGAAGTAAAGTCTCTCTCTTTTTTTTCTGGGTCATTCACTAAAGGTTCTTATTTATTGTTATTAGTGAGGATTGTAATGTCCCCCTTTTAACACCATCATTTACCTAGACATATAATCTACACAAAAAGTAAAATATTTAGAGGGAAAAGTTAAGCAGGAATATGTATAAGGCTACATTCACACGAACGTATGGAGGACGTATATACGGCCGACGTATATACGGCCAATATACGTCCCCCATACACTCCTATGGGCGCACGGCACCCTACGGGAGCGGTACGGTGCAGCACACCGTACCATTCCGTACCCGGGAAAAAGATAGGACATGTCCTATCTTTTCCCGTAATACGGCGCCGTGCGCCATAGGTTGCTACGGAGAGGGGCGGGGGTGAGCTGCGCTCACCTCCTCCTCTCCCCGTACACTGCCGTTGCCCGCTACGGTACGGTACGGGCGGGCAACGGCAGTGTGAATATAGCCTAAGAGATATGTAGGACAAACTCACTGATTTTGATGGGTTGTGCTGAGTATCTAAAGCCTGTGGTTTTCCCAACTCTCTCTAAAAACAGGCAACTGGCAGGTGAAAGGTATGTCTAATAGGGGCATACATGAGCTATGTAAGTGTGGGTTGGCTGAAATAGCTGTAATATGAATGAGTATACGGCCAACTTTAGGTTTTAATATAACAGTTTGATGTCCGGCATAGAACACCCAGGATGTGAAGGAAAAGTGACTACTATAACACTAAACAAGAAATAATTCTATTTTATAGAGTTATATTGTGTTTTATAATAGACCTATTTATTCAGACTTTATACATGCAAACAAAACTGATAAATCATTACCTCTCGCCCTGTTTTCCTCCACTCTTGGGGTTGACAAAGACAAGTAAAGGGTGTGTGTCTGAAACTGGTGCAACCTGAAAATACAATAACATTTCTGGAACTGGACAGAGATCCTTAATTTGAAGTCTTAACTATAATATATTGTTTATTATACTGATCCCTTTATGGGCCATGGTGAAGCCTTTGCAGCTTCTCAAGTTTTTGCCCTGATTGGATAAAGGTTCACAAGTTTGATGGTGGTTATGACGTGAAGACAATTCTTTTCCTTATGTAGATGTTATTGAGAGGGGTTTCCTATTAATGAGGGGCTAGTCCATTAGAGAGTTTACTTTGGTGAACTTGCCTTTGCATTACTTAAGCTTACCCGTGTAATAACATATGAACATCAAGGGCTGGAGAAACACAGCAATGATCTAATAGCTTGGTTGATCTCCATAAAAAACATGTACAACCACTTTAAAAATAACTTTACTGAGTAGATACAAAACCTGCGCTGTTGTAAATGTATGGTGAAAATTTAGCTCCTACACCTTCCTGTGTCTAGTGAAAAAGGTCAGATTTACAGCTGGAGACTCGGAAGACAGAAACAATTTATAACCTTATTGAGTGCTGTCACCTCTGGAACTGGTGATCACTTGGGTGCCCCAGTAACATTGGAACATGGCATAAAAAGTGTATGGTCATTAAAGGAGTTGTCCAGGAAGAATTATATATGTAATATGAATTATTATATATATTTAAAAAAGAACTTACACTTACCTCTCCCCTGCTCCTGCATGAGTGCAGGCAGGGTCGGCGACAGTACTGGGCATAAGTGGACAAGTGTCGTGGCCCAGAGCTGCTGGGGGGACCCACATAAGGCTGTACCTAAGGAATCCATAGGGGATGAGGGGGCCTTATATAAAATAATCATGAGCTGGCTGTTTGGGATGATAAACTTGGGAATATTTTAGGGAACAGGAGACTGTTTTAGTTTCAGAATTTTTAATGCCGATATGTGAGTTCACTGCAAAGGGGGCTTACTGAAACCTGGAGCCGACCCTGAGTGCAGGGGCACGAATATAGGCATGCGTCACTGCCAGCCTCTGTATACAAAGAGAGTCCCTGCAGTGAGGGGCCGTGCCCCGGGAGAGAGGAAATCATAAGTTCTTTTTATTTTTAAGGAACCTTGAGACAAATATACATTTATAAAATAATACTAATTCTCAGTCAACTCTAAGACCCATTACCCGTAATGCTTGTCCTTCTGCCGAACTAAAGCTCTGTGTTGCTTCTTCTGAGGCAGCAATAAGATTTTTCTGGCTGTTCTGTCGCTCCTAAGCAAAATAGGAAAAATGCTTAGCAATGACGAGTAAAACAAAACGACAATAAGAAAAACATGTGATGTATGCAAAGAGTAAAGAGCTTAAAGAGTAACTGTTGTTTTTTTCCCACAAATCAAACGCTCTTGGGATGTAAAACAACTTTACATATTATCTTTGTTACCTATATTCAGTAGTTTCTTTGCCATCCACCTCAGATTACCTCAGAGCTGCAGTAGCTGCTTCCTCTCCCTCTGCTGATGTGCCCTGGAGTCCGTAATTTGTTTATAGTTTATCAGTCAGTTTCATGGGAGGCGAGGAGCTGCTGCTGCCTGCTCACAGGGGAGGAGTTCATGTGACAGAGCTCTCTCTGTGTATGTAGCAGAGCTGGATGTGTTCAGAACAGTGGATACAGATGTCTCCTGCACAGAATAGTGAGGTACTACTGAAGATCTCCCCTGTTCCCTATCAATCCCTCCATCCCAGTCTGATTCTACAGAACTTTCTCTGTCTCTCTCTACACGTCATGCTGCTCTTCTCCCCCACCTTTTCATCTGTACATCTGTATAGTACAGGGAAACTATTAACCCTTAATGCTCACACAGCACAGGCCATAAACTTCATGTAACTGGTTTACTTAAAATTTCAACCACTTATTACATGTTCCCTGCTCCTCTGTGTGATGGAAGCTGCCAGGCTGGTCACCATATACATTCTGTATGTGCACTGTGCAGTGGATTTACTTTTGGGAAACTAAAGGGATTTAATGCTTAATTACTTTGAGGGAGAACACAAGGCATCAAACAGGGACCTGTGAGCAAGCTAATTGGCCTCAGCTTGAGGGCATAGACAGACAGACATTAGTCTCCACCCACTTTACCTCTGGTAAGGAAAATTTTTGTCAAACACTTTCAGAACAGAAAATGCCATAACTTTGGAAAGAAAAGGGTGTGTAGCACAAAATAGGCATCGTTCTATTTGTTTTTAAAGGAAGAATCACATATAATAATTTGGTAAAATCATTATAACTCTACAGTTACGCTTTAAAGGAAATCTGGCATCAATATCAAGCATGATAAACCAGGGAAACTTACTTATAGATTCAGGCCTCTTTCCTATTAAAATTATGCTAATGAGCCTGAGCGGCTCTAGTGGGTGCCCCTCATTGCTGCATCGTAACAGGCTGTTACATTGAGCAGAACATGTCTCATTCTCTCCCTGCTCTATCCCTCATCCATTTGCCTGTGTAATTTAGCAGCAGCAGAAAGTGCAGTGGGAGGGTAGACCTGCACCTTGTAACAACCATTAAAAAAAAATCACTGACGGGCTCTGGAAACACCCATTAAAGTCCCTCAGGCTCATTAGCATCATTTAAAAAGTTGATACTACCCCACAAAATTACAAGTAATTGAAGTTGCTCAGTAGGTATTTTTAGTCAAGTTGTTGTAAACTGCTCTTCTATAGTGTTGAAAACAAGATCTGACTAGTGATAACACAAAATCTGATGCGCTTCACTGCTTTGCCATCCAGATTTGATGCTTAGGAAAATCAACGCGGGAGGATAGGCAACAAATATGAAAATCAACTTGACCTAAGTAAAACTTTTTAAGGTAATGATATAAATAGTAGCATTTACTAATATAGATGAATCAACTCACCAATATTACAGGATAAATGGAGGAGGGAGGTAATATATGTTCCCGCAATACACCACCATCGCACTGAGGATGGATCACAGAAACACATTCATCATGAACCTGGAATAAAAGAGAATTTTTTAGAGCATAGCTTTATAAAACGTTATTAACAACAATATCTAACAACAGAGTTCTTATTTTTTAGAAATAGGAGGAGTTACAGGAACACCGACACAGTTTCTGGAAATTGCATAACTTTCTTAATTTATTGCAGTTTTGTGTTATGCAGGGTTTATGCTGAATTTGAGATGTCCCTGTGCTGGTGGATGGAGAGCTGCTGCTGTCACTCTCATTTCTCCCTACATCCCTCTCCATAGACTTCTATGTAAACTGACACATCAGTGAGCTTCTGCTCACCCTAAATAGGAAGACAGGTTTCAGGAGAAAGTAAAAAGAGTAAATGGAAAAGCATGTTTCTTTGATAATGTACATTACAATTTTTTTAAATTCATTTTAACTATTGATTTATACAAATTCTTTTAAAAAGTTAGTGATCATTTAAATGATTTCAGGTAGAATTGCTTCTAAAGACTAACTAAAATGAAGTATAAATTAAAACTCATTTATACTGTTTTAAATAGCGTGTTTGTCAGCAAAATGCATTTTCCCCCGTTCTTGTAGCATTTATTATATTTCTTGTGTAACCAATTTCTAGAAGAGAACATTTGATTTGTAAAGCGCTACAGAATTTGATGACGCTATACACATCAAGATTATTATTATTATTATAAATTGAGGTTAAGGCAACCCTGACAACAGGGATGTAATTTTTAGCTGGTCACAGGTTCCAATAAACTATGCTATGCTCAATTAAAAAATTGTCATTCTGGATTATTTCAGTACTTTTTATAACTTTATTTCACACTACCTGACTCCCTGCCAGCATAAGGTGATAAGCCTCTGGCTGGGGGAAGGATAGTAAGAGGCCTCAGTCTCCTTGATGCATTCTTCCTCTATTCCAGCTCTCTCTGCCCCTCCCCTCCTGCTCAGTGTACAGCACAGGATCTGCAGTGGTTATCTGTGAGGGCCAGACAGAGCTGCACCTTCCCCCACTGCCTCAACTCATCACCCGCATTTGGGCCAGTTAGGATCTCAATGTACTTGGTAAGTGTCATCCATCAGCTATGTGCTATAATGGCATATGTTTAATGTATATATTATGAGAATCCCATACTGGATCTCATAAATGAATTCAACTATAGTTGTGTTGGCTATTGGTCATGAAATCTATCACACTGTCTAAGGCTATATTCACACACATATATTCGGCGTCTGGGTGAGGAGGAGGGGATGAGCGCTGTTTGCCCCTCCCATCTCCATAGAGAAATATGGTGCACGGCGCCGTATTCCGGGAAGAGATATGTGTACTGCACCGTAATGCTCCCATATGGCGCCATGCGCCCATTGCTGTCTGTGGGGGACGTATATACGGTGTATATGAGTCAGCCGTATAAATATGTCCCCCATATGGCTGTGTGAATGTAGCGTAAGCCAGATATTACGCCCAGAACATATCCATTGGATGGAGCCAAACACAGTGGGGAGAATGTATTAACACAACTGTGCAACAATTCTGGTGGTTTTGCACAAAAAAAAATGGTCTAAAATGCCTTCAGAACATTTATCCAGGATTTTAAATCTTTTCCTGGCTATTTTTTGGCTTGCGGGAAATCGTCCGTGCGCCCAAAATTCTAGTGCACAGTTTAGACCTAGAAAAAGTAGGTTCAAAGTAGGAAACAACAGTCTTTTGCTATACCAGAATTCATCATCATCATCTGCTGCAGCAAAACACTAGTGTGACACATTGAAGTATTTGGAATACTACTATATTTAAAGGGGTAATTCTGATAACATCATTATTCTTTATGTAAAGGTTGAATTTAATTTATATGATCCCACTGAATAGGATTATTCTCATTTATCTAATTGTTTATCTATTTGTACCTTGCAAATTTTTGGAAGAACTGCATAGTTACCTTTGTGTGGCACCAGACACAGCGCTGACCTGTGAGACTTTGAAAGCTTTTTATCTTTTTCTGGCATTTATCACACTTGTTGGCCTCACAGCCCCCTCTGACCCAGATGTGAGCCTGTCCCTGTCACCATAGAAAAAAAGTATATATTAACATCCCTTGCACAAACAAACATAAAGAGTATAAGTGACAACACAAAGTGATGGAAAAATGAAAGCAGATGCCAACAGATAAGACAAAGACACCACAACTGAACCAGAAAAGATAGAAGCGATGGTAGCAAACTGAGTGACACTGTGCTGCAGTCATGACACTTACACTGGCATCTTTGCGGGACTTGGCATAAGTGCTGATGCAGTTATTCGGTGCTTTACGAGCACAGCGTTCATGAACAGTAAACTTACAAACTGCAGAGAAAAATGTAGATTTTACACATATGTGTGTTCCTAACTGGTGTACAGTAACGCAGCGTACTTATATACACAGAAATCCTTTGTTCTTGTAAGTTTGTGTTTCTTTTATATAAGGCAGCACGCCAGCTAAAATGTTTAATTTGTCACCCGTTTATACACCTGTGGTACATAATGGTGCAGGGCAATCAGCGGCCTCAGTGGGTCCTATGACTGACAACACTTCTGGCCGAACCAAAAATCTGCAAGGTGCCAAAACACTGGAAACTGGGAAATACTTCAAATGATTAGAAAACGTGACTTCCGGGCTAAAATGAAGAAAAGCTGCAGAATTTATTCAGCCACAATACTTTGATAAGTTATTACTTTAAGAGTGATCGGAAAATGCTAATGAGGGAAAAAGATACTTGGTGAGCGGCACTAAGTACTCTCTTCTCACAACTAACAGAGACATTGCAACTCTAAAGGAACACTGGACAAAAAACATAGCCAGTGTCCTTTTCTAATTTCTTGATTTTCTTTGAACTAATTTTTTTTGCCATATTATATTAAAACCTAAAAAAAATGTATAAAGAAATGTATTCTATGTGTTCCAGATGAGCTTCCCCATAATTCTGAAATACTGTCTGGATCTTCTGCACTAGCAAACACTGTTAACCCTGCCCCATTGGATACACCCCACCGACATTTATCACCTGAAAAGTTAATTTATCATCAGGGAATTTATGCTACAACAATTCGACATGCAGAAAAAAACATGCAGAGAGCCTCCTCCTTGCTCTTACTATTTATTTTGATACTTTGTATTTCTTCAAAGGTATTTTTAGAACAACCCTAGTTACAGATGGTAATTTACTGTACATTAGCCCTAGGCTTCAATGATCAGCTATGACAGTGGTGGCGAACCTATGGCACTGGTGCCAGAGGCGGCACTTGGAGCCCTTTCTGTGGGCACCCAGGACATCACCCCAGCATGAAGTTCACCAGACAGGACTCAAAGAATCTTCCTATAGAATCTTCCTACAATGATAGGCGAATTTGCCCTCCTCCTTTCAACTGTGTTGGTGTCCTTGGGAGGCTGAAGGATTGAAAGTTGTCAAAGAACAAGGAGAAATAAGTTGCTGCGCTGGCACTTTACAATAAATAAGTGGCTTTTGGTTAAAATTTGGGCACTCAGGCTCTAAAAGGTTCGCCATCACTGAGCTATGAGTTATCAAATGTGTGTGCATTGAATCTTTATTGTAAATCCTTGTTCTAAACTGTTTAAAATGCAGTTGTCACAGTGACCACATAAAATTTGGCTGGGGTTACAGTTCTGACTTACAACATACAGATACAACTTAAAGAGGACCTGTCACCTATAAAAACTGCACTAGAAGTTGCTTACTAAACTAAGCAGCTCCTAGTGCTACAGCATATGCCGCAGTGTTATACTGCTAGCGTTATCGGAAACCCCGGAAACTGGAGTGCTGTACAACTGAAAAACGCCGGAACACGCTGTAAGTGGTTGGGCATATTCATGAGGGGGGCGGTGATTGCCGCGTGAAGCACAGCATTCACTGTCGGCCTATGGAGTAGGAGGGTGGTCCGGGGGATGGCGGTCCGTTTGCTCAGTGTAACACTGCAGCATATCCTGCAGCATTACTCCACTCCTAGTGCAGTTTTTAGAGGTGACAGGTCCTCTTTAAGAACAAACCTATAGAACCTATCTTGTACATAACTCAAGGACTAGCTGTATCTAGTTTAAAGGATGTCTACCACCAGGATGGAGGATTGCAAGCCAAGTACACTTACATGCTGGTGTGTGCCCCCTCTGAAACTGGTTTCCTCAAAAAAATAAATCTGATTTCTAAAGATTACTTGCGAGGTTTGATTAAACTCATAATCATTTTAAAATAGTCATACATTTTTTATTTCCTACTTCTTGGAAAACAATTCCAATCTTCTCTCATGCTGAATAACGGATTTTGGTCATTTCTAGCCATCAAACTATTGATGGCATTTGCAGTCAAAGCAACACACAAATGATATACGGTATAACCATTTAAGGATCTTCATACTTACAAGTGCAGCAAAGGCCTTGCTTCCTGACACCAAAAAGCAGAGCTTCACAAACATTGCAGTACACAGGGCGGTTAAAATGCTTCAGACGCCACAAATGCTGCCCATCATCTTTGATATTCTATGCACGATGAGAAGTGAAACAAAAGAGTAGTAACTAATATTATATTTGCATATGTCGCCTATGATATGTAAAGCGATATGGAATTTGATGGCGCTATAGAAATAAAGATTATTATTATTACTACCTGTCATGACCTGCTTGTAAAACAAGAAAATTTTTAACTCATAATTCACAGATGAATAAAGTACTTCTGCTGGCTAGCGCACTCAAGAACAAATAGTATGCAACCATTTTTGATGTGCCTTGATGTGACTCCCCCCTGGTTAACTACTCAGTGCAGATAAGATGAGCCCTGGCACAAACTACATTTTAATCACATTGTAGATTCAGTACCTTATATACTCGAGTATAAGCCTAGTTTTTCAGCACAAAAAATGTGCTGAAAAACCCAAACTCGGCTTATACTCGAGTCAAAAAAATAAATATATCTAAACTCACCTTTCCAGCGACCCCTGTATATCTTCTGTGCGATCTGTCTGGCAGCGGCGGCAGGCTATATACACTGGGGCAGGGTGCGGCAGGCTATATACACTGGGGCAGGGGCTGGCAGGCTATATACACTGGGGCAGGGGCTGGCAGGCTATATACACTGGGGCAGGGGCTGGCAGGCTATATACACTGGGGCAGGGGCTGGCTATATACACTGGGGCAGGGGCTGGCTATATACACTAGGGCAGGGGCTGGCTGGCTATATACACTGGGGCAGGGGCTGGCAGGCTATATACTGGGGAGGCTGTGACCAATGCATTTCCCACCCTCGGCTTATACTTGAGTCAATAGGTTTTCCCAGTATTTTGTGGTAAAATTAGGGGCCTCGGCTTATACGCGGGTCGGCTTGTACTCGAGTATATACGGTATTTCTCTTTGGTTTCAGATCTATTTCATATTACATTCTACCTAAAAGATTATCCATCATGAAAAAAAAATAAAAAAATTACATGATATTACTATATCTTAAATATAGTGTATGGATAGTCTAAGTTTTTTTAAAGTTTTGATAACAACAAGGATGACGTTTCCACACCACGTGTATATACCTCAGCGAGATCTGGCCTTTTCTAGACGGCACGTTTCAGCTCCTTTCAAAGATGCTCAGAAGGAGGGCTCTTGGATGGCTACTTTAGAATAGTCCAATGTTTTGCTCTTAGTCATTCTTTGGTGTTTTTAGCTATGTGTTTAGGTTATTATCCTGTTGCAAGACTCATTACCAAGCTTTCTGACACAGGGCAGCACATTTCTCTCTAGAAGCCCTTGATATTTTTTTTTTTTAAATCAGGTATTTTTATTTTTATTTTCCCCCACATACCCAAAGAATTACAAACAAACAAAACATCTTTCGCAGGCAGTGCACATATGCATTGTCATAGATACATATCATTATATACATATAATTTTGATATTTCATTGTACCCTGAACGGATTCAAGACACCCTGTGTCAGATGCAGCAAAGCAGCCCCAGAACATAACAGAGCCTCCTCTATATTTCACAGTAGGGACAGTGTTCTTTTCAAGATATGTTTCATTTTTCCTTCTGTGAACATAGAGCTGATGTGCCTAGCCAAAAAGTTAGATTTAGTCTCATCTGTCCATAGGACATTCTCCCAAAAGCTTTGTAGTTTTGCAAATTCCAGTTTTGTATATTTTTTTTTGTTTTCAGCCATTTGGTATCCTCTTTGGTTGTCTCCCATTAAATACACTTTGGCTTAAACAATGACAGATGGTGTGATCTGACACCAAGGTTCCTTGAATTAGAAGTTCACCTTCAATCTCTTTAGAAGTTTTTCATGGTTCTTTTGTTACCATTCACATTATTCATCTCTTTGATTCGTCATCAATTTTTCCCTGTGGTCCAGTCCAGTGAGGTTGGCTACAGTCCCATAGATCTTAAATTTCTGAATAATATGTGCAACTGTAGTCAAAGGAACATCAAGCTGCTTGGAGATAGTATAATAACCTTTACCTTTACCTTCTGGTCTATCATTTTTTTTTCTAAGCTTCTGAGACAACTCTTTCCTTTGCTTCCTCTGGTACATGTTGAGTGTGGTACACACCTTGTCACCAAACAGCACAGTGAGTAGCTGCAGACCTATGTACATGCCCACTGACTGATTACAAGATTGTAGAGACCTGCGATGCTAATTAGTGGTCACACCTCGATTTAGGATGCCCCTTTGCTTACATCTTTTCCAGGGGTACCATCATTTCGATTGGAGAATGGTTAAAAAGCAATGTCTGCCTTTCATTTATTCATTTTCATAGACATGTATTTTTACTTTTGTCAGATTTAAGTTATTTTTGGAACCGTTGTGGGTTTTACTTTCAAACGAGGAGTACCAACAATTTTGTCTATGTGTGTATATCCTTCCACAAATGTAATTTCTTGGAGAATGATACATTTTTGATAAGGGGCAAATATGAGGGAAATAAGGATGGAAGAAGGACAACCTCTCTTATTATTAAAGTTATTATCATCTCTGTCTATCTGATCAAAGTATACATGGCAAATAATTTCTAGGCAGCAACCCTAAGTATGCTTTCTGCTTCTGTACCTGTGATCCCCAGATGACCCAGATTTGTTCTGCAGTGAAAATATGAATGAATAAAAGCTAACATGCCTCCCAAAGGTCTATTAATATCTTACTGGGGAGGAGGATACATTGTGTAATATAAGCAAAAATGTAAAACATAAATCCAAGTAAAACATAATAAAAAGACAAAACTAAATAAAGAAAATATATTGCAAAAACCACTGGCAGCACAAACCATAGCTTCCAGCCCTGCCACTGGTTATCTCATGTCACTGTCTTGCGCCCATCCCAGTCCTCCGCTGAGCCATATATGGACAGTTACGCCACTTAGGAGACGCAAGGAACATCATTGTAATGGGTGTGTAAGAAACCAAAGTTAAACTCACAACTTCCATCCCTAGCAGCACCAGTAAAGGCACTGTGGTGAGTCCTCCTTTCAGCCATTCCTCATAGGAAACTGTCCCATTGCCATCATAATCTACTTGTCTCATCATCTCTTCCAGCATCTGCAGGGAGAAAACAGAAAATCAATGGCATTGCACGTTTTCAAAAATATTTG
Organism: Engystomops pustulosus; assembly: GCA_019512145.1. NCBI lineage: Eukaryota > Metazoa > Chordata > Amphibia > Anura > Leptodactylidae > Engystomops > Engystomops pustulosus. Next base: position 44,137,788 of record CM033642.1, on the reverse strand, counting down.
TCATTTTAGCAGAGATGACCTCAGATGCCAACAAAAAGTGTGATAAATATTGTATCCAGCATGAACCACTAAAGTTATCAAAACCTTTTGAAAACAGACACCATTTTCTTGTATTCAATTTAACATTCAAGCACAGGTTTTAGGACTGTTAAAAAGTAAACCAAAAGATGGTCCCATATAATTCTTTAGATCCAGAGGTCGCACTAATGTTATTTCCGACAGAATAAAAATAACCCTCCAGGCTTTTTTTAGGTGGATTTTTAGTCACAGAGGAGTACTGTTTGAGGCTATGGAGAATGGATGTTGAAAGGTGAGGAAGTATTCCAGCACTCGCAAAATCTTCTAAAATCATGGCATTTTATTCTTCACATTTAAAAACGTACAGCCATGACTTGTATGACCACCAATAGACGATCTACGCGTTTCGGACTAAATTGTTAAGCCCTTAGTCATGATCTACCTGTAACCACCAAACACACTTCTTTAAAGGGAACACAGTCAGGAGAAACAACACACGGATAATTAGCACATGCGCATAGAATTCTAACAAAGGTTCAGAATAGCATACAGCAATCAGTACATAGAGAAGTTGAAACATATACCCATGTGATTCATCAGAGCACGCAAGAGTTGTAGCACTACACATAATTTTTCACAAGAATGTATCACAATGACCAATAGACTCAAAGCCAGGGAATATTCCAGTACTCACATTAATAGAGCCAAACACATAGCAGAGAATAAATCAAGGGAATCTCTTTTAAAAGAATGCAGTAATACTCAACATATATCTTCTCCACAGAGGGTAGTTTTCTCTACTACATATAGTAAAGACTACAAAGAGATCACTAATATCATCAGAAAATATTTACCAGTGCTGCATGCTGATACTAAACTGATTTTACATCCTGGCTGCCAATTTGTTTCCCGCAGAGCCCGCACAATAGGGAATACTGTTTCACCTTCTGATTTCAGTAATAAACAGACAAACACTGAAACGTGGCTAAGTGTGAAGGGGTCTTATGCATGTGGAGGTGACAGGTGTAATGTTTGTTGCTATATGTCAAATAAAAAATATTTTGTCTCTACACACGATCATATACAAAGAAACATAAAGTTGTTTGTAAACTGCAACACTAAGTTTGTTGTCTATCAAGCCTGCTGCATTACATGCAATGTACAATATATTGGTAGCACTGTACGCCCTCTTAAAAGAAGATTAGCAGTTACAGGTATTGAAAAAGTTACCACCCCCACCAGAGGGGGTAATAGGATACAAAAATTACACAATCGCGAAATGTTTTGGATCCTAAATCTGAACACAAGGATGCCATTGGGTTTAAATAATAAAACAGATACAATGTATCTATACTAGGTCATTATTCTCCTGTGTTTTTCATCCCTTTGCACTCATGTAGTGTGAACAGGCACCCAACTTATGCGGTTCACGATCTATATTGTCATATTAGTATGTGTAATTTTTCAAGTTTAACATATATTTACTACCTTTATATATGCATACTTTGTTTGCCTAATTCACAAAATCACACATGGGTATATGTTTCAACTTCTCTATGTACTGATTGCTATATGCTATTCTGAACCTTTGTTGGAATTCTATGCGCATGTGTGTTGTCCGTGTGTTGTTTCACCTGACTGTGTTCCCTTTTAAGAAGTGTGTTTGGTGGTTACACGTAGATCATGACTAAGGACTTAACAATTTAGTCCGAACGCGTAGATCGCGTATTGGTGGTCACACAAGTCATGGCTGTACGTTTTTAAATATGAAGAATAAAATGCCATGATTTTAGAAGATTTTGTGAGTGCTGGAATACTTCCTCACCTTTCAACATGTTCCGGTCGGCCGGCAGGACTGCTTAATTCCTTGCACCGGGGGCTGTAAGAGAAAATGTGATTTTCAACACGCTGTAAGCAACAACGTGAGTGAGCGGATATTTCCCTTTCGTTTTCTTTTTCTATTTTTATACTATAGAGGATGGATGTCACAGTATAGCAAATATCCATAGCCATTGCTGAACTTGAGTGTTGAGATTGTACAAATAGGTCCAGTTATGTCATGCTGGAGACACCCCAAACACTATCAGCATACATGTCCGTTCCTCATGCCGCTTTAGGGGAAAAGGAGCTGGAGACATATAGGTGTATATGTGACTGCCCTCTGATGTAACAATACTACAGGACTCCACTCAAAGTATCCCTCCAATGGAAGATCTAAATGCAGCCTCATACAGGTGTATAAAAATTAAGTCTGAGCAGCACTCACCCCCTCCTCCTCTCCCGTGAATCGATGTGTAACACGGCACACACATGTTAGTGTGAATGTAGCCTTAATGTGTACATCAAGAAAACTCCTAGCACACAAGCTGAACGTGTCCATAGACTTATAATAGCAGATGGATGCCATTCTGAAGTCTCATCCAGCAGTCTGCACTATATCATTCTACTTCCTGCTGGACAGTGCAGTCTATGCTTAGCAGAGCCCATTATAGGCTATGGGAGGCTAATGTCATGGTCTTGCACCCATCCCTGTACTCCGCCGAGCATAAAATGTGGGTCTTCCCCAATGATATAACTAGCCATATATGGAGGGTTGCGTCACTTGGGAGACGCCAGGAACATCTGCAGCAGTCAGTCATTACCTACTAATGATGTTCACTCATCCTATTGGAGGAGCTGTACCAGAAAATGTTTCCCATTTTATGGGCATACAGTGGGATATGCTGCTGCCCTCCCCTGCACAGATACATTTTGATTCACCCTGACGTATCCTTACAATGGAGCTCTTAAACATGATATAAACCTCCTCATGACTTGATGTTTTGGTTCACAATGATAATAAAGTAGCAAATCTGGGTGCATGCCACAGATTTTGTGACTTTTTGAGGCTTGTGCACCAGTCATGTCACTTAACAAGGGTGGGCAGGACATAAGAAATGCCAGGCGGATACTGGTGTAGATTATAGTTGAAATCTAAAAAAAGTAGGGTCTGACAGATTTCATTCCAGTACACAACACACCAGGCTTAATAAATCCCCCCCTAATAAACATGTGTACAGATTAGCCCTAAGATTTCTTGGTTTCGAGTGTTTTGTTTTTTTTGCATTTTGAATTTTGAATGTTATAATTGTTTTTCAGCAAAACCACTCACTGCATGGATTAACCAAGATATGATCCTGCATCAGTGAAGCTACAGCATTCTGAAGGTATATTTGCTTCATAATGCATCAAACCAGATGGTTGGTTTCCTTTAAGCAATCCTGGGGTCTATAGGGCCACAGGTCATCATGGGACAGCCCAGCCTGTAAGCACTGCAGTCTGGAGACATGTGAAGAGTGAGGGGCATTCCAGGGAGTAAACTGTCTGTGCAAGCATCTATGCCGCTTGTACAGGTGGTAATGAAACCTCTGATTACATCCATAAATGTCATTCGTATTACATCTATCTGAAATCAACTGTGATTTACACCAATAACAAACATTACTAGCACAAAATGTTTTGTCAACTTTACAGTTTATGATGCCAACTTTCCAAAAACTCACTGGTTTAAGTTCAGTGATATCCCAGTCCAAATATTCGGCGACTCTCATCATTTGGGTTATAATCCGGTCTACTTCCTATTTTGTATAAACAAGAAATAGAAAATTTGTAAGATAAAGAATACAGGTATAAATATTCTTAAATGTAAAGCATGCAGGAAAACTTTAAAAAAATTCAAACAAGCCAAGCAGAGTTTACATATTAGCATTGCAAAGGTGGGATCCCACATATAAAATAATTGTCACACGGTGGATTCTAAATTTGCATCATAAAACATTATGCTGCATAATCCTATTTACCATGGTATTACTGTAATTTGCTATGTGTTTGCCTGCAGCTTCTCCATTAGACCGGAGAAGGGTATGTGCACACTAGGGCAGAATGGATGTGGGATTGCCCCGTAATCAGCTTGTTTCTTGTGAATAGTGTCCCAATTTTGCTGTGGCTGGGGCGGAGCTGAACCTTCGCATTGCAAACGTTCATTTCTGCACCAGCAGGAAAAATGCCCAGCGGTAAAACATCCAGTATGCATTACTTCAGCAATGTGTGTATGGGATTGTTATCAATCCCACACGCTGAAGGTTTGTGGGATTGCCACATGGAAATGCCACACAGCAAATCTGCAGGTGATACAGAACATGCACAGATATCCTAAAGATCAGCCAGAGTCATCCACAAGCATCGGGGATTGTAAAATACTGAAATGTGTCCCACTGTTTCGGCATATAGCAGAAGACAAGGAAAAGGCAATTAGTTCTAATACTGCAATAATATACCAAAATATAACATGAACAAGGGTTCAGTTTTGAATCATATATTAATATTATGAGCGCATCAATATGCTCACACGGGTTCATGGTTCATCACATGAAGCAGCTCAGAGTCAGCTGGATGTGATAGTGAGTGTTGGTGACTAGAAGTACCCAGGTTAGACAATGTGATCCTGGGATCCCTGTTTAGACAATGACCAATTAGGAAGTGTTGGAATATCCCACCAATATGCTGTTATTTTTTGTATTTTTTAAGGGGGCACAACCCCCTCAAAATTAAGATCTTCAGAAGTTGAATATTAAACATGAGCTGAAATCAGAAATGTCTCTTGTTCCATACTTGCTTACAAACGAGTGACAAACTCACAGAACTGTCCAGAAGTCCATTGCTGTCCTTATCGTACAACTTGAAGGTAACTGTGAATGGAAAAAAATGCAGAACCATCATTAGTAATCTACAGATCAGTGAAGCTTTAGTGAATCTATAGAAACTGAAAAACATAATAGTGCTCAGAACAGCTACAGTATCAACCTAGAAAATACTGGAAAATGGCATGTTCCCCCACACACTTGTAAATCATAGATCATACTCCAAAACACGTTGCACTACTACTTTCTCATAGGTAGATGGCGATGTTCTGCTTTCTATGATATCACAGCTGAAGGAGAAACATACCAAGGGTCACTACTGCTTCTGCTTCTTCCATTAGTCTTGTACAAAGATATAAGATTTGTATCTTGATGACACCATCATGAGTAAATAATTCTGAGATAGAACTGTGTATTTACATATCTAGACAAATGCTGACAGCGATTTATTTAACATAATATGACCAACATACCCATGTCTCTCTGTCTGCCTTCAGCTACAAGAACACGGGTCTATCTTTATAGAGAGAAAACTTTCTGAATCACAGCTTCTGCTTGCTGCAATCTTTATGTTGAAAAGAATAGATAAAACACCCCTAACGTTTTATAAATTATTATAGTAAAAAAAACTCCAGTGTGAAAGTTGTGTAATTTCATGTTCAAGCCTTTATTAAGTTTGGTTTTAACTTGTATCAATTCCTCACAGTTTTCTGGCTCCGTTATTTTACTTCCTGTGGATACAAACCGGTCCAAGGTCATGTGATGTCACACATCGTTATAGTAATCAGATCTGTGTGTTATAATGAGCCTTGCACCTGTGTGACATCACATGACCATGGACCGGTTTTTATCCAGAAGTAGTAAACAATAAAGCTATAGAATGACAGCAAGCAGAGATCTAGAAACCCACAAGGAATTGTTACAGGAAGTATATTGCAATTTGTACATTTAACCACAAAATGCGGAATACTCATGTTAAAAAAAAAATCACAAATAGAAGAAGAAATGCCACAAAAAACAATGGAGATGCTGAAATGCATCACTCGCACATTATGGTGGAAAATGTCAAGGTTTTCCATTTGTTTGTGAGCTGACGCCTGACAGAATATGACTAATACATTGTAACAATGATTCTGAATAGACAAATCATCTTATTGTACAAAACATGAAGATGAAAAAACTGTTTGTGAGAGACTCATGATTTTGAGCAATCCAGGCAATCCTCACAGAGCGGGTGAATCATCCTAAAACAAAATAGCCAAGACAGGAAATATTTGTTTCAAGTCATGGTTAGAAAAGGCACCACCAGCTGTCATACATGGAAAACCAAACCAGAACAGAATGATGAGGAATCTGCATCTAAATGTTGTGCTCTTCAGGTAGATTTTCAATAGGTTACCCGTATCCTAATCTATAATATAATAAACCTACAACTATAGCAGAATGTTTTTATAGTATAGGTCATTCTATTCTGTCAGGCTTCTGTTGCTGCACTATTCTGACCAGTAATAGAGTACAACAAAGTATTATTGATCATTCAGATCTGTCAAGGAAGCCTTACTAATAACCAAAATCTACAGTGATTGACACTGCCATTAGGAACCAGTTATATCACTCCAGGAGGCATTATAACTCGTTTACTGGCACAATAATGAGAGCTAGCCATCATAAATATATCAACATACAATAGCAAGGGATAGCACATGGGGGAGATTTATCATACGCCAGTGCCCCTCCAGTACCACCTAATATATCAGGAGGTTCCGGCATATTAGCCCGAATAAATGTCCCCCATTGGTGAATTGCGACTGCCATGCGCCATGGGCTGTATGATTATTATAGCCCCATCAAATCTGGAAGTCACTTTCTACATACAGTACTAGAATCAGGCTTCTTATGGAATGGAGGATGCGTCCCTTCTGTCTGCTTTCATTCTGCAGGTTCAGGACCTTTGCAAGACTTCAAAAATCCTGAAATACTTCTTTTGTGTATGTGTATTGAGAGCAGGAACAGATGTATGAGGATTTCAAGGGTGAACGTTCTTCTGAGTATAAAATTTGGTGGGTTGTTTGGGTGGCCATGCGCCCCCTAGAAGGGATGGGCCCCGGGTTAACGCCCAAACTGCCTGTATTTTTAGTCCACTACTGCCGCTGATTACGGTAGGTAAGAAATGTAGACACGCCACATGACTATTTATAATCAGGTAGCTTTTATTTTTCGATAAGCAACAGCAAAACTTAAACATGTCCATTATTCATGAGCATTATTATAGAGCTTACCCTGACCAGAGATCAAAAATCCCCTCCACCCCATCACTATCTATCAGAAGTAGATCTGATGACAGATGGCTCCTGCCTGCCTCTGTCCTGCTACTGGGGTGTGTACTAGCCTAGCCGGGCATCGGGAGCGAAGTCTAGTACACGTCCCAGTAGCCTCTGCAGTTAATTTACATATTACTAAAATAAAGTTTTTAACAAAATAGGTTACGTTCCAGGATTATTAAATTACAGATTAGGACAGAGGCAGGGAGGAGGAATCCACCATCACATCTACTTCTGATAGTAGAATCCTCATGGTAGGTTTCCTTTAAAGAAACATTTCTGCAGTAATAATTCTCTAATGCTACATTATACTTTTAAGAACCAGTTCAAACCTACAATAGAATTTCCGCTATTAACTTCCATCACAAAAATGATAACGGAAGATAAACAGATCCGTTAAAATGTTCATTGATGTCAGTGAACTTTTAATGGCTTTCATTAGTGTACGTTTGCACAACTTCCTTAGGCTACTGCTAAGTAATTCTACAGTTTCCATCAAATTATGCACTCACATAATGGAAGCCTTACAGAAATGGTCAATACAAGCACTAATGAAAGCCATCAAAAGTCACTTGACATCAATGGACATATTAATGGATCCACTGGACTTCCAATATAATAATTATTATGATGGACGTTATAAGCTGAAGTCCAAATGCAGGTGTGAACTGGGCCTAACTTAGAAGCTGCTGGCACAAATTTACAGCACCCTACCACACAATGCTTTCACAATGTAGTTCCCATGCTGTATATATTTGACCTATTTTCAATTTCGGCTGTTACTGAAAGTAAATGTCATTTGAGCCAATTTTAATATTGTGAGGGGGTAAGTATTGTGAAACTGAAATTCTGCTTAGTAAAGTAACAGGCTGTAAAGTGCTCCTTAGTAACAGTGTTACTTCTCTGTTGTAAAGACCTATTAGTCTAACAGGCTGAAGAGAGACTTTCTCTTCTTTTGTTTGTTTACACAGCTGTGAGCAGTGAGTGTTACCCCTTTCTGTTCTCTCTCTGGCTACAGAATGCTATGAGCACTGTTTTTCGAAAGTGAAATGGCCAAAGGAAATCTATCACTTAAATTAACCTCTACTAAGCACCACCAGTGCTTTGTAGAGGTTATGCTCATTATTGCATCCATTCTTTTAGTATAGATATTATATCTTATTAACACTTCTACTAAACATATGTATGTATTCTTGCTGCTGGGAGCTACCCAGAAATTAATGGTTAATAAAGTTAAAACCCTGCATTGGATATAAAGGTTAACCCATCATCAAATATCATCCGTTCTGCTGTTGTATTGTCTCCCCTCAGTACTTCCCCTCCCTCTGCCTGATGGCTCCATTACAGAACTCATCACTATCTACGTCCTTAGGATGCAGATAGTAATGAGAGTAGGGAGAGATGCACAGACACCAGGACAGGTGTCCTGCTAATCCAGGACACAATGCAAAAGATCCGGTGCACAGGCCTTGGATCTTTTAACCTAGCGACGCCCCCTCCGCTTCATTATCCTGGAACCCCCTGTTTGCACCCATGGAACCTACTGGTTCCTGGTCTACTGGTTACTGGTTAAAGTACACATCGGAGCGGTCTATTGGAGTTGCTGGGGGGGGGGAAATGCCAGAAAGCAGTGAACAAGCCATGATAGTGGAGCTCTCAAGATGACCCCCCAGCACCTGGTGGTAAACCACGTAACTAAGCCCCTCCGTGCTGACACTGTAGCGAAGCTGGGGAGTTTTGCTAGGACTCCAGGAGGTAGGAGCCAGATACACCAGTTCCCTATGCCGCAACAGCCGAAAGTGTCCTCTGCCTCGAAGGGAGAATAGGAGAAGGACATGGCAGAGGAGGTTGTGGCAGGAGTTCAGCAGCCCTGGAGTACTGAGGATGAAGTGGAGGAGGCAGAATCAGATGTGATGTGAGCTGTGCAAAAGAATACTTCAGCTCTGCTGAAACTGACAAGACAAGTAGGCAGCTTGAAGGAGGAAATCCTGTTGGTGAGGAATGATGTGCAAAAGGATACAGTGAGAACAACTGCAGTGGAGAGCAGAATACAGAAGGTAGTGGTAGCTTTACCACCATTGAGACAAGAATTTAAAGAGAGAGCACCAAATCAACATTTGCATGGTTAGAGTGCCGGAAAAGGTTATGGGTCAGAACCCGGATTATTGAAACATTTGGATGGGACAATCTAACAATCGAGTGCTAACTAAACCAGGTCCGTGGGGAAGACAGCCAAGACCAATACTTAAACTGCTCAATTATAAGAACCGTGATAGTATCTCACAACAAGCCCATATGCATGATGATATCACTATAAATGGGGCACATATTGCCTTTTTTTAGATTTTTCATCGGAAGTCAACAAAAGAATGCAGTTCACTTCAAGGCTGTCCCTATCCCCGCTGCTATTTGCTTTGGAAATTGAGCCCTTCGCCTGTATGATCAGGATAGAGATATTAGTGGCTTTTGATAACTGAGGGAATTGGGATTGGGTAGAATTATATGTTGACAGCCTTGTGTCTGGGGTGCATCGTCACTTCTGGTGGTGATGGAGCTCATCTCTAGTTTAGGGGCTCACTCAGGATTAAAGATCAACTAGACTAAATCTACCTTGCTGCCGTTCTCTTCGCTGGGGGTTATGCAGGAGTGTTGCAGGCCAGGCACATGTGGGGCCTTATTTTTCTATCATATTGATAAGTTGTTGGGGGATTAGTGGAGACTCGTGAGAAATGGGAGTTGGAGGTTGGAGTTCTCTCGGATGATGAATGGGGTAAGGTGACATCATCTTTGGGTATATTATCCTTTAGTGTGGCCCAGAGACAATCTCAACTATTTATGCTTCACAGGACCTACAAGACTCCAGTAGCGTTGCGAAAGTTTGGGATTAAGAATGGATGCTTGCTGTTCACGTTGTGGAGTGTATGGGACAGATGGTATACACATGTTTTGGGCCACTGAAAAGCTTGAATCTTTGTGGGGGAAGGTGATACAATTGATTGAGTAGGTGTTCGAAGTCAACATTCCGAGAGAGCCCAAGGTATGTGTTCTTGGCAGAAGTGGAAGGTTTAGAACGGATGCAGGGAGACTGATACGTTCTGTATCAAGTAAGGTAGACTATAGCCAGATATTGGTTGGATAATGCCCAACCTGGATTGAGTGAGGTGAAGAGATTTTTTTAATAGTATGATTTGGATGGTTGGAGTGTCCAGCACTGGCTTCATCTGAATTATTGAGAAGTTGGGTGAGATTGTTTCCTGGAAGGCTATGGTAATAGTAATTTGACCCACATACTATATAGATAGGGGATAGTGCAGCTGTACTGCTACTTGCAACATATATAAATACGGATTTGGTGGGAGTGATCAGACTGTGGGGTGGGTTCAAGGCTGGGGGGCAGTTTGGGAATGCCGATTCTTATGACAACAAATGAATTTTTTTGTCATCAAAACTGTTTACTTTGCTAGGCTTACTAATAAAAGTTATCTGATTAAAAAAAATAAGGTACAGCATTTTGTTAACCAGTTATTGAGATCGTTTATTTAAACATAAACCATATGTGTACAGTAACTATTATTCTTTCTTTCCTCTGTTCACTCTGTGCCAACTTGCATAAGACAAGGTTATGACAGTCCAGAAGCACCCAGGGGCTAGCAATGCAAACTACTCCTTAACTTAGACTTCCCAGTAGCCTTCAAGCAAAAAGCTTTCATATACAGATCATCTTTCACATATGACTACTTAGAATGCAGATGAAAGTGATATATACTGTATATAGCCATATGTATACCTAAAGTAACTATTTTAAACACAGTTACTCAAGATACAGATGTATATAACACAGAACAATGCCAAGAGATATTATGGCTGGCTACACAGGCTGACAGATTAGGCATAAAGAGCTGTAGGCCGTATGTTTACTGAGCCACACAAAATCAATATGTGAGCTCTCCTAAAGCAGACTGAAGTGAAATCATTAGAATGTGCTCACTGAGTATATTAAGTAAGTGCCTCTAGTGTTCTCAACTGTGTCGAACACACTGCAAATAGCAGAGACTATTGTCTAACCTGGGACTACAACAACCATGAGATGTGGCAGTCAAAAGACTAGAGAATATGGAGTCTTCAACAGCTACATTATTATATGCTAAACTTTTTTATACACCGACGCTGTGCATGAAAGTGTATAATTGTAAAGATTTGGACTGAAGTAAACCCCCAAACACTCCAAAAGTTCAGTGGAGTGTGTCAACATTTTTATTTCTTTCTAATTCTTTCAGAAAATCTACAGGAATTGGTATAGGAGCCTTTCCATGGAGACAGTCTCTATGACAGTACTATATTTACTCTGTACATGCTTCCTACAGTAAGGTCCAATATTAATTAAGTATCATTTCACACTGTGTATAACTGCACTGGAGAATCATGTGTGTTCTAGAACAGATGTATTCAGCAGGAATGTGACATTCGATTTACTTTAGTAATAACTTTTCTCATTGTGATATTCAAATTTACCCAGATTCATCTTTAGCTAGTCTCAAGGCTCATATCCTCTCTTTCACTCTATGTTTCAAATTCATACCAATAACATAAAAAATGTACTTACAAGCAAGTTTGTCCTCCGCTGTACCTCCTTCCAGCAAGGAAAAGTAACAAGAAACATCATTCAGGCTCACACGACCCATTTCTACAAAGTGAAAAACAGCATACATAATCAGAAACAGAGGAGATTCACAATTTCATGAGAATCAGTAAGCTTCATCTGTGACTTCATGAAAAATTGATGAAAAATGTGGAAATTACTACCATTAGAGGATTAGATAACTATATTAAATGTTATGTGGTTAATATCTTGTGTCCAAAATGCATTTAGTTCTCCAATTACAGGTTACTAAAAACTCTTTGCTGCTTTTTGAAATGCATGTTGTTGTAACATAAAACCCAGAAAAGATCCATCATAAATAACGTACAATAAGGGAAAGGAGTCAACGGAATGATTTAAATTGGAAAAACAATGTATGTTATGGGTTCAAAGGAGATTATATAGGACACCCTTTTTAAAAGGGAACTGTCAGTGGTCAGGGGCCTCTAAACTGCATGCAGCTAAGTTTTAGGGTCCCAAAACTTTTTACCTTACAGTTGTCTGTTGCTGCATTTCTGAGATTATAGAGGAGAAACAAATGGTGTCTGGTTAATTGAATCTGTTTGGACCCCTGCCACCCGATGGGGCCCAAAGTAGACACTGATTAAGGGACCCTTACCTTTACCCTTTGAAACTCAGGAGCATGGCGCCCAACAAATTTAAGGTTTAGGATCTTAAATCCACCTACATGAAGGTAACTGCTAAACTGCACTAGTGGTAATAAAGATCCCTTAATACATATGTAGTACCAGTATCGGACTGTCCCACCAGAGTACCAGAGGCTCCTTCGGTGGGCCCTGGTTCAACACAACACTAAACCCCAGAGGTCCAGCAGAAAACAACCCAATTTGGCAGCTGCTAGAGTCCATTTCCTTGGGATAAGAATAAGAGTGGGATTAATTTTTCTGGTGGGCATAAGAAACCCCAGTCCAACAGCGTGTAGTACCTACACATGCTGAGGAAGCACAAAAGAACACCATGTGCCCTGTGTGGCTAGAGGACATTAGATAAGATAGCATTAAACAGAGTGGTTTCCATTGCAAGAAACATTCATTGTAACCATTAGAAAATTAAAGAAATCTTCTATCCACGGCCATATTATAGACAGGGCACCCACCATCTTGCTCCCAAAAAGGCCCCCACCAGCTGACTCAGACAATGAATGAATTGTTTGGTCTCCATCTCTTCAAGTTTTTGTGGTTTGATTTTACCCAGTCAGCTCAGCTGTGAGCTACGCATTGCTCCCACTTAAGGACAGTCAGCTTGCAATGTGGAATAGAGTGGCCCTACCGTGCTGCCGGCCTGCACGTACGGCTCCCCACTCATGTCAAGGGCAGTTGAGTCATCTGTGTGCTGACTCTGCCTGGATCGAAGAGGTGGTGCTGCAGAGCATTGCTCCCTCACAAATTCCCAGCTGTTCATGGTAAGTCACAATGCAGCCCATGCACGTTCCGCACACACGCCTCAAAGACCAAAGCCTAGGCTACTACATGCAAGCTCATTCTGAATGCAGCACACATTGCATGGAGAGTTATTGACACCACCTGGACTAATAGTGAGTACTCTAGACTACTAATGATGCTGGATCATAGCATGTGGCACTTTTTGTGATATTTTTGATCTTCTCACATGGCCGTTATTTTTTCATGGAAGCTATCTTCCATGATAGGGTTGGCGGTTGTACATAGATGTATTACTGGGGGGTTGGCGGTTGTACATAGATGCATTACTGGAGGGTTGCCAGTAGTATATAGATGTATAACTGGGGGCTTGGCGGCTGTATATAGGTATATAACGGGGGGTTTTGTGGCTGTATGTGGATGTATTATAGGGGGGTTGGAGGCTGTATATAGATGTATTACTGGGGTGAGGCGGCTGTACATAGAGGTGTTGCTGGGGGGGGGGGTTGGTGGCTATATATAGATGTATTACTGGGGGGGTTAGAACTCTATATAGATGTATTACTGGACGGTTGGCGGCTGTATGTAGATGTATTACTGGTGGACTGGCAGCTGCACGTAGATGTATAACCAAGGGCTGGCCGCTGTATGTAGATGCATTACTGGTGGTGAGGTAGCTGTATGTATTTACGGGGACATGGTACATAGTGAACAGGAGGACATGTATCTATGCCACTTTCAGAGGGGGCCACCACCAGATTTTGCACCCACCAACCGGCCCTGCTTCTATCATATGTATAGCTATGCAACTAATAGCAGTGCTATGTAAGGGCTCATTCAGATAAGTGTGTCTGATGTGCAGATGTGTGATATCCATTTGCAGTCTGTATTTAATCCGCATGTTTTTTCACATCCGTATATCTTCTTGTCTGCAAAAAAAGATGGTTTTCTAATGTAATCTAATTTTGGCACTTCCCAGTTTGTTGCCTAGAAATATTAGAGAAAAAACGGACCTCACACAGATCACAGATGACATTCATATGTGGTCCATTTTTTCTACGGATCCATTTACTTGAAAAAAAAATAGTGCATGCTGAATTTTTTTCCCACAGTGTGCACATCATAGAAATCAATGGGTCAGTACGCTATCTGCAAAAGAAATGGATAGCATTTTAAAAAACCATATTGGACAATAAAAGGAGTGTTTTTTGAATTTGCCACGATTATTCATTATGCAAACAAGGCTCTTGATGCTCCAAGGGCAAGGCCAGGACTTCTGCTGCATCTGCAGTACTGTAGTGGACACACTGTACTCTATATATGCCTGACATGTTTCTGATGGCTCCAGCAGCGGACAAACTTGTCTTAGGTGAGGGAAGGCACCATAAGAAAGAAACTTTTCATGGGGAATAAAATTTTTTTTCTTCCACAAACATGCCTGGTCGTACAAGCACATTAAAGATGTGTTTCCAAAACGTTTGCCTTTACAGCATTGCTATGAGTTGCATAGAGAAAAATGAAAGGGTAGATTTCCCTAGGCAAGGTTCACTACACGAAATAGAAAAGGATACATGGCAAGGATATGTCAGGAGGATTGGCTGCTGACGATGTTCAGGGTGTTTCCCCAAATATATCTGAGTGGAGGCCAGGGTTGGGTGCATTACATTGCACCCGACCCCCACGAGCCCTAATGGTCGCCTCAGAGTGTACAGTATAGGTTGTTCAGCAAAAGAGGGAGCAGTTAAGTTGTAGCATGTATCTTTCAATCCTGTGTTTCCCACAATATGCAACATATATTGGTCAGCCGGGGTAAAAAGGATGCCTAGGGATCCTAGGAATATGCTCAGCATATATGCAGAGAGCTTTTCTGGTGTATAAAAACAAACATGTAAAGCTTACAGAGTACAACAAGCATCTTGACAAAAGGAACTGTGACAGTGCTGTTACAGTCTTGTGCCCATCTCCTTCCCCTGTCCACCACCATCACTTGGGGTATAGTGTTGATTTTTAGTTATCCATTAAATGAAGCATAAAATAGCATTCTGTGATCTACTATTGTTTATTTCTGGCAAATATAAGTTACTGTACCTCATTTTATACAAGGACAATAATAATATAATTCTGCCTGAAAACCTAAGTAAATAACTCCTAATTTTTAATGTCCTAAGTTGCATCCTTTGTCCTCATTTTTTGTGTTACTTTCATCCTAATTAGGTTAATTAGCACACAAATATACCAAACAACAATGGCTTTGGGGAAAATATCTTTGCTCATGCAATTTACTATTTGATTATGGTTTTATGCATACCATGGTTTCTCCATATTAGAGGTGTGTGGTCCATACAAGTTCCATAGCAGAGATGCCTGCACTAAAATTACTAGAAGAGTAATTTAATGAGCTCATATGGAAACAAGCTTCAGTGGTGGGAAATGTCACATTTCTTTAGACATGAAACAAATATTTAGGGCCAAGTTCTCTCCTGCTTATGTACTTCTTTTTAGCAGAGAAAATGGCTCTGCCGTCAACAGAATTTTTTACCCTATAATTAACGGAAGGTACATTCTTACGGAGAGATTTCTACCATGAAACAGTGCAGTGTAATCTGCAGAGAGCCTGTTATAGAACCTACAATACCTATGTGCAGTTTCCCTGCGTATGGTGCAGAATGTGCCAGAATAAAGATTTCTGACGCCGGGTCTTCATGAATCTGGCGCTCCATGCACAGCTCCCACATAGTGTGCCAATTTTTTTGGTGCACCTTTAACATAGGGAGTGCGCATATTCTGTTGGACTTTGCATGTTTAAACTGACTACGCACCAAAACGCACCTCCAAAAATTTGTGTTGTATAAAAAATAGTACAGTGTGACATCTAAGTGGTGCGGACTCTGCTTAAATACATGTGCCAGCAGTTTGCACTAGAAAGACCGTGCAAAGTCCGACAGAAAAGGAGTTTAGTAAAGGTGCCCCAATTCTTTTTCTTATCTCAAAAATTTATAGAGCAGGTGATAATAGTAAACTTTGTAATATACTTCATTAAGAAAAGCAGCTTCTTTGTGCCTTTTTTTCTCCTCTTCTTTATCTTGTTGTGAGCAGTATATCTGAAGTCATGTATACAGCTTATATATAAGGAAAAGAGGCAAAATAGTAACTTGTTCCATGTCTATAGAATATTTCCCTTTATGATTCAACTCTCTGGGGATATTAAACTACCCATGGACTTTACAAATGATTTAATTGTATTAAAAGTTTAGTTATGTGTTAAGTAGATTGTACACAGTGTCCTCTTGCAGGCAAAATAAAAACAGTTGCTTAGGAAATTGAACATATTTGCAGATATTCTATTGATTTTAAATACAGGCAGTCCCCGGGTTACGTTCAAGTTAGGGTCTGTAGGTTTGTACTTAAGTTGAATTTGTATGTAAGTCGGAACTGCATATTTTATCATTGTAATCCCAGCCAGAACTTTTTTGGATTGGATTTTAAAAATGTTGAGTTGTCATAAGAATCAATATTAACACTAAAGCTTCATTGCAGACCTTTGATAACTGTTATAGCTGTTTATTGTAGCCTAGGACTAAACTACAATAAATTTCCAATATCCAGTGGTCCGTTTGTAAGTCGAGTGTTCTTATGTAGGGGACCGCCTGTAGTAACTTATCTGCTGTCAACAGATATAGATTGAAATAAACTCATATAAGCTCATAAACTCATACAACATTGGCAGTAAAATTTATGATTGTGCAGGAGACTATATTGCTGTATACTGTATTACTGCCAGGCAAGGGCACACAGCCAGAATGTATGTCAGTGTTATCCTTCAGCTGCTGATCTACAAATTAAATGTTTTAGTTATGTATGGAAAGTATTGGCTTTATTGTAATGTGCACAAAAATAGTAAAAGTCTCTTATTGAAGTTGAAGTTGTTGGGCCCCAATGCAAGATTTGTACTAGGCCTCTATCTATAATATAGTATTTATTATAATCTCTTCATATTGTAAAAAGGCACCTTATCAGTTTAGATACACCCCTTCAGCTTTATCTTGTGTATCTATGAGAATCTGCTGCAGAAATAAGTTACAGAAAATCCAACCAGTGTTAATGACACTAAAATATTCTATCCTTAGGATAGATAACCAATATCATCTACAGGCAGTCCCTGGGTTTTTTTAGGTTTGTACTTAAGTTGAACTTGTATGCAAGTTGGAACTGTATATTTTATAATTGTAGCATCAGACAAAAAATAAATACATTTTTGTCCAGTGACAACTGAGCTTCATAAAAGTCAGGTGTCAAATGAATGTCACTTCACATAAGTGAAAGTAGGGCTCACTGGATTGCTGCTGTTGTTGGAAAAGGCTGATTCGTAGGGTTGCAGTTGATAATGTGACCTATCCTATGAAAGGTCATTAATAATTTAAACCAGGAAATCGCTCTAATATCCGATGTGTAAGCATAATAGCTCAGAACTTAAAGTAGATCTCTGACCTCTCCTTGACAAAGGTAATTATATATCTCCCTTCCTAAAGCCCTTTGACAAGGAGATTGGTTTTTACTCAGTTTAAACAGACTGCTAAATTTACCTAAATTTTAATCTAAGGGAATAAAAAGAAAATAACACAATTTAGAGCTCTAAGAAAAGATCAGTCAGGATTATATTGTTTATTATATTATTACCGTACTATGATATTATTTTCTTTTTTCAGGAAATGCAAATATTAACTATATCAGATATGTCAGGAGTGCAGATAGGTTCTCTTTTAATTTAATTTCTTGGCCTAAAGGGGTTTCCAGGATAAAAATATTGATGACTAATATTTGCAATAGGTTATCAATATCTTATTGGTGAGGGTATTACAATAGCACCCCCACAGATCAGCTGTTTTCAGAATGCAATTTCCAGAGTATAGCAAGATACACAACATTAGAAAGCAGTCACATGTCCCTATAAACTGGTTTAATTTAACACACAAAAAATATACCATATACAGGCGGTCCCCTACTTAAGAACACTCGACTTACATACGACCCCTAATTACAAACGGACCTCTAGATATTGGTAATTTATTGTACTTTAGTCCTAGATGTAACAGTTATCAAAGGTGACTGTAATGAAGCTTTAGTGTTAATCCTGATTCTTATGACAACCCAACATTTTTAAAATCCAATTGTCACAGAGACCAAAAAAGTTCTGTCTGGGATTACAATGATAAAATATACATTTCCGACTTACATACAAACTCAACTTAAGAACAAACCTACAGACCCTATCTTGTATGTAACCCGGGGACTGCCTGTATCTTGTGCAATATAGACCACACACCCTTTTGCGTAAGCCTTAAGCCACATCCCCTTTTGTTGGACCCTTCAAAAGAGTGCTTTCAAAAAACTGTCTAAAACCCTTGACAAATCTGTCTTTAACAATTACAGAAAATTACAGAAGAATTCTGACATAAAATCTGCCCCAGTATTTGTAGTAAAAATTCTGGTATGTCTGTTCATGGATACTTGGTACATACAGGATATATTTTTCCCTTTACTTACACAAAATAAAAATGATCTGAAAAATATGCAAACACCAGCACAGCATTTCCTACAAATATATTTATATCACAAATATATCAGCTTCATTTCAGCACAACATCCACAATCATGTGTTTCCTCTCCTTTACTTACCTTTGGACCCATCTGTTTCATTCCCTTGTACATCCACATTGGGTGCAGCCTGGAAGGACATGAACAGTCGCTTGCAGAGATCAGGAGAGATATCATCTGTATCCAGGTAAGCTTTCAGGAAGCTCTCAAACCCCTTAAAATCTATTGACTGTAAAAATAAAAGCAAAGTTTTAGACATAAGCCAGCATAGAAATCCCAGGCACCAAATCTGCATTTATATTTATTCTCGTTTTCCTGGAAGTAGCACAGAGCCAAACTGCATGTACATCATCTTTTCACACTGGCCCGGGAATAAACATTAACAATCCTGCATATTCATTTGAAACGCTCACATGTGAACAAGTTCTTAATCATATCATAACTAATACATCCTAAACTGTTCAGGAGTTTGTTGTAAATTATAAACACATCCTCAAACAGCTACTTATTTTATTACAGTGTGGTCCGTGTTTTCTGCACAGTTTTGAGATTTTTTTAAATAAATAATAATTTCGATATAAAAAAATGACAGACGCCTGGATGATTAAAATAATGATTTTAGCTGAATGTTCCAGGAAATGCAGCAGAATAAGTGACAGTATAGGTCCCATGTGCACATTTAGAAAACATACATTGTAAGATTTACATGGAAACCTAGGAACACATCTGTGCTGGATACGGAGCTGGGAAACACCCTGACGTCATATTACTTTGATGCTAGAGCACAGCACCTGCTGCAGAGGAGGTGATCATGTACATGAAAAGATGCAGAAAAGCTCACCTCCTCGGTTAGGTGGGGGCTGGAGGTCCCATCTCCATAAAACTCCTGCAGAACATCTTGAACCTTTTTGCTACTGTCTAGAAACAAAACAGAATTTAATGTGAACATGTAGATCTTGCAGTCTTCTCCTCTGGCTAGGACAACTGAGATGAAGGTTGAATTAAGAGGATACATGCAGTGGAGAGTATTGGGGATGTCTACTCACAGTCAATGTACTTCTGCAGTTGGGTGAACTCCTGTGGGCTGAGGATTGCCCATTCCTTGTTCTCCTCGCTCATTCTGGCTCTGCGACAGCCCTGCGGCAAGACAGCAAGATGAGGTGAGCTGATCCAATGTGCAAGGAAGGGGAGAGATAATGAGAGAAAGGGGATGCTGCCTGGGGATGAATGGGGTGTGATTCTGGCGCAAACCTTGGATTACATATTAGCTGATCTAACACATTCTCCCAGAGTTTTCCAGAGCCACCGTGCTGCTATAATAATGAGACAGAGACAGATTGAGTGGCAGTGTGACAGAGCGAGGGGGAGGCAAGAATGGGATGGAGAGAAATGGAGAGAACAGATAAAGCCAGAGATACACACTGGGTGTGCAGCAGGGAGAAAAAAAGAAAGTGACATTGGTTACAAGAAATCAGGAAGGGGCAAATGAAAGGCTGAGCAGAACCAAATAAGAACTGACAGGCAGAGGGGGATCCAGCAGTGAGTGGTGGGTGTAGAGCAGAAACATGAAAAGGGTTAGAGGAGGGGATTTAAAGGCAGAGGAAAGGTAAGAACACACGGAACATGGAGACAGCCTTGAATTAAGAAAGATCAGCAACACGATTATACATCGCTTACCATTACAGTCTACATCTATGAAGTCCATAAATTCACATAGCGGATGTTGTCAGTCACTTTAGAAAATATACATATATACCAACATATTTCCTTGTAGACATGCACACATGTCAGATAAAACCGTGACATCTACATATGACATTTCAGAAAGTACAAACAACCACCTCCTGCGTATACTAATGTAAGGAACTCCTGCTAATATGGTGCAAGTAAAAAGAAGTGCTAGTCAATCATCATTTGTATCACATATATAGGCAGGCTGCACTCTCTAGTAAAAATATGCCTCAATAACTGGAAAGATAACTGGAATATATACAATATCTGCCTCTATCAACAACAGAATCACATAACTGAGTTAAGGGCATTTTCATCTAGTCACCTGCTGTATTGGATGTGAGAAACATGTGCAACGGGAAAAAAGCCCTTCTGAACATCTCATCATCTTGAGAAATGTAACCAGAATAGTCCCAACAACAAGTTTGTCCAAGTTTTTCCTTCAATACAAAGCTATTGGCTGCAACAAGGATTGGCCTGGGCAGGAAAGGGATTGCAAGAATTTCTTCATTATCATTAAACACAAGTCATGTCCAGTTATTTATAAGACAAGAGGGAAGTGACCTCAACTGTGGTACATGGAGGGTTAAACCAATCTCTAGCCTTTTATTGGTGTTGATCTAAATATTTAATGCCGTTTTTCCAACTAAAAAAAACTAACAGTGAGGTACTCGATTTTCTTAATGATTTCAACTTGCTCCTTCACCATCACGTGACCTGCTAATGTGATGAAAAGAGCAGCTTTTACTGCTAATAAGGAGAAAACAGCTAATGCAGGACACATCTCTTTTGGGCAGCTAACAGAAAAAGAGATTTTCCAGTAGCTATAAAACAGCTGATACAAATGATGAACCTCCACAAGACCTGTGGCTACATGAAATGGAAATTACAGGCCCAACAAGAACACTACATCTAAATGAAAATCACATTATCAATTGTTGTAGTTCACGCTTCAACTTTCTTCTCTATGAAATGGTAACCAATTCAACAAACTTTTATGAAAATTAACAGATTCTTCCTCCCCTTACTTTGGCTTTTATCATCCTCCCTCTTTCTACTCTTATATGCTTTTCACACTAAAATTTAATTGATATTGCTAACAACATAACAGTGACTCACTGAGATGTCTGATTACAAAGAATCTCTACGGAGAAGGGTGGGGGAGCAAGAAGTCATAGCACTAGAGAGATCAATAGACTGGTTCAATTGACCCATGTTGTCCTGATTCACGGGGTCCCACCGATCAGCAAGTTATCTCCTAACCTGTGAATAGGGGCTAACTTGTTGGGAACGGACAACCCCTTTAGCTACATATTTGTATTTTTCAGCAGTTCCTCTGTTATTGCTTCTAGAAATAGGGCTGCCAGGTAGGTGTGTGTCCCTAAAAACTCTTAGGGACCAAACAGTACTCCCAACGTTTAGGGACTACACCTTTTTCACAAGGAAAATGGTGACACTGTCAATTTCCTTATACATTTCTAGAAAGAGTAGCAGAGGATTAACACAACATACCAGGGGTGTAATACATTCAAGAGGAAAGAAAGAGCTGGCACTCACCGCTGTTGAAGTAAAATCAGTATTTTATTCCATATCGCTTTAAAAACTTCGCTACAGGAGAGAGGAATAAAGCAGGAGCCCACAAGAGGCGACGGCGCGTTTCGCGCTACAAGTGCTTAATCCTACCAGTGATGTAACTTGAGGAACTGCAGAAGGTGAAGTCGAGAACGGGGCCCAAGAGGCCTAGGGGGTCTATATTTTTCTTATACTTTTCCTATATTAGAAGACTAGAACTATAAACAATACATTATAATTGGGGGCCTGGCAAACATTTTGCACTTGGATCAGACAGCTTCAAGTTACGCCACTGTAACATACCACAGTAATAGAAAAGTTGGTCTAGAATTGAAATTGCATTGGGAATACAGGAGGAGGTGACAGGTCCTCCTTAACCTAGTGATTCTTTATTAGCAGAGGATAAAATATAAGAGTGGGGAAAAGGCTGAAAGGCAAATGCTTTTAAATCAGAAAAGTCATTTATGTCATTGTCCCATTAGATAATAAATTTAATGTGACTAACAATCTATTCATCCATCTATTAAATATTTAGATTTGCTAAGTGCATGGTGATTTTGCGTGTTATTGTAACATGCCCAGTCATGATGGATGCTTCTTATCATCTTATGAGATAAAAATAATTGTCGCGCTCTTGCGTTACGATCCATATAATCATGTACAAAATTTCAGTTGAGATTAATGGGACATCTGGCAGGCAGCACTTTCAATGCTACATAATAGTTTTTAGCAGAGACCCATTTTCTGGAAAGATACATATAATGGGTCAGAAATAAAGTTTTGTAGGAGCCAAAACATATTTGCTTTGGAGTTTGAGATTTACTTTTGAAAATGTTGGTGCTATAAGTTTAGAATGTATTATACTATTGTGGTTACTTCTACTGTTACTTATTAATTATTCATGAATGATTGGTCCTAGATAGTCATTAGGGGATCAGTCTCCAGCTTAATCCTCCTAGAATAGATTAGCTAACAGTGTGTATGGCCACCATACACACCGATTCTGTGAAAAACCAGCAGCAAAAATTCATAATTACTTTGAAAAAATTTTTCTACACAGAAATTGACAGATGTTTTAATTTTAGAATCTGTAGGATGTCAGTCACTCTAACCAGTTGCATTTGCAAGTTTCATCTTCATGGGGCCATCCATGTTTAAGTAAGCATCCTGTGGAAATGTTTAAGGGACTGTGTCCTGTTGAATCCTTGGGTTAGTCTGGGTTAAAATTAATACCCTGTTTCAAAACAATTAGGACACTGGTTAAGTCCACTGGCCATGGTCACATCTTCCGGATAGATGGTGCCAGATGGAGAAGACACAAGAAGTTGTCAAAAGTAATTTTAAAAAGCCAATTCATTAATTTCCTCAAACCTCAGATATTCAACCATAACTCTAAATGGTATCACTCAAAAGTGAAAGTGTTTAGAACCAACACCAACTCAGCTAAGGCAGACCATGTAAAGGGGTGGTTCTGTGGCAAATAGTGCATCATACAGGTTGCCATTGGTATCCTGAGGTCAAATCTCCAGGGGCATAACCATCATCACATAAACTGTGCTGGAGAACTTCATATGGTGTGGTGTAAAGCGCAATGGTGTCAATGAAGCATCATCTGTGAGGTAATGAATCACACCGCTTTATCTAGCAGTCTGCAAGACTTGGTATTGAAAGGAGCGGGCACACATTTTTTGTTCATAGTTACCGTTGAAGGGACCCGACGGTTCCTAGGAAAAAATTTTACCTATAGCTGCTCCCTAGTTAGAAAAAGGTTAAGGGCACAAGTTTAAGAGAAGAAACCCATATAGAAATGATGCCAATCTACTAATAGGATACCCACAGCCACTGTTATGGATTTCGACTTACTGGGAGTTGGGGTATGGATTTCTTTTGAACATATGTGTATATGGTAGTCATTCTCAACTTGCCTGCAGTTCTCTTGTTCTGTACCGTATAAGGCAAATGATAAATGGATATTTTACCGCTAGTGCTCTAAGCCAATTTAGAAACAATAGAAGTACTTTTAAAAGCCAGGTTTCATTATTACATTATGCCAAGATCATAAAACGGCTTGTACAGGTGGGACTGGGAGCTGTAAAACAACTCATGTCTATGTTATAGAAGCCTACGCAATGGAAAAGAGTCCCTAAGCAGAAACATCATTGTAAGCAAAGTCTGAGGCTAGGAAATGTATCGACTTTCAGATATACTGAACATATTGCTTATAGCAAAACAAGCAGACACTCATTGCTCTTGTCTTCTACAGAGTTGTAAATAATTCCTTTAGTGTTTCCTGACATATTACTGCATATCAGTGTAATTACTTTCCACATTTAGAAACATTACATGACAGAACTTCAAATTGCCAAGATCCTAAAAGTAATAAATCTACATTGCCAACCCTACTAGTTCCCTGCAGGATTCTGCAAGGTCCCAATGATACATGATGGTCCAGCACAGGCAATGATGCTGCAGGACCACCCTACATCTCCATAGCCTATACATTTATCATATAAATGTATCATAATCAAAATAAAATAAACCAGGTGTATTATGCATGGCACCATGTTTGGGTGTACATAAACCCTCGTTAATAACCCTTCCTGTGCGAAAATGTTGGGAAAAAACTAAAACTCCACCCTCCGCCCACATTTACATGTGGCTTTTTGTGCTGTTTTTCAAAGGCCTTAATGTTTTATTATTTTGACATATATAGCCATTCAATCAAATTTTCACATATTTTTGAGTTTGGATGTTTGTTTTTTTTAAACGCTTATATTATTTGTTGAAAAAAAAATGAAACCTTTTTTGACAGACCCATTTTACTTCCCAATCCATACATAATGCCAACACAAAAATTCATATCTGCATTTTATACAGTTATAGGATTTATGGGTAACCGCTCACACTTTGTCAGACTGTGTTTTTATGTAATAATTTTGCATAAGATGCTTCTAAAATTAATATCAATTACTGTGAAATGTGGAAAGCCAAATGATAAAAAGAAAAATGTTCCAATTATATATTACATGAATAATGTTATGTGACCCAACATTGGGAAGCCAGATAGCCTTAGATGTGTACAACAGAGATTCTAAAATGTACAGCAATGGTGGGTCAAAGAAGCCAAATTCAGTTACCAATCTTTTACCAAGATGGATTTTACCTAGACCAGTGATGGCGAACCTTTTTGAGCCTCAGTGCCCAAACTTCAACCAAAAGCCACTTATTTATTGCAAAGTGCCAGCACAGGAATTTAAGTAGTAATGTAATTCTCCTTGTTCATTGATAACATTCATCTATCATTGTAGGAAGATTCTGCAGGCAGATTCTTTGAGTTATGTCTGGTGAACTTCATTCTGGGGTGATTGTCTGGGTGCCCACAGAGAGTGCTCCGATTGCCGCCTCTGGCACCAGTGCCATAGGTTCGCCACCACTGACCTAGACCATTGATAAAGAGAAACTGCAGCTGTATTTAAATAAGTCCATTTGGTATACATATTTATACCACCCTGTAGATTCCGTATTGTTTGTGCTGCATGTTGAATTGTGTAGAATAAAACCATATACAAAACATATATATATAAAATTGTGGTGTCTTTTTTCGAAAAGCAAATCAATAAGTTACAAGTACCTGGAATAGACTTCACTGGAAAAAAAAGCAACTTATCCAAAAGTAAACAACAAAAACCCTTATAAACTGCACAAATGGAAAAATTTAAAAAGCTTAGTGCTTAAAAGTAAAGATATTTTTGAACTTAAGGGGTTATCTAATTCCATCATTCCATTTATAACATGTGAGCTTAGAAAGAGAAAGCCCACAAACATAATAATCTCTCTTTAAACAATGATACCTACTACAAATATTATATAGTTTGAGTGGAGCCAAAAGTACTACAAATTACAAAAAAAGGAGAGGTCTCATCCTTAAATGTATTTATTCACATTTCTTTTATGAAGCGTATGATCAATCTGTTACAAGTTTCCTAGTTTGGTCTCATTTTCATGGACGAGTCAGGTTATAATCTAGAGGCATCTGTAAAAAATGGATGTCACACTAAAGCAACTTGACCAGGAAAAAAATGGCAGTTTCATTGCCATTGTGTCTCTGAAAAGTCAAAAACAGACTGCATTTCAGCATAGTTTTCACAACAATTTTTTTGGAGAAGATTTTTACATTTCAAAAATGCCTCTAAACATTTTACACAAGGTATTTAATAAGGTTTTCCAGCCTCTCATGGATATTGAAAGCCATTATGGATACCACATGGAACCTCGGCATCATCCTCGCAATAACGTACATGTTCACTTTTTCCTCGCTGTGGAAAAAGCTTCAGAATTCTAACCATAATAAGGGTGAACATGCCCTAAAACAGACATTTTTTTTCCATCTGGTGACGTTTTTTTTACATCCATATTAATCGGGGTGCACTGTTCACTTGTGTTTTTTCATCATCTGCAATGCAAATGGCTAAAAGCTGCAAGTGCTAACAGACTGTGTGGTGTTCATGTTGTGTCCGTGTTCTATCTGCATCCATTTTTTTGCGTTCGTATGTCATCTGTTGTTTTTTTCGCAATCGCAAAAAAAAACCTTGTGATTTACAGGTATTAAAATTACATAACAAAAAAACTCATTGCCCCACATAAAAAAACTGCATTTGTGTGATTTTCTTTTGAGGATCCATTGAGTTCCATGGAAGTCTGTGGTTCGCAGGTAAGAAAAAAATAGTGCATGCTGGGGGTTTTTTTTCTCAATGTCCACACATCAGTTAAAAAACACAGACAAGTGAATAGCCACATATAAAACAATCTGTCAACATCCACAAAAATCATGGGTGGTATTCGGACATGAAAAATAGTCTGAAAGAGCCCTTAACTAGCACAAAAACTACCGGAGTCTGCAATAAGTTCGTTGTACTGAACGTACTTTCGTCATGAAAAATTCCAAATGCTACGAAATTATAAAAAACAATGTGCTAGTCATTCATATTTCATTGCTGCTGGAGCATGTGACTGGCACAGCCAATCATTAGCACTACCAGACACACCCTATTAAAAATGCATTGATATTACAGTGAATCATTGCAGAATTCAGAGGGTTTTTTTTCTTACAGTGATGTTCTGTACAAAGACTGAAGTGGATTTCTGAAAAGACTGTGAAATTATCAGGAAACATCGGCTAATCTTAGGCAATTATCTAGGCCTCTATTATGGATAATGGGTTAATTACCAGTAAGTATAGCATGTGCACTCTATTTACCTCTATGGAATTACCAGTCATTGCCGTCCCAATAGTCAGGATATAGCAAACATGGATGGAACAGTGACCAGACATACATAGCTCCACTTTATTTACATGGGGTACTTGCAGACCCTATTATCATGTGTGCTGGGTTTCCAGTTCTTTAAACCCTTATTTCATATTTGGGAAAATTCTTTCCATGTTTTATTAATAAATGTTTTCATGTTTTTCTGAGCACATAATTAAAAAAATATACTATGAAAACATATGTACCTTTATTTATTTATTCTTTCTCTCTCTATATTTGCCACAGATAGTAATGGGATGCTCCAAAATAAAAAAAAAATCAGATCTTGATCAAGTGAATAATAATTGCTAGATTCTAGACACAGTATATGTTGTATAAGTGCCTTCTTCCTAGCCTTCCAGTAGCCAGTAACTTCCATAGCCAGTAACCTCTGTGCCTGCAGGCTCTTGGAATATGTTAAGATGCCCTTATTTATCACCAAATATCATTCAAGTGTAAAGCACCAAGTTGAATGAAGGAGGGTGCAGCTGCACTGAGAAAACACAGAGGTAGAAGATGTGCAAGCAGCAGGCAGGAGACCAAAGTATGCAGGTTTTACACAGTATTGGCTGCTCTATGTCCAATATGTGTAGCCCTGTAAACCTAAGTTGTATGTTTAACAGATTAGATATACTGAAAACCAAATTACACTATTGTGTGAAATAAAATAACCTTCTTCGGGAGAAATAAAAAGTTTGTCTGGCGTTGTTTTACTTACCAAATGTATTTGTTCATATTTGGAATTTGTATAGTCTGTGCACAGGCGGTCCTCTACTTAAGGACACCTGACTTACAGACAACCCATAGTTACAGACAGACCCCTCTGACCTCTGGTGAAGCTCTCTGAATGCTTTACTATAGACCCAGATTGCAATGATCAGCTGTAAGGTGTCTGTAATGAAGCTTTATTCATAATCCTTAGTCCCATTACAGCAAAAAATGTTTAACCGGTTTGCGACCACCCGCCGTGTATTGACGGCGGCGGTCGCGTTCCGATGCATGCTTATATTTCCTACAAGCACACAATTTACATACCTTGCTAATATCGGTCCTCCTAAATGGCAAGATTCTCTTCTCCCTCTATGCCAAGCTGAATTTTGACCGTGTAAACACAGAAGACTTTGGTTTCTTCAAAGTATCTGCAAGCCAAACATACATCTGTTTTAGGATAGACATTTACAAAATACATAACATGTAGCAAACACAAATGTTCTGTTGTCAAAAGAAAATTAAATTAAAAGACAGCACAAGGCTAAAAACTGATTTTTGATCAATCTGACACATGTCCACTACCTCGGTGAGCGAATAGGAGTAACAAGAAGCTTCCACCCATTTTCAGTGTGTTGGCGGATGTTGCTTCACTTACTGTCCTGGCTGGGCCTAAAACATGGGTGATCACAGAACCTGATCAGTGAAACAATGGAGCAGGCACAGGAGTAATAGAAAGCTAATAGAAAGAATGTTGAAAGCTAACTTGTCCAGTCCTTGTTTTCTTCTACATCTGCCTTCTAGAGCCTCTGAAACACTTTAGTTAAGCCACCAAAATTTTTAGGTCAATGTAAAGTTTGTAGCCAGGTGAGAGTAACATGATCCTTACAGACTTAAATGGGACCTGAGATGAGTTCTGGGCTGAATTAGAAAGCGGCCATCTTCTGTAGCTCCTGCACCGCGCGCCCCATGTCACGTGACTGACGCGACCTGACGTCAGGTCGCGTAAGTCACGTGACCAGAGGCGCGCGGTGCAGGAGCTACAGTAGGTGGGCAGATCGCCTAAAGGGAGGCAGCTAGGGCCTTTTTATTAGTAAAGGGAGGCAGCTAGGGCCTTTTTATTAGTAAAGGGAGGCAGCTATTTTTCCACCATGGAAAATATACTTGGATATTTCCCAGAATCCCCTAGTGGAGCATTAATGGCTATAAGACAGCCTTAATTGGCAAACTCTCCATAAGGAGAACTCTATTTCCGGACACCTAAAATTTGTAATACAACTCCAGATCCTGACACCCATTCCTGACTTCTGGCTACTAACTGAACCCATTTCTAGGGATGATGTTCCTTCTCTCCCTGGTGTGCTGCTTATCTCAAAAAGCATAGGCTACCTCCTCCTGTGCTGTAGAAGATCATGCCCATCTACTGATTTGTAAAGGGGCAGTATGTATTCCTACCAATCTTCTGCAACCACGTCCAGCAAAACCCTGTGAAAAAGGCACCTCCACCATAGGTGTTCTGTGAGGGTATCAAGGCTTTTTCAACCAGTAGATCAAATCCAAACCAGATAGGTGACCCAATGGGTCAATACCCTGCTTGTGTTACAGATTTGTTTCATCTTCTTTCCCCAGAGCAGCTACTGACATGCAACAACTTTAACTGCATTGATAATGGTAGAACATGAATTTCCTCGGCATAACATCCTGATACACAACTGGCTGTGGATTACAGTACACATTGATGTACATTCTAACTATATAAAGCCACATTAAACAAGGGATGTTTTATATGCCGAGATTATTACCTTATTTTCTTTACGTTTGCTCCTAATAAAACATTTCTTGTTTAATTTGTGTTTATAGCATATGCAGCCATAGACTGGCTATTAATAAAACTGCATTACTCGCATTTGGTATTCTGATGTTTCTTGCTTGTCCAGACATGACATTTTTTGTTACTTTATATTAAAAGCTTTGGCAGAGAGTGTGAGAAATTGATTGGGAATGAAGGTGAAAAACAGACAGAATGATAAATATGGAGGAGGTGGAGAGCATGAAGCAGATCTCACATAACTGTTCTCTGTCTCCTGTTACTATTATTTACTAAGAAGATTTTACTGTGAAGTTACCTAAAAATTCAAATCTTAATGCAGCAAAGTTGATGAAAAACAAATTTGCAACAGTTTTTTGTGGACGCTGTGTGATCCAAATTACATCTCCCCTTTTGTCTCTGGGTCGGTGCATCATGGGGATACCAAAATTACATAGGTTTTAACACATACAATTGTAAACTTTCTGTACTAAAAAATCTTCTTTGTTTCACTATATTCTGACTGTTAGATCTTGTTTATACTTTGGTGTATGGAGGTGTGTACAGTGTTTTTTTTTTTTTGGTCCAGCTAACATTTTTTATTACTATTTTGGGGACTGTATGACCTTTTGATTTTGTTCCAATTTTTATGATTTACAAAATTGCAAAAGAAGTTCAGTTTCGAAGATTTGGGAACTATTTTCTGTGGTTCACCCCTAGCAATAACCAATAAACATGTTGGATATCAAGTCCCAATCTATCAATATACAAAATGGTTATATATTGTTAGATTGGGACTTTTGTGATACCTAACATGTTTATGATTTGTTTGGTTTACTGTATATACTCGAGTATAAGCTGAGTTTTTCAGCACAAAAAATGTGCTGAAAACCTCAAACTTGGCTTAGGCTCGAGTCAAGAAAAAAAATAAAGTCAAAACTCACCTTTCCGGCTCCCCCTGCAGGTCTTCTCTTCTTCCGTCATCAGTGGCAGGTCCGTGTGCAGTAGCCTCGCAGCTCGGACCTCAGCCGCTGCTGACATTATAGCGTGCAGCAGTGTTGACCTGGAGCTGAAGCAAGAAGAGGACCTGTCTGGGCTTCGGAAAGGTGAGTACAGGCGGTCCCCTACTTTAGAACACCTGACTTACAGACGACCCCTAGTTACAAACGGACTTCTGGATATTAGTAATTTATTGTACTTTAGCCCTAGGCTACAATAAACAGGTATAACAGTTATTCAAGGCGTCTGTAATGAATCTTTATTGTTAATACTTGTTCTTATGACAACCCAACATTTTTAAAATCCAATTATCACTGAGACCAAAAAAATTCTTGCTGGCGCTACAATTACAAAATATACAGTTCCGACTTACATGCAAATACAACTTAAGAACAAACCTACAGACCCTATCTTGTATGTAACCCGGGGACTCCCTGTACTCCGTTTAATTTTTTTTGTGCTTGGAAAACTGGGGGCTGGCTAGCTATATACTACACGGGGCTGGCTATACACTAAAGGGGGCTGTCTATATACTACACGGTGCTGACTATATACTACAGGGGGCTGGCAGCACATTGGCTTAGTGGTTAGCACTACAGCCTTGCAGCGCTGGGGAACAGGGTTTAAGTCCCAAGGTCAACATCTGCAAAGAGTTTGTATGTTTTTGCATGGGTTTCCCCCCACACCATACAGGTAGGTTGATTAGATTGTGAGCTCCATTTGGGACAAGGACCGATTTGGCAAGCTCTGTGTAGCGCTGCATTATCTGTGTGTGCTTTATAAATAAGAATTATTATTATTATTTATCATTATTACAAATTCTTTCCAGAATTCACCTCCCACCACTGCTGTTCTGGAAAGCATAGCAGAGTGTATACCAGACTGCCATATCCCAATGGAGACCCTATTTTGTAATATAACTAGAAGACAGAACTCTATGGATACAAATGACATGCACATTAGGAGATACAAAGGATGTACTCATGGGATGTGAACACAGTAGCACTCATTACCACACAGCACACAACACATACCGTGGTTTCAAAAGCCCCATGTATAAGCCGCAAAGTGCAAGTCCTAATCCTGCCCACGTTTGTAGGTCAGGCAGTCTTTTTACGGTCATTGGGACAGGTTGATGACACAGAGCCCAAGCATCCTGATGTATCCGCTTGGCCTTTAACATACGCCCCCCATCATGACACCACTCCATATTTTTTTTTAGAGACAGTTCAGATAACGTGTTTCTGTAGAAGATTGTATTGTGCTATCACAAATATAGGAACACATTTACTAAGGGTTGCGCTGCGCACTTTTGTCGGACCATGCACGTTCTTCATGGCTAAAACGGCTTGCACAGGTATTTAAGAAGTGTCTGCGCTGGGATTTTGTCACACGCGGCCCTTTTGAGGCACAGTTGTGCCAGCTTCCATGCGACACAGATTAGGAGGCGTGCGATCGTACGGTCCGACTGATTCGGATCAAGCGCCGTATTTAACTTTCAAATTGTGTTGCACGCCCTATGTTAAACGTGCACCACAATGGGCATTCCATTGCCCAGTCCTAATTTCCACCAGGATTGACCACTCTCTGTTATCTCCGGAACAGTCTCCGTCCATCTCCCAGCCCTCACCTCTGCGGCTCTATGCCCCTTCATACCCAAAGTGCCGTGCAGAGCACTTAGAGCCTAAAATCAACTGAAAGGCCAGAAAGCTGATGGCTTATTAAACTCCTTCATTCTGAATATTTTCATGTGGACAAATAATACATGTAGGGAAGAGAGAAGCAGGACATTTCATTACTAGAGGGTCTCATGTGGAAAGATCCATTTGCATACATAAAACAAAAGCACATGAGAGCCAGGACGGCGGCAATGTGTATCCAATTCCCATTCCACCAGGCAATTCTACCAGCACTTGTGTCCCTCTCTCAATTAACTTTATAGGAATGAATCAGTACAATTATTGCTAAGACACTTTAGCTTCAATTGTTGGAAAATCAATATGCGATGGGAAAACATATGAAAGAAAGCCAGGAAAGAAAAAATGATATGATGTGAGATTACACATAGAAGAAGAGTATTTGTATACGCGCAGGGCTGGCATCAGTTTCCTGCTTTATACCAATATTACTACATTATCAGATCATTAACCTCTCATATCCTATTAAGCCTACAACTTCCTTATTAAAATGTCATAATAGTTTGCTAATCCAGATCACTAGACATCTGCCTCTCAGTGATGGTTCATGTCAAGCAAGATATTAAAGAGCAGCTTGGAATTTCTCTACGGTGCATGTATTTGTTATTTTATGCCTTCTTTAGAGCAGAAGATGCAGAGAAGTTTAAAAACATAAATCCCCAATGGGTTCCATAACTGACACTAATGGTGGCAAATAGATCCAATAACTACAGTAGTGTCCATTGTAGTGTCTGTTATTTTTGTGAATGCAATAGTGAAGAATCTGCACTGGAGCCTCCAGTAAAGATGTGAACTTGGCCTAACACGGGTGGCAAACGACCGTGACTGGTCCATTAAGAAAGGGCTAGATTTCACAGACCAACCATAGTGCCATGGATGGGACTATGTGTACTATAGACATGATGGAAGGAGTCCTTTGACCCCCATAGAACATCAGCACCGGTAGTGTAATCATAAACAGTAGAAAAGACTGTCCAGGCCACAAACCCAGGCAGGAATAGAACCTGCTCAAAAATTTGTGGCTCGGGTAGCTGGGGCACATAAGAAGCTGTGGAAACCTCAGGCATGTATGTGAGCCCGTAGAGAAGCATCTGTTTGTGTTCTCACCATTGAATCAACAAATAACACAAAGATGAATATTATGTTCAAGTGCATGCAGCCTTCACCTAGCAGCACACAACCGTGATCAGTACATGAACAATGGAACCCGCAACAGCGTGGCGAGTGCCTTCTTTCCTGCAATAGTAGTCTATCGTTGTGGTCCAAATGGATGGCGCACTCAGAGATGGGTATATTAAAAGTTTTTATTCAAGGTCTTTAAAACACAACGCGTTTCGGGGTACTCTACCCCTTTTTCAAGTAACCAAAAGACAAACGCTGAGGATAATGTTGGTTCCTCCTTGGGCATGCCCAAGAAAGCATGCTGTTGTGATTCATGCTTTTTTATCATTTAATTTAACTGTATTATATGTTTAAAATATCGTCATCAAAATCAATCATCATCAATACCAATCATCATCCTCATCATCAATATCAATCATCATCATCAGTATCAATCACCATCATCAATATCAATCATCATCATCAATATTATTCATCATCCTCATCAATATCAATCATCATCATCATCAATATCAATCATCATCAATCATCATTATCAATCATCATCAATCATCATCAATCATCATTATCAATCATCATCAATCATCATCAATAATAATGTCTGAGAAGATCCCTCTCTATATAGCAGTGCATGGAGCCTGTGTCACAGTGTAAAAGTAAAGCTCTTAGTTACACAAAATCTTCGACTAACGACTAACCCCATATCCTAGTGGAAAGAGGCTCTGAATCTCTATGGCAGGTGGGGTGTGGAGGTTGTGGGTTCAAATGTGGTTCAAGAGGACGTAGAAACCATATATGGACACATGATGATATTACTCTGATGACGTAGTCCCTGCTCTGACGCTAAACCGACACATCTCTCAAAAGGATTCCTTGCCTTATGTCTGCTCTGCACACAGATACAAGGAGTCTGCAGAAGTCACTCAGTACCGCACAACAGAAACCTGGTGTTGAACCGTTCTGGCTTTGAATGTACAAGTAACATGATTTTGATGCATTGTGCAACCCTACTTGCATTGGTAGTAAGATTGCAAAAAGATGCTTCTTTCTCCTTTTATCTGGCTCCTTTACTCCCTACTGCTTTCTAAACTACTCACTATGTGGTGAAGAATTGAGCCAGAGTAAACAAGTTTCAAAAATATAGCAGAGATGGATCTCTCTTCTTTTATTTGGAATGATTGTAGCAGCTAATCTCTCCACACAAGCTTAGGGAAAAGGGAAATTAAACCTCTTGTTAAAAGGATATTCTTATCTAAGTATTCACTTTTAATTGTGAGCCCTCTCCAATCCTGTCCTACTACGTCATGTGTCGGTAAGGGGTTAATAAATCGGATGGCAACGGAGCTCCAAAGACAGACAAAGAACTGCTGCAAGGAGCCAGCCTAATAAATAACTCCCAATGTACCTGTGTGAAGAAATGTAGCCATGTTGTCCCATTGAATGATGACACCAATGCACTCTGGACTACAAAACTCTGGACCACCTGGATTCGGCATTCATTACCACAGGACGGCTGTGGGACATGCAGTAACTATTTGTTTCTTTGTGTAATCACTCCAGGAGTGATGGTCATATCCAAGGACAGCTGTCCTTCATATCTAAGGGACCATATGGCTAAATTTATGGAAATTATCTTGACACAGCAACATTATCCAATGGAAGAAATTCACATATATATGGCAGATCGATTAATTAACTGGGGAATGTCCAGTTGGTAATACCCCATTAAGCCTGAATGCCCAAACCATTTCCCCATGCATAAAAGTTTCATGAAAAAGTGATTAAAAAAAATCACTATTCCCCAAATGGTATCACTGAAAAAGTCATCTAATCCCGCAAAAAATAACCTTACACAGCTTCATACACTGAAAAATAAATCTACAGGTGTCAGAATATTGTGATACAAGAATTTTTATTTTTTCAAAAGATTTTAAACTTTTTAAAAATATTAAAACATAACATAACAATTTCAATGCATTTGGACTTCTCAGTAAATTGCATAGAATATTACATGCTGCCACCTGGAAGTATCATTTGTCCTGCAGAAGAAAAGCCCACATTTACACCACTATACATAAGGTCAGGAAGTAAAAGCTCTCCTTGCAGAGTCTTTGCAAATTAATGGTGTATGTGGAGACGTATAGCCATTGATGCTACACTAGTGGATTCTTGGAAAAATGCAAATAAGCTTTCCAGGATGAGATAAGGAAAACAACACCTCTTTAGCTATTTTGTAAGGCAGTTCCCTTATCATAAAGCATGACTATCAGGAAACCTAATGATGTGATGCAGGATTAAAGCCAAACCCGTATATATGATTCTCAACTGTAGACAGCACTGTTTCAATGTGGTTGTATATTTTCAGTACAGTGTAGGGAACTGGTTTAGTTGAGGGAGACTGGGGTCAAGCAGTAAGAGCTCTCCTTAGTTTGAAAACATCAGTTACAACAAACAAAGTAGCATTTCATGGCTCTACATCTCCCAAACAGTATAACATTCCTGAATGCCATCTTTGTGAAGGTGGCTAATGTTCACTGGAGCCTGACTTGTGCTTGATAAATGTGTAGACCACAAATTCCAGTGTCACAGAAAAATTTTTACATCTCTGACAATTAAATATAGAATGTAAAAAAATCTGTAAGTGAATCCCCAATTACCACAGAGTATGGACACATTAAAGGCAAAGCTAGGTGTGTCTTATGCATTTGTTTTGGTTTCAGTTTTGTATCCACATCCATTTTTTTTCACATCCATATGGCATCCATTGATACAGTATTTTATTATTATCTGCAAAAAAAAGATGGTTTGCAAAATGTAGAAGGCAAAACACCTGGTTCGCTAGCATCTGCTGAAAAAATAAATGTAATATATGTGCTGACATCATCCTCAGTCAACAAAGTGCTGCTGAGAGTGCACCGATTTATACAGTCCTGTCTGAACACTGGTCTATTTCTTCCTAGCAACATTGATGCATTATGCACTACATCCAGTAGTTTCCTTTCTACTAACAGTTAACTTGCTGTGATGGACAGAATCAGTATCCTGTTACAACCACAAAAGGTCCTAGCAACTTATCCTCAGTAATTATTATAGTTCACACTTGACTAAGCTATTTATTCCTTCTATTTCTAACTATTTGCTTCTGAACCCTTGGCTTGTCTTCCTGGTTATTCCTTTGTCTATTGATTTGGTACTTCGTTGTCTTCTAGGTTTTATTTATCCTAACATAATTGTCATGGGGGTTTCCAGCGGAAAAAATTGAAGGTGTATTCAGAAACAGTATAGCTGAGTTTGTAATGTTTTTGCACAGCCTCCACCTCCGCTACAGTTTCTCTTCTAAGAAAT
Source organism: Engystomops pustulosus (assembly GCA_019512145.1). Taxonomy (NCBI): domain Eukaryota; kingdom Metazoa; phylum Chordata; class Amphibia; order Anura; family Leptodactylidae; genus Engystomops; species Engystomops pustulosus. The sequence goes on along the minus strand of CM033642.1, from coordinate 44,100,849 downwards.
GTCAGCACAGCAGGCAGCAGCAGGAAGTTCACATGCACAAGCGCTGCAGACAGAGGAATCAGGAAGCGCCTGCTCTGCACCATGTGACTGCTCATCTAGACCACGCCCATACAGCCAAATCTTACACTGACATAGCTGATGCATGAACAGGAGCAAAAGCAGGCAGCAAAAAAACTGAGTAAAATTGTAAAGTAAGGCATTAAACCGTGTATGTGGATGTTATCGATGTTCCATCTGATTTTTTTTTTTGAGGAACCATTGCCTTTTATTGAAATCCGTGATCTGCACACATGAAAAAAAAATAGTGCTTACTCCAATTTGTTTCCATGGGTCTGTGAAAAAAATGGCCATGCGAATAGCCACAGGGAAATCAAGAATGATCTACTAAAGGAAAAAAACATGTTTGAGATTTAGCCCATTCTATAATTAAATGGGTTGTCCCAGAATTAGTTAACGAGAACCTGTCAGCATAAATTGACCTAATAAACCACTACCATTATGTCATCAAGAAACTGAACACCTTCTTGATCCTGTCTATTTGTCTATTTTATGGCTGAGCGTGATGACATCGTCCTGAAAATCAACTTTGAAGTGACATGTAATTTGGTTGTATAAAGTTAAAGAGGCGGAGAGTTTAACACTGAAGTCAAGCTTTCCTCACAACAGAATCCCCTCTTCACTGTAATTGATGGTCATACATCCAGACACATCACTAACCAGATCTCCTTCATTCTGCGGTGATGAGAGCTTGACTTCAATGCTGAGCTCTCCGCATCCATGACTTTATACAACCAATTTACATCTCAAACTTGATTTTCTAAATGATGCCATCACAATGAACAATGAAAGAAACATGATCTGGAGGGTGTTAATCTGCTTTACAACATACCGGTAATGGTTAATTTTGTCAATTTCTGATGACAAGTTGCCTTTAAATTAAGAGACTTTGGCCTCTTCACTGTCAAGATAACAGCTGGAAATAGTAAAGAACGTGTGTTTGGTGTTGCAGTCCATTAACCACATAATAAAATATAACTTTTATATATACAAAAGTTTTATTATATAATGTAGTAAATGGGTTCTTTGTATATTCTTTGTATACAGTGGGGGAAATAAGTATTGGAACCCCGGCAGATTTTGAAATTTTTCCAGCTACAAAGAATGGAGAGGTCTGTTATTTTACTGTAGATGCACTTCAACTGTGAGAGTCAGAATATAAAAAAAAATCCAGCAAAATCACATTGTATGATTTTAAAATAATGAATCAGCATTTTGTTGCATGAAATAAGTATTTTATTCGTAGGGTTCATTATTACGGCTATCTGGGGGGACGTTAATGTACATATACGTCCCCATAGACAGCATTGGCACGGTGCCATACATGTGTGTCACCATTCTGTGCTGTACACCGGGAAAAGATAGAGCATGCTGCACCGCTTCTTCCTATGGAGGGAGGAGGGGTCACCTCCTCCTCCAGCACACGGCGGTGTGCCCGCACAGTGGGCATACCGCGTGTGAATGAAGCCATAGACTGTAAGCTCTTGTGAGCAGGGACCTCACTCCTTTTGTTCCATATGAATGTTTGTGCTCTGTCATGTTTTATTATATCTGTCCCCTATGATTTGTAAAGTTCTATGGAATATGATGGGGCTATATATAGATTATTTATTATTTATATCCCATAGAAAAACCAAACGTTATATATTTTGTTCAGAAACAAATTATAGAGGTCAGACCTTTCCTGTACTTCTTGACCAAGTTTGCACACACTGCAGCAGGGATTTTGGGCAAGTCCTCCATACAGATCTTCTCCAGATCTTTGAGGTTTTGATGCTGTCTCTGGAAAAAATTCAGGCAGCTCCCTCCAAAGATTTCAGATTAGGTTCAGATCTAGAGACTGGCTAGACCACTCCAGGACCTTGAAATGCTTCATATAGAGCTGCTACCTAGTCCTGGCTTCATACAGAGCCGCTTCCTGGCTGTGTGTTTTAGGTCATTGACATACTGGAAGACCCAACCACGACCCGTCTTCAATGCTCTTACCGAGAGAAGGAGGTTTTTGTCCAGAATCTTGCAGACATGGTCCCATCGATACTCCCTTCAATATGATGCAGTCATCCTGTCCCTTTTGCAGAAATCCACCCCTAAAATTTTTTCACACCCCCCATGATCATATTTGGGACGGTGTTCTTAGGGTTGCACTCCTTCTTCTTCCTTCAAACCTACTAAGTGGGATTGATAAAAAAAAAAAATCTATTTTGGTCTCATCTGACCACATGACCTTCTCCAATGCCTCTTCTGAATTATCCAGATGGTCACTGGGAAACTTCAAACGGCCTGGACATGTGCTGGCATGAGCAGGGGGACCTTGCAAGCCCTACATGATTATAATCCATAACGGCATAGTGTGCTACTAATGGTAATCTTTGAAACTGTGTTCCTGGCTAGCTTCAGGCTATTGAACAGGTCTTCCTGTGTAGTTCTAGACTACCCCACCAGGTAGATCTTGCATGGAGCCCCAAACCGAGGAAGATTGATGTTGTCTTCTCACCAATGCTGCTTGGTTATTGTCCTGTAGCCCATCCAAGCCTTTTGGTCTTGCCCTGGTGGAGAGGTTGGAGTGTGATTGATTGTGTGGACAGGTGTCTTTTATATAGGAAACAAGCTCAAACAGGTGCAATTAATACAATGGGGGTCATTTACTAAGGGCCCGATTCGCGTTTTCCCGACGTGTTACCCGAATAATTCCGATTTGTGCCGATTTTCCCTAAATTGCCCCAGGATTTTGGTGCACGCGATTGGATTGTGGCACATCGGCGCTGGCATGCACGCGGCGAAAATCAGGGGCGTGGCCGAACAAAAACCCGACGGATTCGGAAAAACCGCTGCATTTAAAAAAAAAAATGTGTTGCGAAAACTGCACTTACCTTCACTCAGCCCGGCTCGGTGTATTCCAGTGCGTTACGATGCTCTTCAGCACAGCAGTGCCACCTGGTGGACGGCGGAGGAACTACCTTAATAAATCCCGACCGGACCCGAATCCAGCGCAGAGAACGCGCCGCTGGATCGCGAATGGACCGGGTAAGTAAATCTGCCCCAATGACTGCAGATAAGAGCTTCTCAAAAAAAAACTAACAGCACTAAGTCAGAATTCTTGTCTCTTTGTAGGGGAAAAATATTTACTTCTTGCAATAAAATACTAATTCATTATTTTAAAAATCATACAATGCGGTTTTCTGGATATTTTTGTTTATCACAGTTGAAGTGTACCTACAATAAAAATTACAGACTCCTCCATTCTTTCTAGGTGGGAAAACTTTGCCTGGGATCTGCCTGGGATCAAATACTTACATCTCCCACTGTATATCTAATATTTAACAATGAAACCATAAAATCACGATGAATGTCTAGTTCTTTGATGTTATGGTATTGCAGTTTATCCCTTTTCTGACTTGTAAAGCAGAAGCAGCTCTTCTCAGAGCGCCACCAACACGGAGGTGGTAGATTTGTAGGAGTACCCGGTGTCAAACTCCTACTGATCTCAAACTGGTTTTCTTTCCAAATGTGTGATCCATTCTTTAAACCCCTTTAAAGAAGTATAATTTCTACAATATAATGTTGCCTTCAACTACATAATTTTAGATCCAGTTTTTCTAGAACACATCTCTACCACACATGTGCAGTAAGTCCATGGATTTCTGCATTTAAAAAATATGTAGGTTTCAGGCTAAAAACTTGCACCAAATCATAAATCAGAAATGTTGCAGAATTTGTTGCAAAATTCCACAATTAAAAGGCGTGAAATGTTTGGTAAAAAAACATAATGGAGGATAATGGAGCAGATTAAAATCAGATAAGAAGCCAGCATTGCTTCCAAACATAACAGTCCAAGGAAAGAGTTATGGCTAATAATAATAATAATAATTCTTTATTTATATAGCGCACACAGATTACGCAGCGCTGCACAAAGCATGTCAAATTGGTCTAAAGAGTAAGCCCGAATAAAGCACCAAGCAAATCACAATACAAAGTCAAATGGCAAACTGCTAACTCTGTAGCAAAAAAAAAAAGACAGATTTTAATGTTGACAAGTCACAGCATTTTTCAGTGTTAGAAATAGTCAACATAAGAACTAGAAGATGGGGTTCTTCACAATAACGCTAGTGCTCTTGAGTTTTCTCACTTGATGTCCTTGGTTCTTTATAGAAACTGAATGAAGTAGAACAGATATGTGATACAGGTCAGCAAGATAAGAGGAGTTTCTATGAGAAGGTATTTATTATACTTGAAGTCCCCGACCTATGGACACTCAACTTACAGACGACCCCTAGTGACAAATGGACCCCTCTGCCCACTGTGACCTCTGGTGAAGCTCTCTGGATGATACTTTAGTCCCAGGCTGCAATGATACTGTTGATTATTGATATTGATATTCCATGTTCCCATAAAAGTACAACATTTTGAAAATCCAATTGTCACTGGGACAAAAAAGATTTTTATCTGGAGCTACAATTATAATATATACCGGTTCCTACTTACTTACAAATTAAACATATGAACAAACCTAAAGAACCTATCTTGTACTTGGCCTTCTTGCCAGATTTTGTGGTTTGTTCCAAGACTTCAAACGGAAAACCCAGGGTCAGGCAAAAGAGTTTTTGGCCTTTTTTATACAAAGCACTTAGAACTTAGCACTCAGTATTCTTATCACTTACCAAAAAAGGATGGACTGACCATTGTACAAGCACATTTTACCTCTTGTGTCAATCGTTCTTCCTCATAGATTGCAAGCTCTTAAGGGTATAGATTTCTACTGTTTAGTTCACCAACTTATTGGGGCACATTGACTTACCCAATCCTGCGCGTTCCTCGATCCAGAGTGTCCGACGATAATACACTCTGCCACGATTCACTTACATCATGCGCCCCCCTGCATGTGTCGCTTCCCCACTAAGGTCCACCAGAGTTCACTATCTTCTTCCCGGGCATGTAAGTGCTTGGTTTGTGACACAATTTTAAAGCTAAAATCCACGCTCTGTCTGACCTCCCCCGAATTTCTGTCGCATGAAAGCTGGCGATGATGCACCAAAATCTGGTCGCGTGCCGCACGATCCCCTTCTAAATCCCTGTCCCAGCGGTGCAATCCCCGAAAATGTCGGAAAACCCGACAGAAATGCGGCCGCGGGACCCTTAGTAAATAATCCCCATTGTGTTTTTGTCTAATCTTGTCTGTATATTTAGCCTATGTGTAAAGTGCAGGGGAATATGTTGGTACTATATCAAGATTCATTATTATAATTAAAGTGCAACATAACATTGCAACAAGTAAAGTGATATCTGTACCATCATTATGGTAATGTATGTATAAGAAGGTATCTGGATGTGGGTGTCAATGTTTATGTGTTTGCAGGTAACAGATTGTCTGTGTGGGTGCAAGGACCACATATTTACAGGTTTTCTGGATTTGTGTATATACACTATGGCAAAAATATCAACTTCACTACATAAATATTTCAGTGATTCATCATCTGTAGGTTTTAGATTATGTTTATGAAAATGAAATTAATGTCTTATATTGGTTCTCACAACACAAGTTGAATTACTAGGTTGAATGTACTTACCTACAAAATGTCTTATGATTTGCAGAACATTCTTGTTTTTTTGCTAGTACCGGTATTCTAATTTGCTGCTAAGCATAATATATGAGCTGAATATTTCTGGCTGGTCTTCACATAGAAATCTCTGCTGGGCATCAGAACCATGTGAATAATAATATAAGTGGATGCACACTGTTAAATTAACTTTGCAAGGAAAATCTTCAAATGAGGAAAACATATGAGAAGCTTCCCCCTCCTAACTGTGCTACCGTATCTATTATCAGGACGAATAGATAGGCAGCAGGCTGGGAAAACTTAATTTAGAGGCAGAATTTCTCTTTTAGCTGTGAAATAGCTTTTTTCCATATGCAGGAAACCTCTCATAGCTTGGCACACTCTGTACATCCATTTATTTGGAGGACTTTGTGACTTCCAGATCTCTATAGGTCTGCGGCTGGTCATCTGCAGCCCTTAAAACAAGATATTTATAGTTGTAATCCGAACACTCGAAATACATTCTGTGCAATTTTGTATCCATGAGAAAAATTATCTTGGATTTGGTAAGGACTACACAGTGACAAGTGATCATCAATATTGTAAATTGCAAATTATGCAAATGAAAGAGGTCATCCCAAAGCCAAGCAGTTTTGAACTTCAAAAACTTGTCCTGTTAAGCTGTTATATGTATAACTTGTTTATTATGCTGGAGTCAATAAAAATATTTGAAAGAGAAAAAATTGCCCCTGTTGTAGCAGCCTGAGTGTTCTAGAAGGTGGAGAGTCACAATGAAAACATTGTTACCATCATTAGAAGAACCATTGGTGATTTATTGTAGACCACCAGAATTATGAGACCACTGACCTTGTCTATGTCCATGACTTTTTTATGGTGCAGTAATTTTTTTAGGCTCCTTAACCCTTTAACACTGATGCCCTTTTTCATTTTTGCATTTTAATTTTTCAGTCCCCACCATCAAAAGTCTATACTTTTTTATTTTTCTGTGTGAGGGTGTGTTTTCTGTGTAACAATTACAATGCATAGTGGCATTGCAGTGGAAAAACAATTAGTACCATTAGTATTCATTAGGACTATTGCACCCCCTTGGTCAGCAGGTCTTATGATGATATCTGGGTTTAATAATCTAATAGCCCTTTGTTAGCCCTAACTGGTTAGGTTATTGACGTTTCTTTCTTTTCCCCAGGATTTCAGTTTTTTTCTAAGGCAGTCAATGTAGGTGTACAGGTGTACTGTTGTGCCGTGCACATTTATGCCACTGTAACATGAGTTTTATAAGTGAATGGAAGCCATCAGATAATATCTTTGGGGGGAAACCCTGCCTTTGGTTTTATTCTAGCACTTAAGTAGGTCCTCTAATGGGTGGATAGCCCATGAAGTGTGTGACCATTTCAGCCACGATTGTAACATAACGAGGGTGATCAAGGAGGTGACAGATCATAACTATCTGAATGTCCTCCAGCCCGAGTACATATGGAGTGGGTTGGCTGATGTGTAGTTGGTCCTAAAGGAGGTACCTAAGCCTGTATTTGCTCCGTACAAGTGCAAGGTTCTTGTTGGTTATGAGCCGAATTTTTAATATTATAACAAATAAAGATTGATATTTTAATGTTCCTATTTACAGGCAGTTATTGCTTTACTTATGACTTTACAAAGATTTTTGTGGGACAAAACTGAATAATTTGGAAGGCAGCAGTCCTTTAATACGGTTTCTAGTCAATGTACAATATGGAGAAACATAACATACCGACAGAACTGATCACAGAACTGATATGATTTATGGTCACCCACAACTATTTCTCATTTGGAGGGGATCTGTACCTAATAATACTAAGCCTAACATGTTTAACATGAAGGGGAACTTTTTTGCCATTAAAAAGAGGAAAAGGTAGTTGTGTGCTTATCTTATACAGTACTGACAACTTGATAAACCACACTCCAGGACTACAGACTTGATGTGAATTACTGTAGGTCAGTGACAAACAGTCCCTGCTGGGCATCATCCTCCCACCTACCTACTGAACTAAAGCAGGAAAATAATATTCCTCCCACACATCCAAAATCAAGGACAGCCAAATGTTGTTATGTTCTATTCTCTAAGGCCACGCTGCTCATAAGACATGAAATCAGCCAGATCCTACTCTTATGTATTTCACCCTATGTGATGTTCCTTGTAGTTTATTAGTCAGCCCTTTGTGCTTTACAGGCAGGGATCTCTCTATTGTTCTACACATTTTAATAAGATTTTCTTTTCTTCTTGTACACGCTCTTTCAGACTCGTACTCTCAAATGCTGCATTTGTCAATCAATGTTACACAAATTTACATGTAAAAGGAATTGGATTGGCATACATTGAAATATAGTTGCCCACTTAAATATTTTTTTAGCAAATTTAAATGAATGTTATATTTATCCTCGTTTCCTTAAGAAAATCAAAGCATATTATAAATAAAATGCTCCTTTAAAGGGTAAACGTTAAAAAACATTATTCTGCACCAGGCGTCCCTGGAAATCATTCCACAAAGTATTTGCCTCTCAGTCTCCATTAAGTATTTTTTTTGGTCCATAGAAAGCATGGTTTTCAGTACTGAAACAAACTACAATCAGCAAGATGGAGGGCGGGAACCTGCCTCCTGTGACATCATCACAAGTACGTGCTGCTGACCAATGAGACCATGGCTTGTGCATCTTAGACACACCCACACAGGCGTGTGTGGAGCCTGTAGCTAAGAGGCTGAATAATATACATACATCAAAATGTGAAGGTTTATTCAATGAGAAGAAAAGTTTCAGTATTATAACTTTTGCAACTAGAGAAGAGTGAACACCAATACAAGTAATAGGGGGCATGGACACAATGTACCACCACTAGAATAAATAGATTGTCCCAAAATCAAATAACACCACAAAAAAGGAAACAAAAAACAAATATAGAAAGCATACAATAACACTTTATTACATCAATTAAAACAAATTCATTTAAAAACACAACATACACAGAAAAAGTCCACCAATGGTCAAATAACTAAATATACATGATACATAGATCACAGTAAGCTATATAGAGGTATAGCAGGTCTAGTCCTCAGATCAAGTAAAGACAGGCACTAGTTATATTCTGAGGGGGCAGGCACTGGTTATATTCTGCGGCGACAGGCAATGGTTATATATACTAAGAGGGCAGGCACTGGCTATATTCTGAGGGGACAGGCACTGGTTATATTCTGCGGCGACAGGCAATGGTTATATATACTAAGAGGGCAGGCACTGGCTATATTCTGAGGGGACAGGCACTGGTTATATTCTGAGGGGACAGGCACTGGTTATATTCTGAGGGGACAGGCAATGGTTATATATACTAAGAGGGCAGGCACTGGCTATATTCTGAGGGGACAGGCACTGGTTATATTCTGAGGGGACAGGCAATGGTTATATATACTAAGAGGGCAGGCACTGGCTATATTCTGAGGGGGCAGGCACTAGTTATATTCTGAGGGGGCAGGCACTGGTTATATTCTGAGGGGGCAGGCACTGGTTATATTCTGAGGGGACAGGCACTGGTTATATACTAAAGGGGCAGGCACTGGTTATATACTAAGGGGGCAGGCAATGGTTATATACTAAGGGGGCAGGCACTGGCTATATTCTGAGGGGGCAGGCACTAGTTATATTCTGAGGGGGCAGGCACTGGTTATATTCTGAGGGGGCAGGCACTGGTTATATACTAAGGGGGCAGGCACTGGCTATATACTAAGGGGTCACAGGGCTTAAAGGGGCAAAGGCTGGCTATATAGTGAGGGTCAGGGGGCTGCTAGCTATTTAATAGGGAAGAGAGGGCTGGCTATATACTAGGGGGCAGGGGACTGTCTACATACTAGGGGACATGGGCTTCTGGCTATACAATTGGGAGGCATGTGCTGGCTGGCTATATACTGGGTGTAGGCTGTTTAGTATATAGGTTTTCTCTTTTTTTTGTTAAAATTAGGTACCTTGGCTTTTACTTGGGTCGGCTTATACTATGTATATATACATGCTACTCGCTTTCTGTTTTTTTTCAGTGTTTGCAATTGTGACTATGTTTATCCCTATTAACTACCCAAACAATAAATCAGCCAATTTTTTTACCCTTACCTCTTGTGTGTACTAGGCTTAGTTAACTGCTGGAAAAAGAGAGAGCCCTTCAGAGCTCCAAGGAAAATTTGTGTGGAGGCAGAGAAGAGCATTTATTAAACTTTTTTGTTTTTGTGACATTTTAGTGATTTGCAACTCTTTCGTGACTTTTGTTGCCATTTCACAAAGATTATCATTATTTTTCAGTGGAGCGCCAGATTTGTCATCATTGTGAAAAATTGTGTAAAAAAAAAAATCAATTTTGGGCAGAGCATGAGTGGGAAAGGCGTTGCGTAAACATTTGAGACTTTTGTGCGACTTTTCAGACAAAAGTCTCAAAAAACCACCAGACTCAAATTCCTCAATTATCAACCACTAAGACAAATCAGGCAAAACAAAAAACCTTACAAAAAAATCCCCAAAACTAGACACGTTTCGAGATAAATGTCCCCCCATAGTGTTAAAGGGAACCTGTCAACAGGGACCTCATTTTCACTGATGCCACGTTACAGAAGCCCATCATACCTGCAGTGCAAAAATGCCTCTCTGCCTTTTCTAAGCATTAGCATTACAATATAATTGTGTGTTATAACTTACTCTTGTATCCTGACCAAATCCTGGGGTAGTCACAGGGGCTGGGCTTTGGTTTGGATGCATTTCAAAAACAACATGTGACTTGTCTGTGTTACTCACTCCTGAGATCTTAGCCCCACCTTTGTGCTCCTGTACAGCTCCTCCCACCCCACTGATGTCAGCTCACCAGGCTGTGACCTCTGTGAAGAAGCAGGAGGAGGAGCTTTGCAGGGGCTTAAAGGTGGGGGCTAAGATCTGAGGAGTGAGTAACACAGACAAGTCACATGTTGTTTTTTGAAGCGCATCCAAACCAGAGCACAGTCCCTGTGACTACCCCAGGACGTTGTCAGGGTGCAAGGTAAGTTATAACAAACAATTATACTGTAATGCAAATGAGGGGCATTTTTGCATTGCAGGAAAAAATCACAGAGATGGAACAGGACCAGCGCAAGGGTTTTGTGCATTCCCAAATGTTTTGAAAGTGGGTAGTAATTTCAGAATCACGTTTTCAGCACAATGGATAGGCAGGGGTATAATAGAGTGCAAGGGGAGCTCTGTAGCATAGTGACAAGGGCTTGCTTCCTTAATCATGCTTATGATGAAGGATTTGTAAGTGAGGATATAAAGGCAGTCCCTCTTTTCTGGAGGTAATATCCTTGGAAGTAAACAGCTATGTTACTCAGAAGTACAATATCCCATAGAAACGTGAAAGAGCTACAAACTACAGCGGCTTGAAACTAGTTGTGCCACATGTGAATACATTTGAGATATGAAAGGTTATGAGGAAGTTCTACAGCTGGACTACCTGTCAACCAAAGAGACGTCAGACAAAGGGGTCAGCAAGCAAGTAGCATCTACTTTTAGAATTATACTTATGAGCCTGAAGGGCTCTTGTGGGTGTTACAAGAGTCCCTTTGTGCTGTAGATTCACAGGCTGTTACACTGTCTCTACCTCCCCGTTTCTCCCTCAGACCTTTCCCCTCCCTCTGTGCGATGTAATCTCAAGGCAGCAGAGGAAGTTTCAGCACATAGTGGGAGGGGTAAGTGCTCTCATAGTATAACAGCCCGTTAAGCTAGAGCACAGAGCAGCTCTGGTAATTCCCCCAAGAGCCTTGCTGGCTATTTAGCATACTTTAAATAGTTGATTTTAGATGGAAGAAGGCCATGGATAACAGATATAAAAAGATTACCACAGTCACAATACCTGGATCTATGAGTAAGCGCCCCTGGTTTATCAGGTTTGATTTTGATGGTAGATTTCCATTATAGGACCAAATCAAAGAGTGGAGAAGCACATCCACAGTTAAACGAGATGATCCAAGAAAGTAACAAAATTAATTCAGTCCATAGCATGATCCTTAAATGGATGTGTATAAGAAGTAACAATAAGTATCATAGTCTGGATGCTACCAGAAACAGGCAGGGAGGTCTGGGAGAGACATACTCGTATGTTAGAGAGAAACTTAACAAGGATGTACTCAGTCCTGGAAGACATACACAGAGTGTGGGAGGGAATCAAGACCATTTACTATGAACGTCCCAGGAGAGAGATAGGAAAGGGGGCGAGGATTTTATTCAGACAACAAGACAGGCAAAGGCAGAAATTGTTGTGGTGAGATGAAGGCCTAGTGGGGCAGCGATTCTCAGCATAGGTATGATACACAAGACACTGGTACTGCTGCAAACAATGCTGGTACTTGTTGTATACAGGAGAAAGGACACACAATCGAATTAGGAAATGCTGCTGCTAGGCTGGCAAGAATGGAGGCTACAAATCCTAAAAGAAATCAGAGAGAAAGGGAACGTGTAACCATATTTTCACAAATACAGCTAGTGACAGATTCCCACACAGCCATATTACCAGACATCCTTCTTTTAGCTAAAAATAGTTTCCCTTACATCCCCATAAATCTACTTTATGTTATACCCCCTGGCATCAGAGGGGGTGGTGTACTGCTTGGCCGGTCCCTCCCATCTACTCCTCCCCATGTCCCATGCTTCTTCTAAGTATTCAGCACTTCATGTTAAGTGACCAGTGATGTCATCTAAGGAACTTGTCTAAAGTAAAATAATGTACCAGCAGTTCTATGAGGTCCAGATACATGAGGTCCGGACTTTCTGCAGCTGAGAACAACTCAAGCAGAGATGGAAAAGTGCCTAAAATCCCTCTTTATTTAAAAGGACCCTCAACAACTGGCCTAATAAACCACTAGCAGCGTAGTATCTTCTAGTTTTTGTTTCTTTCATGGCCTATTGTGGTGGCATGGTCCAGAAAATCAATGTTGAAGTGAGAGGTAAATTGGTTGTGTAAAGTCAAGGAGGAGGAAGTCAAAGCGGGGAGCTCTGAAGCCTCATCCTCTGTGATTGACATAAAAAGAGCATCTGCTATGGTGCTGAGACATCGCGACCTTCTGTACTTGACATGTCACTGCCTGATGGAATCTCTGTTCCTTTGTAACCCGTTTTTCTACCTGTATTCAATAAAAAGAAATTATAAAAAGAGCTTAACTTCAGTTTTAATCTCTCCACCTCCTTGACTTTATAAAACCAATTACATCTCACTTCAAAGTTGGTTTTCAGGATGATGCCACCACACTGGGTTAATGAAAGAAACACAACCTCAAAGTTGTAAAGCTGCTTGACAATATACTGGTAGCAGTTTATTAGGTCAATTTCTGATGACAGGTTCCCTATAAGTCTATAAAACCAACCTAACATGATCCATATATAGACTTGCTGCAGACACCTATTTTCTGAATGATTTGCAGCGCACGGGTTAAAATGATAGAAAATAGCTTGGCTTGCCGTCTCTGAGTGGGCTGCCAGAGAAATAGTACATTGTGCTGGGAATTATTCCTCAATTGGAACAGTAAAGCTCGAGGGAAGCTGAGTGTTTTCCTAAGAGGGAACAGCCTTAATGATAAAACACTTTGTACTTTTCCTCTAGACCTATAAAAAGACCTGGGCCGCTTCATTTTTGCCTTATTTAGGAAGAAAAAAGCTTTCCCTTTCATTTAATGGCAGGGACAATACATTATTTATGGCAGAGAGACGTAGTGGCACTGTGATTCCCCATGTCACTGAAGGAATAATGCGAGCTAATAAGCAGCTGTAAATGAATAATCGGAGTTGTGAGAAGATTCTTATAACGTTCACCGCTGTGAAGAAGATATATCCTTTCATTATAGGATGACTGCTATTCATGTCATTGTGTATGAGGTGCTTTGCTATCTTTAGGAAATAGGCAATATGAAAAAGAGGTTTCCTGTTTTGACAAGCAGATTAAAAGTTACAGGTTGCAACCTTCAGAGGTTTCTACCGTTTTTAAAGGAGCCTCTTTATACCTTCAAAGTTGAGAGCAATACTGCTGAAATACTGATCCATAATACAACACCCATGACCTGCAACAAACAAGATCCCCTTTCTTATAGTATGGAGTCACTATTCACTATGAAAGCTATATGAACTTTGCCCCAGCAGGTCAAAAGTGTTGCAGATTAACCCATTAAACAGACACTGTACCCGTTTAAATGTTCACTCCCTACCATCCAAAAGCCATTACTTTTTATTTTGCCATATGCTACCTCGCTATAACACTCTGGGGGGGATACAACAATGTGTCTCAGGTTCCACCAGTTTCTAGCTGGAAAACACTTGTCTTTTGCTTTGCCAGATTTATCATTGTGATGATGAATTTTGGTGCAGTATCGGACTGTTGGTTCCTACTTTAGACCTACTTTTAGTTGGTCTAAACTGTGCGCCAGAATTTTGGGCGCTCAGACGATTTTCCACTAGCCACGCCACTTTCTTACGAGATCACACCGATCTCCCAAAGGCCACGCCCCGTTAATCAGACAAGTTGGGAAAGTGCCAAAAAAAGGTCTAAAGGCCTTGATAAATTTGGTGCAAGGCATTTTAGACAAGTGTTTTTGGTGCAAAACCTCCAGAATTGTGGCGCAAGTGCATTTATAATCCCCCCCCGCGCGCTGTCTTTGTCAGGGTGTAATAGGAATTGCTGAATATAGGGCCTAGGAGCCTGTGAGAGACTTCTGGCTGTGATAGTTACTGAATCCAAGATGGTGAAAGGATTATAAGAGCTTAACTGGTTCGATCATTGCCCATATCAATAATGGCAGCTAATGACAGCTCTCTGCTCTATAGTACAGCACAAACCCGACTTGTAATAAAAGGGCTGAGCCTGTGGGTCTACTCCATGCATATTTAAAAACACTGTGCCTACTAAGGTCTCTTAGGCCCCATGCACATGAACGTATGGGACACGTATGTACATACATTCCCTCAGACGGCAATGGCCGCACGGAACGATTCGGTGACGCACACGTTCATGACATGCCCTATCTTTCCCCATGTTATGGCCCGTGTGCCGTGGATCTCTGTGGAGAGGGGATGGATCACCCCTTCTCTTCTGCATAGCGCCGGATGTATGCCTGCCCGGCTACGGCCTGGCGGGCATGCGTTCGTGTGCATGTGGCCTTACAGTAGTCACGGTCCAAGAATGTCTTTTCCGATTCCTGGGTTAGAAATGGGAATTAGAGGTCTTCAAGTGCCTCATGTGAAAACAAGGGTGGTGCAAGTGCTTGGACACTGCTCCATTCACTTCTATGAGACCACTAGAAATTACCATTTCTGAACTCCCGTGAAAGTGAACATGGTGGCCAAGCAAGTTGTATTCACATTTAACACTTGCTGTGGCACAATTACTGTAAAAAGGGGATAAATGTTGTTAGTGGTAGAACCTTTTAAACAAGGATAAGCTGGGCTTTAGACCCCCACATCTATATTAAATATGTGTATTCTGTAGAGCTGCAATACAACTTTCATAAAAGACCGATTTCTACCAGATTTTCTAATATCTCAATGTATTACAACATAGCAGCCATATCAAGCATGCTTATTTCTCACCTTCTTTCCTTTTGGCATACACTGTGGTTATGCTTTTGTAGTTCCTTGGCAGTGAAAAACAAAAAATAATACAAAATCTTCTGTGTTAATTGAGCCCTACAGCACGTTACCATCTTTTCATTGATGCAGATGTCACAAAGTGCTTAAATAAGTGAAAAATAAAACAGGTGTTTAGATGTTTGGGCCTGGATAGTTCTTAAAATGACAAAATTAGCTCGATGGATAATGGCATTGAAGGTGTGCAGATGAGTCCCTGCTTCCACCGTGTCGAAACCTCTCTTGCCACAGCTTCTACTTTACTCAGTTTCTAATTTATTATTACTGGCAATATCTAGTGGACATCTTCTAGAAGAATTTCTCAGCCCCATAGATGGTAGGAGAGTGAAAAAAGGCCGGAAATGGTAGCCAGCTCCTGAATAAAACAGTAGAGTCATCTGGCAGTGGCAATGCCATCTGTCCCCATCAAAGGATTCCTTTAGGAAACCATGGCCAAAGTTTTGATGAATTTCTCACAATTCAGTAATCCTGAATCATAGACCACCATTGATTTAAACTGACCAATGTAGTTCGCATGTATGTGCACTATGATTATGACATGTCTATTCAATACATATTAAACATCATACTCATAGATCATTTACATTTTTTACTCATGTTTGTGTCTATCTTAGGATAATGCTACAGTGTCTTTTAGCAAAAGGAAACAATAAAATCAGCAGAGACAAAAGTTTTTTAGTTGAAGAACAAAGTTTCCTGTTTGACACGACGGTTGGTTACAAAAACGCCTGATCAGATAGAGACACTCTAACAATACATCCTCCGCCTTTCAAACATTACTCTTCAGCACCATCACCCACGTAGTCTACATATATGTATATGAAGTCTAAGCACCACGCGACAGATCTCAAAGAAAAAATAGAGTTTGGAGGAATATTTTTTTTATACTGCAGACAAAGAAGATCATTTCTATCTGCCCTATAAACAGTTTTATGACGTTAGTCATGTGCTATATAATGCATCTATCATTGGGCAAATTTGTCTAAAATTAGAATTTACATTTTTTTTTCAAATACAAGATCCTTATCTTGATTTCCTAATGTATGCCGCCATCTCTCTGGTTCTTACCCTCTTATCTCTATACCGCCAATTTGTCCGTTTTGAATCTTCTTATGTCTCTACGTATTACGTGTCTCCTACATGTCTATTTATGGCCCCCTTTACTCTATAATGAAATCTTTTCGTTTCTCCCCACATTTCTCACTATTGCTTTCATTGTTCTTTATACTCCCATCTCACTTTATATCCCCCTACTTATTATTCTATGCCCCTCATCTTTGTAAAAAAAAACCAAAACAGGCGTTTCTAGAAAGGATGAGCTCCGCGTTACAATGTTAGCTCCACCCCTAACATTGGTATTCAGTTGGACAATAAGCTGAGTGATTAGCTTCCATGTTTACTTTACCCCGCAATCTCCTGAGGATTGGAGCTAAAAATCAGAATCTTGCTCCTCTAAATAGCGAACAATATCCCTAAGAGATGCTACATGGAAAGTAGTTGCCAACTGCAGCAGACATATCAGTGGTTAAACTACTGAAAATTATAGTTGCTTTGTCCATCATGTAAGAACATACTCTTGGGTTACTGTTATTATTATTTATAGAGCACCATTAGTTTCATGGTGCCTTACATTCTGTAAGGGGTTCATTAACATGAGATCAAATGCAAGCATAAAATACAGAAACTACCGAGATCTGGAACAAATGGAAGGAGATATTGCTAGATATTATATACTGGCTTATTATTACTTGTTTCTAATGCAAAACTGTCTATATCACGTGGCAAAACCATTTAACCGCTTCCTTACTAGTGCATCCACATTATCAAAATATTCCATTTTCCATGGAAGTTTCTCCTGGAATAAATTACACTGTATTCATTTTTATGTAGATGTAATATTTAAAAGAATAAATTCAGGGTTTAAAATTAACTGTGGAAGTAATAAGTGTAATACGTGCATTGTTGTAAAGCAAAAACATCTCTTCTAATTGAAACCCTCGATTACAGTAGTGACATTGAGTAACTGTATTGCTCCTTGGTAGAAATTCACAGTAAGCAATGCATAAATTACAGTTGTAATTCCTTTTTTTACAGGTTGGTTAACGGAGAAACCTGAGAATGTAATTAGCTATTATTCATTGGGGAGCCCTTAAGGCTGCCTTCACACATGGAATAAATATCACAGGCTGACAATGTGTTACATGTCGGTTTCATTGTGCATATAGCTGGGGATGATACTTGTTGTATTGTAGTAAAAAAGAAGTCACTAGTGCTTCTGGGGAAGCATCCATGGCACTTAAACCCAGACTCAACAACTAGAGCAACTTTAAGTAAAGCAATGCTGTGATTAATTGCTACTGTGCAAGTGTGTATCTAACCTGTAATGTGACAGCTCCAATGCATGCATGTGGCAATGATGTTAGGAAATGTGTTTTTCCAATTGTTTCGACAACCAGAGCATTCTGTTTAGAGGACACTAGTCAGCAATGCTTGGTATAAAGCTGGATAATTTACTGACAGAGCAGTCTATATGACAGATCGTGTCACATTCCTTCCATGGATACAGGAATAATGGAATGTTTCCAGTAATGTAGAGAAAATCCACAAGTTGAGCTAAGAAAATAGAACCAGGCTTATGTGGCACAGCTCCAGTATAGTCACAACATACGGTAAGCTTTTCTTTTCCAAGAAAGATACACATGTGACATCATATCCCGAGTTTATTTTCCAATGATGAAGCTGTGTTTTTTATGGGGCCAATTGTAGTTTTTAGTGTCATTTTGTCATACATATTAGGAAAGTAATCAAAATACAACAATTCTGACATATAGAAAAATTTTTTTTATTGTTTTGATTTTTTCCAGTCCCACCGGTGTCACAGCAGCCAATGACCTGCATTATCTTTGACCATCAGCTACTACACTCCCTGGACACCTGTGGTGCAAGAAACAATGGCTGAAGAAAACAGAAACTTGTATCCAAGAACAACTGGTTAGGCCAGTCATATAAGTGATGCAAAGATGAGGATTTGTTTTCCCTCTAAGTGCATCCACTTACACTCCGAGAAATATTTGGGTTCCTAGAATCAAACAATCCCAGTGAACAGTATCCTCAATTCAATCACATCAATGTACAAAATTAAGCCCAATCAGAATTAATGTACAAAATTAAGGGTACAATCAGATGTGGCGTTAACATTTGTTTTCAAACGCATCACAACAGCTGAGAAGAGGAGATTTGCCCAATCACATTGCTATCAACATTGCGTTTACACCACACATGTGTTGACGCAAGGTTAATGCATATGTTAACATAGTGTTAACAAGTACATGTGTTAACTCAATGTTAACGCATCACAGGCATTTTGTAAACGCAATATTGACAGCAATGTAATTAGGCAAATCTCCTCTTCTCAGCTGTTGTGATTCATTTGAAAACACAAGCATTAAAGCCACGTGTAATGTACCCGAACTGGAATTTAGACCTGTAAGAGTACAAGTGTGGAACGCTCCATACCTCAGAAACAACCCAAATTTCTGCCCAGTCTATATTCGGATGTAGAGAAAGCATCAAATCCAATACACATGCAGTAAAGGAGAGATCACTCAGCAGATGTTCTCAAATAAAAATGTATGACTTCTACGGCTCAGAAACCCATTCTAGTTTTCTAAAATGAAAACATCAATTCCCTGTAGAAATAAACAGCACTGTGTTATAATAACCATAAACACTATGCAGGAATGATTCTCTAAATTCATATTTCAATGATGTTCCTATGTAGCAGCTGAGCACAAAGTTACTAATATGCAGAAATATGACGCCAATCTCATCAGGCAAAGATGAACAAGGTGGAGAAGAAGACATGAAGGCTACATTAGGCAACAATCAGCAAGATCTTAGATACATAACTCCTCCCATAATAAAACATTTGGCATATCTGCTAGTGTTTATCTTTCTGGGCGGTATTTTTAAATGGCCCATATTGTCACTATTATCACAACTAAACTACCAGCACTCTCATGAAGGGTATGAAATATCGTTTCTAGAAGTCCCTCTTTAACATTAAAACTCCCCCATTTCCTTTTAATTTTATTCTAAGTCATATGCAAATGCGCTGAGAAGAGTCACTTCTTGCTCCCTTGAGATCAGCCCCTATCTTGGACTTTCCATAAGCAAGAACCATGGTAGGGACAGGTTTCCCCATTACTTCACCTCCATGACAAGTGAGTGTGGAGAGGTGTGAAAGGGGCCACCTCCGACCCTAAAGTGTTCCTGTGCCTGGGCACTAGCCTGCGGCAACATCTGGCGCAGGTTATAGTGCAATTCTATGCCAGGCTGGACCTGCCGTACAAGTATGCAAATGATCATGTAAAACTGCTTTGGTATTAAATAAATGTTATAACATCAGGCAGAAGTTCCATTATTTTCTCTTATTAGCTCTGTGTTCGATAGATCGTTTCTTAAGAACCCATCTTTCTGGCTTGGTGTCGCCAAAAGGGGTTTACTTTGAATTGGACATGACACGTTCATGTGAACTGTGACCTTTACATAAGTAACCATTATGCTTTCATTATGACACTGAATGCTTCTAATCCAGTCGTTTGGGTAGTTACAGGCTTTGAGTTATTCAATTATAATCCTCTCCCCCGTGTCCTGCACTGTGTGAGACAGATACAATTTGCACATTATTATTATCATTAGAAATTGTAACAAATAAAAATATCTAGGCTCCTCCTACCGCATCTCTCAAAAAGTATCATAATGCTTCTGTAACCCAGCATAGTCTACATGTCCTCGCTGTCCTTTATAAAAATTGCTAGGGTCACATAACCACATAATAACCAATTATGAGAATCCTCCTTGATAAAAAAACTATTAGAGACTGAGAGAGACAACAGTCATGATTTTTTTTTTATTCCAGTGGTACACTATATTTATTATTTTATTATTATTATTTATTATGTGGAAACCACGTGGCACCCACATGACCTGTCAGGTCCTATTACTGTCATGTCTTGTGGTTCTCTCATATTCCAGGCCACCCTTCAATCAAAACTATTTACAGACTTCCCATCTTTTATGGAACAATCCATCTATTTGGGCAATCGCATATATTTTTTTACAGCATAAAATGACGTTAAGTTATCTGTTTCTAGACTAAAGCCATAAAAATTCATGACTCAGCCCTTCTTCATCAACCTGTCTGCCCACTTGGACCTGTTTACCAGCAGAAATTAATATGTAGACATGTAGGGAACCTGCTGCCATTGTAGACCGTTTCAGAGCTCATAATCACCCACAAAGAAAACATATTTTCCCAAAAACCTCTCTATTTTTATAATGAATGTATCAGTTTATTAGTTTGAAGCAGTAGGCTTTCCATAATTACAGAGCAGCAAGAATGGAAGAGATTGCTTATACAAGTGTCTGATATAACGGTGTAAGGGCACCCAGGATGGATGCTGAGGAAGTCGAAGAGAATATTTAGAAACCAAATGATGTTTAGCCATAAGAGTGAAACTCTATCAAAGACTAATGCAAGAATCACAAATAAAGTACACTCTACAGATTGTCACAAAAGCAAAGGTTAGGATAGGACAAGTCTAAGCATAGCATGGGTGTAAGACCCACCTCTTCACCCCCTCAAGTTACACCCAATCTTATCTCTGCGGCATGCTTATACCTCCTAGAACTTTTGAACATATTGACAAATAGGAAATTACCTTTCAAAGACTCAGACAGTGCCATACTTTGCAGGTACATATCTTAGACTTGTGAATCTCATTCGTCAATTTCTTGATACCTTTTCTAGTAGGGACAACACAATGCAGCACTGAAAAACCTTTTGTTGTTATGAATAATGTAGATATCTAACAAAGTAGACATGTCAGGAAAGATGAGAAGTCAACTTTAAAGGGTAAGCTCTTTAACTCAAGCCCCTTTCAAAACTACCATAGAGAATATAATGATCAATAGATTGACAACCTTCCTATACATGGAAGATTACTTAAAGGGGTTGGCCACTTTTCAATAAATATGTTCCTTTACATGTCTCTGCATGTATAAGTACCTGCACCTTTGCTTTCTTTAAAGAGCTTCAGCCTTTCCCTGTTCTCACCATGCTGCAATCTGCATATATACACAATTTTCTCACTCTCAATGCCCCAGTCTGTCCTTGTATCTCCCACTTTGTCTCTCTCTTACAGTCCCTCATAACTCTGCTGCTGCAGCTCCTCCTATTCATCAGTGCTCACACATGTAAACAAATAATTCAGAGCATTCTGGGACATATTTATCAATCTGTTATAATGTATTATTAAAAAAAACGTTCAGCAAAGTTTTAGCCTAAATTGCACAAAAAGTGTGCCCAAATCTAGCATATCTTTCTGGCATAAACTAAGATAACTAAAAAGAAGTCCAAAGTTAGACTAGACAGTCTTAAAGCAATTGTCTGAGGTCAAAATATTTTGATAATTGCTTCTGGGGAAATTATAAAATTGATAAGCTTCATACTCACCTTCTCTGAAATTGCTACTAAGGCAGACATGCACCTGTTGAGGCCTCATAGCTGCTGTCCTCTGTATACACTCACCGGGCACTTTATTAGGTACACATGTCCAACTGCTCATTAACACTTAATTTCTAATCAGCCAATCACAAGGCGGCAACAGTGCATTTAGGCATGTAGACATGTCAGACAATTCTCTGCAGTCAAACCGAGCATCAGTATGGGGAAGAGGTGATTGAGTGCCTTGAACATGGCATGGTGTTGGTGCCAGAGGGCGGTCTGAGTTTTCGAAATTTCTGATTGATCTTACTGCGCGTTTTCACGCACAACCATCTCTGGGTTTACAGAGAATGGTCCGAAAAAGAAAAAACATCCAGTGAGGGCAGTTCTGTGGCGGAAACTGCTTGTTGAGCCAGAGGTCAGAGGAGAATAGGCAGACTGGTTCGAGCTGATAGAAGGAACAGTGACTCAAATCGCCACCCGTCACGCCAAGTGTAGGCAAAGGACGCATCTCTGAACGCACGTATGTCGAACTTTTGAGGCGGATGGGGCTACAGCACAGAAGACCACACCGGGTGCCTTCCTTTCAGCATTAGCTAACGAGAAACTGAGGCCTACAATTTGCCCAGCGTCACGAATTGGACAGGAGAAGATTGGAATAAAGACGATTGCCTGGTCTGATGGTCTCGATTTCTGCTGCGACATTCGGATGTGTAGGGTCAGAATTGGCGTCACAACATGAAAGCATGGATCCATCCATGCACTTGATCACCGGTTCAGTGGTGGTGGTGGTGTCATGGTGTGGGGAATTTTTCTTGGAGCATCTTTGGGCCCCTGGGTACCAATTGAGCATCGTTAGCAACGACCAGAGCTCTACCTGAGATGTTGTGTGACCATGTCCATCCCTTCATGAACCACAAGTACCACAACATCTGCATGGCCTACTTTCGCGGATAAGCGCCAGGTCAAAAGCTGGAATCATCTCGGGACTGTTTCTTGACATGAACATGAGTTCACTGTACTCAAATGGCCTCCACAGTCACCAAGATCTGTCAAATCAATAGAGCGTCTTTGCGGATTTGGGGAAGGGAATTCGGTAGTCACTGGACGGAAATTGCAGCAAGGGGAGAATTGAATGTCATTCATTTCAATATGGACAAAATCTTGAGGAATGCTTCCAGCACCTTGTTGAATCATGCCACCGAAGAATGAGGCAGTCTGAAGGCAAAAGGGGGTCCAACTAGCATGGTGTACTTAATAAAGTGGCCAGTGAGTGTACATTCAGAATTAGACACTTAGAAAATTTGGTTCAGTTTAAGACTCTGCCTAGCTTTGCACTAATTATAATATTGTTGAATCTAACTCAATGTCTGCTGTGTTTATATTTTGTCTTTATAAACTCTGTCTGGCATATTATGGTTACAAATTTTCATCATTAAAGGGGTATTCCCACAAAGACAAATTTCTTAAATGTATTCAGTATGACAAAATAACACATTCTCTAAATCACTGTTAATAACATAAATAAAGTATTTCACAGATAAGTCCAACCTGTCTCTATCAGGCCTGGTGTACACAATTTCAGTTGCCCCTAGACACAACTCTCTAAGTTTTGACTTAGGGTCGGATACACCATCTTGGATTTCTGTGTGACGGCTGTAAAGCGGAGTTTCTCTCTCTCTGCTCCCTGCACTCTACCTTCCCCTCTTCAGCCAGGCCAGAGCTCACTCATACACAGTCAATCAGTTCCTGCCAGCAGCATGAGAAGAACTATAAGCAGAGCCGCATCTCGCCTCAGGCGGCAGATGCCTGAGCCCTGATGGGGAGGAAGCCTTGGTGTGTGTAATGTGGGGTACATCTGTTTCTTTAAGAACACAGATGCAATTACTATACAGAGCGGCACAGGCCTGGTAAGCACAGAGCATTCGGCGAGAGAAGTGATGGGGATGCCAGCGGCTGCGTGGGGGCGAAACTGGAGGAAAGTATGTGAATTTTCTTCCATGGGAACCCCTTTAATAAGCGCAGATATTAATCATGCAGCTCTGCAACATCTGAAGGTAAAATGTAAGTTAACACACCAGGGCATTCAGGGTATTTATAAATGCAACCTTTCTACAATATAAGTACATTTCTTCTGTGACATATACATGACTCCGCTAGCTCTGAATAAAGCCTGTCAGTCTGGGCAGTCCAGTGAAAAGAGGTTCAGTATGGGAAAATCCGCCAATGCGCAGTCTGAGTTTCTCAGACTGAACTAATTTGTGGGCAACCGGCCTTCAGGATTGTGTAAATATAAAACTAAAGCATCTGTTAAATATGTTCATGTAAATGAGGTTTTCCAGGAATGTATTCAAAGTTATCCTCAGGATGACCCTGCTGTATTCTACCGACTATGGCAGATCCATTGTTATTACCTATGATACAAGGGATTGAGTTCCAGACAACAAAACTGACAAATAGATGGGAGAGGGGGAGGTAGGGATGCAGATTTAGTGCCCCAACACATTTCTCAAATGCTACTACAATCTGCAGGTAGCATGTTATAGAGTTTTGTTATAAGATTTTCAGTAAGAAGTCTAGCTTGGGTGAAAGTTTCGGATGAGCCTAAATGCCACTCTAGCCTTTACAGGTGAACTACAAAAGGTGCTCCATGAATCACCTCAAAAATGGTAATGGCTCAGTTACAATTGGTATATACATTTTCATGCTATCGCATTTTGACATCAAGAGATCAAACATACCTAACATGATCAACATTACCTCAAGGCTCTCAATCAGAAGTAGCCACTAGATTAGAGTATCACAGAGCGACTGAGAGATACATAGAGACTGAAAGAGTCACATCCCACACGATGACCGCTTACAGGGTGAACAATGTCCTGCGGAACCTGATGATGCACACTCTGGCACAGTTTAGTAGTGAGGGCACACAATTGTCACGTCAGACCATTCAAAACCATTTATATCATATATCCTGCTTCGTTAGGCACCTGCATGAGTGCCTATTGCATGAGATCGATCTATGTCACATTGTCCAGGTGAATGGCTGATGGAATTCTGGGGTAACCTCAAATAAGTACCTTCACTTCTTCAAGAATGAATCCCATTGAAAACATGGGATCATTTCTGTCGCTCCTACACACCCTAGTATGGTCAATGACCTGAGGTCACCACCTTAAAAAGAGTGGATCCATGCCTGAGCAGACATTAGTTGACCCGTAAACAGTATGAGACATCTTGTCAAGTGTAAGTGTATTCAAGGCACATGACAAGTGCTTACTTTCATCCAAAAAGCCAGAATACCATACAGTTTTCTGAGTAGCATAGATATAGATATATAGAACCGTATATAATTGAGTGTATGGATATTGACTTTTCACTCTCATAGTTCACAGAACGCTCTTGGGAGGATAATAAACTGTAAATAAGCCATGCAAACCCAACCAAGCAGACAAATGTTATTCCATACTACGAGTCTTTAAACACTGCAGCCTTGTATATTCCGAATTTGCGTGAGACTGTTAAACACTAAAAATGATGATTTCCTGAGAAGCTCAACCACTATCATAAGGCCATTATTCTATGTTTCTGGTAATGCAATCATTTGGTCTGAGAGATGAAAAAACCCAACCATTTAAGGAAACCTACCCTGATGGTAGATCCTCCTGCCTGCCTCTGCCCTAGATCTGTAATTTAATAATCCGGAAACATAATTGTTAAAATCTTTATTTAGTAACATGCAATTTAAACGGCAGAGGCTATGTGTGTGGAGTTAACCTTAGCTCCCAGTGCCCCCCAGACTAGTCACGCCCCATAGCCTCTGCGTTAATTACTGCCACCAAAAGACCATAGTACCGTTTCAAGCAGTGATATGCTCTCCATTATACTCTCAAAAACTGCATAAATTCCTGAAAGTGTGAACGCAGCCAGGTTGGCAGTTTCCAGGTTGTCTGTTACTTCCTGCTGGCCTCCCACTGACAGAAGAAAGCCTTACTACACTAACCAATTGTGAGTCCAAAGAACTGATTCCTTGCAGACATTGGAACTCAGTAAAATCTCACCGCACAGCGTAAATATAACGTGCAGCTTTTACTGTGACAAGTTGCAGAAAGGAGCTTTTTCACGTCTGAGCAGTACCAACTTCAAACGGCTATATGTCCTGAACCCTGGCATCTAGTAACACATTCTGGTGTCCAAATAAACAGATCACCTCTCAATATGGATATATGGATTGTTATGGATGCTTTACAGTGCCGAGAGATACACCACCATTAAGGTTGCCACTAAAAGTTGATTTTTAATGTAGCACCTTTGTGCTTTGTAATTTAATGAGTGGATTATCTTCTGTTCCATGTTGACACTCCATACACAATCCATATATCATATGAAAGGTACAACTCTCCTCCTTTTTACATATGACCCCAATCTTGTTTTTTTCTGCAAGTGGTTCAAGGAGATATAGGAGTTTTCACATTTGTTGTAATTTTTGGCAAATTTTAAATATGTAGTTTTTAAAACTATTGTATCAAGTATATTAAACCTTTTCTAGAACTTTTATAAGTATAAAGTCAGTGGATGGCTAACCTAATGGCACTGGTGCCAGAGGTGCCCTAGCCCTTATTTCTGTGGGCACTCAGCCATCATCCATGAGATGGACTCCAGGCTATCTTCTTGTTGCGTTCCCAGCCACAGCCCAGGACTTGCTGTGCACAGAGCTATTTTAAAGTGACCTCTCCCCCTGGACTATTTCTTCTGCGTTATGTGGTGTCCTCAGGGCGTGTATCAAGAAAACTGTGAGCGATAGGCAGTATAAATCATCAAATTAAATTTCTGTTGTGCAACTTTTCGTATACAATACGCGTGTCCTTCTGTGAGTTTGGGCACTCGGTCTATAAAGAGTTCGCCATCACTGGTATAAAGTCATCAAAGTCTGAACCAAACAAAGTACCTGTTATTGACATTAAAGCTTTTCCAGAGATGGCTTCATTTAAAAGAATGCATAGCCAAGAATTAAATGTACCACTGGTCTTTCTGAACCATGGGGTACTCAACGGGTTAAACGTAAATTTAAAATTGTTGAGAAAGGTCTCCTTTTGACACACAAATAATTGTAGCCTTAAAGGTGTTTGCCCATGAAAGAAAGTTTCTCAATTTTAAGCACTAATGGATATTTAACAGGTTCATACAGGCCATCGGTTCCACGTACGATTTCTCTCCTGATTCCCGGCTATTGGCGCACGCGGGATTTTTTTTTGTTTTTTGCACATGCCGTTATGGCGCATCGGGCTGGCATGCACGCACGGACATCGGGGGCGTGCCACGAAACCAAACCGACGGATTCGAAAAACCGCCGCCTTTAAAAAAAAAATGTGTCGCGCAACTTGCACTACCTCCACTAGGAATAGGCGGTGAACTTGAGTGCCTATTCGGCGGGCATCGGGAACTTCAGACGCAGCGCCCACCTGGTGGAACGTGGAGGAACTACCTTAGTGAATCCAGCGCGACCCGAATACCACGGCAGAAGACCGTGCCTCTGGATCGCGAATAGACTGGGTACAGTAATCTGCCCCCAAAAATATCATTTTAACCCCTTACTTACAATTTTACTGAGTTTTTATGCTGTGTATCTTTTTTGTTTTTGTTTCATTTCCATTTTCACATCCCTCCCTTCAAAAATCTATAACTTTTTTATTTTACACGTAAGAGCTGGTGGTGATGCTGCATAACAGCACTTCAGAGTGATGGTATTTAATTCCATGCCGTGGCAACTGGGAAGCAGTAAAATTCCAAATGCACAAAAATGGTTGAAAAAACGTATTTGTCACTGTTCTGTTTGTGGGCTTTGGATTGGGGGGGGGTGTAGGGGTGGGGTGGTGGCTTCACTGTGCGCCCAAATGACATGTCTACTTTATCTTTGGTTGGCGAGATCCACGAGGATAACAAATTTTATAGTGTAATAAGTTTCTTCATTACATTTTACAAAAATGAAAACACGCCCCTGTAAAAACATTTTGGGGATTTTGCCCTGTCTTATGGCGGAATATACTTTTTATACTTTGGTGTACAAAAACGTGGGTCGTGTCATTTGTGACTTTTAATGATTGTTTTCAATGCTAAACCATTTTTGGACTGTACAACCTTTTGATTGGCTTTTTAAAAAATTTTTATATTTTCAAAAGGCTAAAAAAGTGTTCTTTCAACTTCGGTTGCTATTTTCTTCTACAGGGTTTTACGCAGTGAAAGTTATCATATTTTGATATGATCGGCATTTTTCAGATGCGGGATACCAATGTGTTTATGATTTTACTGTTATATTTATTTCAGTCGTTCTAGGAAAGGGGGGTGATTTTAAATTTTAAGTTTTTTATTTGCAGGCCATGCCTCTACCCGATGACGCACGAGACCATGACCGTCACCAAGATGGGCGCTGCCCTCTTTTTGAAGCCAGCAGCTAGCACCGATCCCGGTTGTTACCGGGAAGTCTTTGCTGCAATATGACCTTTTCCACGCTCCCCGCCCGCAAAGGCGCCGTACTATTACAGCGGGTCGTTAAGGGTTAATAAATGTTCTTTGACTATTTCTGTCTGCTGATTTTCTTTTCAAAAAGTCCCACAAAAAGTTTGAAAAGTAAAAAAAACATTTCAGCACATAGACCACAGGGGACTGGATAATGAGGACTTTTGCATCTCAATCATACTGGCTTTGCACCGGTGTTGCACTATCCTTAGTCTATGTTTACACACTCAGTTTAATTATGAAGAAGTGGAAATACGCCCTTTGAGACTTTTAGCAGTGAAAGATCCAAAAAACCTTTAATGTGACTACTTTGAGAACTTTTGTTGCCCAAAAAGACCGGAAAACCAATGATAAATTACCACCATTATATTTATATTTAGGTAAAACTGAAGGACTTCATCTCAAGCACTTTGTCTCTATAAAACAGAAGTGCCATTGCTGACTACAAGATGTTTACAAAGTATGTAATTCCCTAGGAAGCTAATCCCGACAAGTCATAGGCCCAATCAACCAAAATACACTGCTTGATGTCTTTTCTGTAGCCCCAGACAATTTTCTTACAACTTCATTTAGGATAAATATTATTACTGATGTCAAATACTCACCCGACAGACTATGTAGGGCACCAACATATCCCGCCACACACACTATCCCAAGATCTCCTATGGCATGTACACACATAATAGAAGGATGTTTGTAAAGCCATCTGTATCACTTCATTTAAAAATTGACTTTACATCTAAAGATCTGTACACACAGCAATAGAATCCAACATACACACTACACAAAGTTGTATTTGTGGTGTTATTGTTTCTCTAATTTTCCCCTAATTATAGAAGCCTAATTCACCTAAATCTGGTCTAACAATAATACGTAGCCATATTCATCACACGTGGAAATACATTTTTGTGACATGGGCTCCATGTTATTCATTGCTTGGTCTCAGGACTGCTTTGTTATTTTTCTGGTCTGGGCTCTACATTATTATTTATTGTCTGGTTTGAGCTGTAAATGATTATGTAGTTGTCGTAGGGATGGGAAAACCCCTTTAATAAGCGCAGATACGAATCAGGCAGCTCTGACATCTGAAGGTGAAATGTAAGTTAACACACCAGGGCATTCAGGGTATTTATAAATGCAGACCTTCTACAAATATACAGACATTTCTTCTGTGACATATACATGACTCGGCTAGCTCTGAATAAGGCCTGTCAGTCTGGGCAGAACCGCTTATCACTGGACTGAACTGACATGTACAGTACCTAGAGGCTTCCAGCAGGATGTTCTCAATCAGAAGTGGCCACTAGATTAGAGTATCACAGAGCGACTGAGAGATACAGAGAGACTGAAAGAGTCACATCGCACAAGACGACCGCTTCATTGTGAACAATGTCCTGTGGAACCTGATGATGCACCACTCCAGGCACAGTTTAAGGAGTGAGAGGCACACAAGTGTCACGTCAGACCATTCAAAACCATTTATATCAGCATAGTCTGCTTGTTAGGCAACCTGTAAGGATAACTGACTCACCACCATTGTCTTGCATTGGCCAAGGAGTATCCACACTAGATGAGCGACCAGTGGGCAGTGCACGGATGTCAATTCATGCTGAGCAAAATTGATGGTTGCCAAAGATGCTGGAGAAGTCAAGGAGAGCACTAAGCACCAGCCACTGTTGTACACTGGTGATGGTGTTACGATGTATCTAGCCAATACAGCACTGCCCTATACTTTGGGGTTATCACTGTACAATTCACAAACTACTTATAAAACATAACTAATCCATTCATTGTGCCTTTGCATGAGATCATCTAGGTCAC
>CM033642.1:43868508-44070521 GCA_019512145.1 Engystomops pustulosus | reverse complement strand
ATAACTAATCCATTCATTGTGCCTTTGCATGAGATCATCTAGGTCACATTGTCAGGGAATGGCTGATGGATACTGGGGTACCTCAAATGGAGTGGCCTGCACTTTCTTCAGAAATGAATCCCATTGAAAACCTATGGGATCAGTTGTGTCGCTCTACACCCTAGTACAGTGATGGCTAACCTATGGCACTGGTGCCAGAGGTGGCACTCGGAGCCCTTTCTGTGGGCACTCAGGCCATTACCAGAAATGACTCCAGGTATCTTCCTGCAGTCCCAGACAGCCCAGGACTTGCTGTGCACAGAGCTATTTTAAAGTGACAGCTGTACCTGGGACTATTTTCTGCTATATTGGTGTCCTCAGGGGCTGGTATCAATGAAAACTGTGACAGAGAAGGGAGTATAAATCACAAATTAAATTTCTGTGTTGGCACTTTGCGATAAATAAGCGGTTCTTTGTTGTAGTTTGGGCACTCGGTATCTAAAAGGTTCGCCATCACTGCCCTAGTATGTCAATGACCTGAGGGTCACCCCTTAAAAAGAGTGAGATTCCATGCCTGAGCAGACAATTAGTTGACACGTAAACAGTATGAGATATCTTTGTCAAGCTGTAGGTGATATTCAAGGCCACATGACAAGTGCCTAACTTTCATCCAAAAGCAGAATACCATACAGTTTTCTGAGTAGCATAGATATAGATATATATACCGTAGTATATATTGAGTGTATGGTATATTGACTTTTCACTCTCATAGTTCACAGAACGCTCTTGGGAGGATAATAAACTGTAAATAAGCCATGCAAACACACCAAGCAGAACAAATGTTATTCCATACTCGAGTCTTTAAACACTGCAGCCTTGTATATTCCAATTTGCGTAGGACTGTTAAACACTAAAATGATGATGTTCCTGAGAACTCAACCACTAATCATAAGGCCATTATTCTATGTATTCTGGTAATGCAATCATTTTTGGTCTGAGAGAATGAAAAACCCAACCATTTAAAGGAAACCTACCGTGATGGTAGATGCCTCCTGTCTGCCTCTGCCCTAATCTGTAATTTAATAATCCTGGAACATAACTTGTTAAAATCTTTATTTTAGTAACATGCAATTTAACGGCAGAGGCTATTGGGGTGTGGAGTAACCTTAGCTCCCAGTGCCCGGCCAGACTAGTACACGCCCCAGTAGCCTCTGCAGTTAATTTACTGCCACCAAAAAGACCAGTAGTACCGTTTCACAGTGATATGCTCTCCATTATACTCTCAATCTGCTTCTGGCTTCAAAAACTGCATAAAATTCCTGAAAGTGTGAACGCAGCCTCAGGTTGGCAGTTCCAGGTTGTCTGCTTAAGTCCTGGGCCTCCCAACTGACAGAAGAAAGCCTTACTACCAAATTGTGAGTCAAAAGTTACTAATTCCTTGCAGAACATTGGGAACTACAGTAAAAATGCTCACTGCATCAGAATCAGTGGAGTCTACCCCACTTAACCCCTTCAGTACTGCACCGCGTAAATATACGGCAGCTTTTACTGTGACAGATTGCAGAAAGGATGCTTTTTCACGTCATGACAGTAACCAACTTCAAACGGCTATATGTCCTGAACCCTGGCATCTAGTAACACAATTCTGGTGTCAAATTAAACAGGATCACCTCTTCAATATGTGATATATGGATTGTGTACGGATGGTTTACAGTGCCAGAGATATCCACCCTTAAAGGAAACCTACCATTTAGAATGGTAGGGGTAGGCTGTAAGTACCGAGCACCAGCTCAGGGTGAACTGGTGCCGGTACTTACTTTCGTTATTGTTATAAAACACGGTATCGCGGTTTTAACACTTTTTAAACTTTAGAGCAGGAGAGGCTTTTTGGACGCTGGCGCGACATCTCCGTATTTACTATGTAGGCGCACGCAACGATCGTGCGCAGCAGCGCCGAAGCCTCTGCTGCTCTAACGTTAAAAGTGTAAAAACCGCGATACCGCGTTTTATTACAATAAGAAAGTAAGTACCGCACAGCTACCCTGAGCTGGTGCTCGGACTTTAGGCTTACCCCTGCCATTCTAAATGGTAGGTTTCCTTTAAGTTGCACTAAAAAAGTTGATTTTAATGTACACTTTGTGCTTTGTAATTTAAGAGTGGATATCTTCGGGTTCTGTTGAGATCCATTACACAATCATATATCTATGAAAGGGGAAAAACTCGTTTTCCTCCTTTTAGATATGCCACCAGAATATTGTTCTGTGCATGGGTCAGGAGATATAGGCGTTTGAAGTGTGCCCCCTGACAGACGGTCAGAAGAAGGCAGATGTAGAAGGAGCTGCAGGAAACACTTTCAATTTTCATTATTTGCAGAAGTACAATACAAAAAGCACTTTAATTGGAAAAATGGCAAAAAAATCTTATTATTTCACATTTGTAGTCAATTTTTGGCAAATTTTAAATATGTAGTTATTAAAACTATTGCATCAGCTTTTTTTTTTTTTTTTTTTTTAAAGTCTCAAATGTCTTGAAACAAAACAAAGTAAAATTAGTTATGACATGTAAAGCTTTTCCAGAGATGTCTTCATTTAAAGAAGTGCATAGCAGAATGTAAAAAATTGACCTGGTCTTTCTGAACATGGGTACTGAAAGGGTTAAAACGTAAATTTAAAATTGGTGGAGAAAGCCTTTCTCCTACCCCACTCACTTACGATCATGGTCAGTTCCAAGTCTCCTCCTCATTACCCCCCATCTCATGCCCTTGCCACTCTCCCATCCCCTTTACCCTCCTTCCATTCCCCCCCCCCCCCGTCCTTACGCCTCCCTAACCTCTCTCCACCCCCGGCCCCCCTACTCGCCCCTCCTCACGGTGCTTTAATCCTCACCACTTGTCACTTTTCCCCTCCCACCTCCCCACCCCCCCACATGTACCTCCCCCCCCTGTACTCACACGCGATACTTACACTACTCCCCCTCGCACCCCTATCCTTGCCCGCCACCTCCCCATCCCCCCCGCCCACTGCACTCATCCCAATCCCACCTCTGCCCATAATCCGCCTCAGTACTCCCCGCCCTTCTCTCTCCCCCACGCCTCCAACGCTCCTCGTCCTCCTTCCCACTATTCCCCCACCTGTTGTTCGACCCCTACACCCCCCACCCACCCAACCCCCCCACACCCCATCTTTGTTTGTTCATGTTTCTCTTGTATTTGTGTGTTCCCCCCCTTCCCCTTCGCCCTACGTGCCCCACATCCCCCTATCCCCCTCCTCCCCCGTATAGGACATGATATAACTCTCTCTTCACCCCAACCGCCCCTCAAGCCCACAATACACGCCCTGTTCAATCTCCCCTTCCGTTCCAAGCACGCACCCTCAAACCCCCCCCCCCTCCTCCCCTTCACACTCCCTGTGTCCCCCCTTTATTCCCTGCTAACCCCCCCCTCATCACCCCCCCCCCCCCCGCCCATCCCGCAGACGTCCTTCCCCTATCCCCCCGCCCTTTCAGCCCGTCTCCACCCCCCTACACAAACCGCGACCCACCTTTCCTCCCCACCCACCATCCCTCCCCCTCCACCACCCTCTTCCACCCCTCACACCCACTAGTCCCCACCACAGTCTCCCGTCCCCCTCCATTCTTTACCCCCCACAACCCGGGCACGCACCCTTTCCCCCCCACCCACAGCAGCACTCTCTCTACTCACAAACCCCCACCTCACCGATCCCCCCCCCACGTGCCTTACCACCCCCCCCCCCCCTATCACCTCATCACCCACCATCCCAGCCGCCCTCTCATACACCTACTCACCCCCCCCTTCCATCCTCCCTCCCTC
Organism: Engystomops pustulosus; assembly: GCA_019512145.1. Taxonomy (NCBI): domain Eukaryota; kingdom Metazoa; phylum Chordata; class Amphibia; order Anura; family Leptodactylidae; genus Engystomops; species Engystomops pustulosus. The sequence continues at coordinate 44,066,713 of CM033642.1, read as the reverse complement.
TCCACCTCTCCACCCCAGTCCCCTGTCTCTCCAACCTACCCCTTGCAACAGCCGCCTCCCCCCTTCCCTTTACGACCCCACCTCCACCGCCCACCCCCCCCGCCGCCCACCCCACCCACCCCCTTCCCCCCCCCTCGCTTACCCGCCCTACCCCCCCTTCCCCCCTCCTACACCCCCCCACACCCCCCCCCCCCCCCTCCCCCCTCCTCCCCCTCCCCCTTCTCATCCCCCCTCACTGACCCCCCACCCTACAACACTCCCTCCCCTTCCCCACGCTACTTCCCCCCCTTTTTCACTGCCCGCCAATACGACTTCCCCCCCTCTCCCCCCCCCCCCGCCCATCCCCCCCCCCCTCCACCCCCCCCCCTCACCACTGCACCACCCACTCACCTCGAACCCCTGCTGCATTACCCCTCCAGTCCCCCCCCCCCCCCCACCGCCCTCCTCTCGCCCACCCTCTTCCCCCCCTTCTACCTCCACGCCTTCTCTGCCCCCCCCCCCCACGCCCCCTCCACCCCCCCCCCCCCACCCTTCAACCTTGTCCTCCATCCCCACTCTCACCATCCAACTTTCCTCCAAGGTCCCTACCCACCCCCCCCCTCCCCCCCAAACCCCCCCAACCCCAACCCTCCCCCCCCCTCCCTCCCCCCACCCACATCACCTTCCCTCCCGCCTCCCCCCACTCCCAACCCCCCCCCTCCCCACCTTCCCTCCCCCTTTCATCTTCCTCCCTCCACATTTTTCCCAACCGCCTTCTTCATCCTCCCCCCACCCCCCCCCAACTCCCCTCACCATCCACTCTGCCCTTTCACCCTCCCTTTCCATACCACTGCTCCTTAACCGCCCCCTCACCCTCTATACCCACCACCCCCCCTTCCCGCCAACCCCCTCCCCCCCTCCTCCTGAAACGTACTCCTTTACCCCAAACACCACCCTCCTCCGTCCCTTTCGTCACTACCTTCCCCCCCCCCCCCCCACCACCCTACCCCCCCCTCCTCCTTTTACCCCCTCACGCCACAGCCCCCCTCCCCTCCACCACCCCCCTCCTTTCCCCCCCCCCTCACCCCCACCACGCATAACCCCTCCCCTTAGTCCTCGCCATCCAATGCGACTCCTCCCCTCACAACTCACTGCTCTCCGTCCCCCTACCCTCTTTCCTAATCCCGAATTAAACCCTACGAGCCCTTTCCCTTCCCCCCTCTCCTACAGTCCACGATTCCTCCATTTAGTTACCCCACCCCCCCTCTACCGTCACCCTCTCCTCCCATCTCACCCCCACATCCCCTCCCCCCCCCCCCATCCCCCCGCTTCCCCTATCCCCCTCTCACTCCCCCCCTCTCCTTCCCCCCCTATGACCCCCCCGTCGATGCCCCTCGCTCCCCCCACACCCCCCCCCCAACCCCACCCCGTCACCTCTCCCCGGACATACCCACTGACACCCTCCCCCCCCCACCTCACCCCATCTTCCCCCCTCACTCTTCTCCCACACCCCGCCCATCTCTTTTATCCCCACCTCTGGTTTCCCCCCTCTTACCAGCAAACATCTCCCTCTTCCTTTCTCTCCTCCACGCCCCACCACCCACAACCTACCCCACCCCCTCGTCCCCCCCCCCCCACCCCACCACCACCTCCCCCTTCCCCACCCGTGCCCAGACCCATCACCCCCCCTCATCTTCCCCTCCGTTCCCCCAATCCCCCTTCCCTTCCCTACGCCCCCCCCTCCCACCCACTCCTTCCCAACGCTCCCACCCCCCCCAATACGCTCCCGTATCCCTCACACGCCCTACCCTAACCACCCCCCATCCCCTCCCCCCCCATCCTTCCACTCCACCCTCCCCCCCCCAACAAAACCCTTCCCCGTCCCCCCCTCCGCCCCCCCCAAAGTCCCCCCCCTCTCAGTCACCCCACCGCCCATCACTCTCACCTCCCGCCACTCGCTTCACCACTCAATCCCATTTCCAACCCCTCACCCACATTCTACACTATTCCCCCCAGCCTCCCCTCCCATCCCCACGCTTCACCCCCCACAACACCATCTCCAGCCCCCTCACCCACTCCCCTCCATCCTCCCTTAACCCCTATCAATCCTCCCCTCCTCCCCCCAGCCGGAAAGCCCCCACAGCCCACGCTCCCCCCTCCCTCTACGCCCCCTCGCGCCTTTGCCCCCCTCAACTTCTCTCTTTCCCGCCCCCACTTCCCTTTACCCCCCTTTTCTCCTCCCTGTAAAAAAAAAAAAAAAAAACCAAAAAAAAAAAAAAAAAAATGGTTCCTTTTGACACAAAATAATTGTAGCCTTAAAAGTGTTTGCCCATGAAAGAAAGTTCTCAAATTTTAATCACCTAATGATATTTACACACACACGCCGATTTCCCCTGAATTGCCCCAGGATATTGGCGCACGCGATTGGATTTTTTTTTTTGTTTTTTTTTTTATGGCGCATCGGAGCTGGCATGCACGACGACGGACATCGGGGGGCGTGGCCAAACGAAAAAACCAGACGGATTCGGAAAAACCGCCGAATTTTAAAAAAAAAAGTGTCGCGCAACTTGCACGTACCTCCACTAGGAATAGGCGGTGAACTGAGTGCCTTTCGGCGGGCATCGGGGAACTTCAGAGCAGCAGCGCCCACCGGTGGACGTCGGAGGAACTACCTTAGTGAATCCAGCAGGACCCGAATACACGCAGAGAACGTGCCTCTGGATCGCGAATGGACGGGTAACGTAAAATCTGACCCAAAAAAATATCATTTTAACCCCTACTGACAAATTTGACTGAGTTTTATGCTGTGTAGCTTTTTTGTTTTTGCATTTCCAGTTTTCACTCCCTCCCTTCAAAAATCTATAACTTTTTTATTTTACACGTAAGAGCTGGTGGGGGCATTGTTTTCTGCATAAACAAATTGCACTTCATAGTGATGGTATTTAAGTCCATGCCGTGGCAATGGGAAGCAGTAAAAATTCCAAATGCACCAAAAATGGTGAAAAACGTATTTGCCACTGTTTTTTTGTGGGCTTGGATTTTACGGCTTTCACTGTGCGCCCCAAATGACATGTCTACTTTATTCTTTGGTTTGGCGAGATCACGAGGATAACAAATTTTATAGGTTTAATAAAGTTTTCATACATTTACAAAAATGAAAACCGCCTGTACAAAACATTTTTGGGGAATTTTGCCGTCTTCTGGCGCTAATAACTTTTTTATACTTTGGTGTACAGAACTGTGGGTGGTGTCATTTGTGACTTTTAATGATGTTTTCAATGCTACCATTTTTTGGACTGTACAACCTTTTGATTGCTTTTTATAAAATTTTTATATTTTTCAAAAAGACAAAAAAGTGTCTTTTTCAACTTCGGGTGCTATTTTCTTCTACAGGGTTTATCGCAGTGAAAAACTTTATCATATTTTGATAGATCGGGCATTTTCAGATGCGGTGATACCCAATGTGTTTATGATTTTTACTGTTTATTTATATTTGCATCAGTTCTAGGGAAAGGGGGGTGATTTTAAATTTTAAGTGACGTCACGGAGAGAGCCATGATCGTCACCAAGGGGCGCTGCCATCTTTTGAAGCCACCAGCTAGCACGATCCGGTTGTTCCGGGAAAGTCATGGCTTTTGTGCATATGACCTTTCCATGCTCCCGCACCCGACGAGCGCCGTACTATTACAGCGCGTGTCGTTAAGGGGTTAATAAATGTTTTTATGGACTATTTTCTGTCTGGGACATTTTCTTTCAAAAAGTCCCAAAAATTGTGAAAGTATAAAAAAAACTTTCAGCACATAGACCAACAGGGGACTTTTGAACTATGAGACTTTTGCCAAAAGTCTCAAGTCATGACTCGGCTTTGCACGGGTTGCACTATCCTTAGTTCATATGTTTACACCAGTTTAATGAAGAAGGGAATAGCCCTTGAGACTTTTAGCGATGGGATTGAAAAGTTCAAAAACCCTAATGTGACTACTTTGAGACTTTTTGTCACCAAAACCAGAACCAAGGGGAAAACCAATGATAAATTACCGTACAATATATTTATATTTAGGTAAAACTGAAGGACTTCAATCTCCAAGCAATTTGTCTCTATAAAACAGAAGAGGCCATGCTGACTACAAGATGTTTACAAAGTACTGTAATTTCCCTTAGGAAAGCTATCCCACAAAGGTCATAGGCCTAAGCAAACAAAATACACTGCCTTGATGTGTATTTCTGTACCCCAGACTAATTTCTTACAACTTCCATTTAGGATAAAATATTACTACTGAATGTAAAATAACCCGACCAGACTATGTAGGGGCACCAACATATCTAGCCACCAAACATATACAAGATCTCCTATGGCAAATGTACACACAATTAATAGAAGGATGTTGGTTGTAAACATCTTATCACTTCATTTAAAAAATGACCTTTACATCTAAAGATCTGTACAAACAGACACTATTATTGCATCAAAAAGCAGCAATAGAATCCAACATTACACACTACACAAAGTTGTATTTGTGGTGGAGATGTTTCTAATTTTTCCCCTATTATAGGAAGCATTCACATAATCTGGTCTACAAAATACGTAGACATTAGGCATATTCATAACACGTGGAAAACATTTTGTACCAGGGCTCCATGTTATTATTGCTTGGTCTCAGGAGGCTTTGTTAGTTTATCACATTATTATTTATGGTTGGTTTGGCTGTGTAAATGATTATTATTGTCTAGATTGGGCTCCATGTTATTAATTGTTTGGTTTAGACTACATGTTTTCAGACTACAGATAACCTGATGGTAGATGACTACTAGCTGACATTATTGTCTTTAAAATATGCTAATTAGTTTCAGGGACTACTTTGTACATCATATTAGCCCCGACTTTCTCCAATATCCTAAAAAGACTGGGAGTCACTCTACTACAAAAATTGTACACGGGCCAAGAGAAGAAGATCGAGAGGGAAGGACAAGGAGGAAGAAAAGTATTCTGGTGGCAGAACAGAAGGGAAAAAACTACAAAATATACCCATTATACATAGCAATGGTGACAAAAAGACAATTTAGTAGTAAAGTAGTAACTTATTGATCTGTTGCTGTATGTTCACAGGTTGGTTTCAATAGTATTGGCGTCTGAGGTTACACCAATACAGAAGAAAGAGGATGGACATAGGAGAAATTGGGATTGAAAGCATTACATCATGGGTCCCTGAAAAAGAGGAAAGATCAGAGCAGGTGCTTCCAACTGTTAATACATCTATTTCCACACATTCTCGACCTCCTGTCGTCCTGACAGTCCAAGGATTGCTGCTTTAAAAATGGCGCTCGAACATGGTGTTTTGACCACAGGAGGAAGCTTGATTCACCATGTCTGGCCAAATCAATGTTGGGTTGTAAGGCCTGGGTGCCTACAGAGAAAAGGGCTTCTGAGTGCCACCTTCTGGCACACGTGCAACAGAGTAGATAAAAAACGGGTATGGGTGGGGGGGGGAGGGAGAGAAGAGGCAGGAGGGATGCCGGGGAATTTGGAGACATGATCATGTCTGCCAAAAATTCGTCTGCAGTTTTGGGACTTTGGAGGGATTTAAAATGACTATTGTGTATATGTGTAATGGAAGCAGGAACAGATGTACGAGGATTTCATGGCTAAAGGTACTTCTGAGCAGTGCTGTGGAGTCATAAGCCAAACTTGACCCAGCCAGCTCCACCAAAATGGTCATCAACTCCATGACTCCGACTCCACAGTCCTGTTTTCCTGGTCAGTCTAGCAGTGCTGAGATAAATGTGAGTGTTCCTTCCAGTGCCTTATTCCTCTGATCTGTAGGGGAGGAGCTTCACTACTGAGCATCTATATAAAGTGAAGCACACATTCATCGCAACTACAAGCCTAAAAAAGGATGCACAACTTATTGTCAACTATGGGGTCTCCAGTATTTGTCTGCTTTGGGGGTCTCCAGTATTATTAGTTTCATGCTCTTGGGGTCTCCAGTATTATTGTCTGCTCTGGGGGTCTCTAGTATTGTTAGTCCGCTCTGGGGGTCTCCAGTATTGCTAGTTCGCTCTGGGGGTCTCCAGTATTGCTAGTTCGCTCTGGGGGTCTGCAGTATTGCTAGTCCGCTCTGGGGGTCTCCAGTATTGCTAGTCCGCTCTGGGGGTCTCCAGTATTGTTAGTCCACTCTAGGGGTCTCCAGTATTGTTAGTCCGCTGTGGGGGTCTCCAATATTGTTATTCCGCTCTGGGGGTCTCCAGTATTGTTATCTGCTATGGGGTCTACAGTATTTTTATCTGCTTTGGGGTCTACAGCATTTTTATTTTTTTAAGGGAAAGGGGCCCCATGCAGAAATATGTACGGGGCCACGCACCGCTCCCAGTTACACCCTCCTGAATTTGTACACTGGACTTTCTGGCATGGATGGTACACACTCTGCAACGCAGAATGTATGGACACACAGAGAAACTCGGCACAAATGTCACATGCGTGAAACCTAAGATAAAATTGAAGCATTAAACACTAAAATGCAGGGCTAGTTTGAAGATAGGAAGTCAATCACAAGGAGACGAGATGAGGTGACTTGGAAACTCGCGGCTCCCTATTTAAGGCTCCTTTAACATGGACTTAAACGTGAATTTTACTCACTGCAACAGCACTATAATGGTATAAGGAAAGCGCCCCCCGATTACTACAAGAACCAAGCAAGCACAGACAGTGGCCAACAATAAGGCACATATATGAACACCATAGTTCATATTCTGGTGCCTTATTTTGAGCCACTGTCTGTGCATTGCTTGGTTATTTATAGTATCGTCACATTTTTGGCACACCCCGCCGGCCACCTTATGATTGTAATTGTGACGGTTTGCAGCCAACTTTTTGGTATGCAAGGAAAGCGGATTATTACATGCTGCTATGTTACTGGGTATGTCCTTGTGGACAATTTAGAGGGCTTATATGAAGAATAAAAAAAAAAATGTGAGGGAATACAGTATGTGCAAATTATTAAAGAGAGTCACAATGTATAAGTTAGAAGAATCATATGCATATTAATAATTTGAATGAGAATATGCTATATAAAAATTAATCACACAGTAAGAACGACAACAAGTAACATTTGTATAATAACATAGTGGGATTTATTTGGTGGCATTGTAGGGAAGAATCGTTCATGGACAAATTAAAGGAACCGGTCATATAGCCCGCGATAAAAAGCGTATAAACCTGCGCGAACTTACGTATTAACGGCGCTTTATTTAATGTTTCTGCACTTATGAGTTAATCATATGTACGAGTAGTAGTAACCATTATCCAGAAAAATAGTTATAGTCATGGAAAGTTCTTTCACTAATCCAGTCATCCGGGGGAGGGGTTTAGGTGACAGTGTAAGAATTCATCCACCCTGGGCTTCTCGGCAGCCCGTACACGCTGCCTCCTTACATCATGAAGCTCGGTCCACCAGCCCGCCTCCTTGTTACTTGTTCTCCTCCCTGTCCTACCGCTGTCTCTGTCTCAAAACATGCCGATATTGCCACAAGTGCCCACGAATCTATCCGCCTCTCGCGCCCTGCAGAACTGCGGAGAAACCCACACTGTGATGTGCAAGTTTTGAGGACAAGACCGCTGGAGGAGGCCGGAGGCTGCACTTGGACCACATACTATGTCTATTTATCAGACAAGAGCACCGTATTTTGTGCTCTGTGCCTTTTACCATAAAGCCCCCCTGTGTGAACAAATACTTGACCCTGCCTCTCTATATCTTGGCAGATCGGTGGTCGAGGTTAACACAAAATCAAGGGACAAGCAATTACACTTATTTGCAGCCTTCCGTCATTTTATATTACAGACCAATAAATATGTTGGACATAGGGGACACACGGACTGACTTTTGCATACAACAGAGGCGAGAAAGAGAAAAAAACAGGAAATATACAGAGACAAAATATGAGCACCAACTGATGCAAGATGTCCCCGTCTCAGTTGTATGATTCCTCCCCCCAACATAGTGTTCTTCTTTTAACTCCTATTGACACATGCGGTGGAGTAGGCGTATGAAGAGGGATCACATTAGGTGCGTGCATATTGAGCTAATACCCACTTATCCCAGTACTTATCTCTCTCCGAAGCCGTGGGTGCCACCATCTTTGTTACCGTATTGTACCAGAAGTCATCATGGAAGCAGCGCATTGGATTGATTAGCAGGCCCGAGGCTGCATAGCTTCTGAAGATTCGTTAAAATGAGCTGGGCTCATTGTATGACTACTATGTCCAAAAAATGCAAATCAACTTCAATACAGTAGTATTGCGTATATGTAGGATTGATCAGACCCAATCTAGGTTTTTTAAGTACTATTGAGGGTCTAAAAAATCGTAAGATTAAAAAAATGGCAAAAAAAATTTTAGAACTTCAAATAACCCTGTTTTAGACCACTGATATAAATGTAATAAAGAGTAAAAATACAAAACAATGTAGGTATCGGCATCTCAAAATGCCTGATCTATCAAAAATAAAAGCGGTATTGACGGTGCGGTTGATCACAAAACAGAAAAATTGTGCTAAAAGGTCTGATACTTTACACCATTTATATTCACATAAAACAATAATAACAAGTGATTATATAAGGTAGCACAGTCCTCACAACATAATAGGGGCCACATGACCATAAGTCATCTCTTTTCGCAAAAGTTTTTTAATAAAAAATTAAAATACCGAAGGAGGAAAAGTTAATTAGCATCAGAAGATGGGCAAAAAAATATTTTTTTTACAGCACATTTGTTTAATTTTAAAATGTTATTAAAACCACGATAAAACTATATAAATGGCTTATCACGTGAGCACCAAACAAACTAGAATAACCCAGTAGATCATTAATGACCCATTGTCTTATAATTGGATTCGCACCAAAGTGATGAAGTCGTAAAAACTTAGCCACAACGAACAGTGACGCCGACATGTGTTTCCTTTTTGCCAATTTCTTTACCAATTTTGAATTTTTTTCCAGTCTCCCAGTACGATTACGAAATAAGAATTAATAAAATAAAAACACTGAGAAGTAAAAACTTTGTTTTTTGTTTTTTACGCAGAAAGTAAGCCCTCACACAGATTTGTACATGGAAAAAATGTTATTAATTTTTAACGGTGGAGAGCGCGAAAACGGAACGGAAAAACCCGGCGTCCTTAGGGATGAACAAAATCTGTAGGACTCCTCTTTTGTCGAATGGCAGCATTATAAGTCGGACTTTTCTGCTTCAAAAGAATTTTCATTTGGCAGATTAAGTCTTTGTTATGAATACAAACATGTCTTCCCACTGCAAGTCAACTTTTTTCATGGGGAAGTTCATATTAGTTAATTAATTAGTGGGAGTAAACTAAACATGCTGCTGTCTTTAGACGAACGGGAAGACAATATTCATTTAGAAAGCCAATTATATCCCGTTCACCTATTGAGCTCTTTGTCAGCTGCCGTGCCTCTCAGGCATATGACAAGGACCGTTTTTTTTGGCATGCCCTAGGTGTAGGAGACTATGGAAAATAAATGTGTCCCAGCATGTGTGTGGCAGGAGGTTTCTAGCATATTTGTACACTGAATGTGAAACTAAAAACAAAACGAACCAACCAGGGGGTTGGAGCCAGGTTAAAAGATAAAGGAAGAGCCAAAGTTGAGTTGTAGATGATATGCGGATGTGAAAGAGAGAAACACGTGACGTCTTGGATGTTATCTTTGTGTCCTTTCCATAAAAAGGTCTATAAAATTGTAGATGCCTTACTAGCAACTGGATTTGTACTGTATATCTAAGGCTCTAAAGTTACAGGGTCACTGAAGTCATATAATCTTCAGGTTGGGAAGAGAGTGTCAACGGACCAGTATGATAAGAACAGTTGTGAAAGCAAAATGAAAAATAATTTCGAAGCTGGCCATAGATCGCTAGATTTGGCCGGACACGCCGATCTCACCGTATTGGGAAAAACACTCCCTAACTATTAGAGAACGCGAGCTATTAGAGAGCTAGCTAAAGTATCAACAAATAATATTGAGGCACTCACACATAAAGCCAACTGTGGAAAAAAAATTGCTGTCTTATGTATACTGTTACACATTATTAAAATACTAATCCTTTTTAAGGTATTTTTCAATAAACAACGACGCCCTTGACTTATGCTACCTGATTAATTAAATAAATCCCGGAACAGGTATAATTCCAAATTCACTGGCTTCGCGGTTGGCGTTCCACCTGTAGGAGAATCTTGCAAAACTGTGACCATGAGCCCATAGCTCCCTGAAGCCAACAGAAATAGGCAGCTAATGTGCAGCGTAGGTATGAAGTGCCCAATTGGGCCTATCTAATGGCGCCACCCAAGGGTGACCCACCAATCGGTCCATTGTCTTCCTAACAATGTGTTAATCTACAAATCCAAAAGTATTATCCAATATTATGAACTCCGTACCCATAAAAACCTTTCAACTGTCCTAATTACCCCTTTTTGAAATTTACTACCTGACATGCGTCCACAGCATATGGTAACCTCTGGGTGATCCCGGGCACAAGATACAGGACACTCGGAATCCGGGAAGAATCATGACCATATGCCCGATGAAGCATTTTACATGCCCACATGATTCGAATATTATTATTAGATTAAGAGGTAGTGGATACCTTTGAACCACCGCGGAGATAATACAAGCCTGGGATGGAGAGCTTTAAGTGGTACCCCAGCTTTCACCAGTGGAGCACGCACACAACTCTGCGGGTGGACTTGCTGGAGTCGGTACCACTGTCCGCCGTGGCAGCCAAGGCGAGGTGCCGCCAGGTACAGGAACGGGAACAGGCACATCGCGTAGTCCAGTCGGGAACGGCAGAGGTCAGGACAGGGGCACCCCAGGCTCCTCGTCTGGGGCACGTAGCCCGCTGTTACGGGGGTTCTGTTCTGGCCTACTTTGTCTCCAGGCTATGGAGGCAGAAGCACGTCGCGAACGAGGGAGAATGAGCCTAGATGCTGACGGTCACTGTGTTATTATTGTACATGGACACTGCAGGTTCTGGGTTCAAATCCTAATGCGGATAATTTTTTTTTTTTTATTGAGATGATTTTTATTATTTTAATATGGCTAAAATTTGGGGCGTGGCCAGGGAGTGATTGGGGGTGTGGCTTAGGGGGATCGCTCTTTCCTTCTGTCCCTCTTTCCTTTTCACAAATGTTGGGAGGTATGCTTTATGTATGGGGACAGCACAGTACTACTACTCCTATCCTGTATATATGGGTAGAGCACAGTACTACTCCGCCTTTCCTGTATACATGGACACAGCACAGTACTACTACTCCTATCCTGTATATATGGGTACAGCACAGTACTACTCTGCCTTTCCTGTATACATGGACACAGCACAGTACTACTACTCTTATCCAGTATATATGGACACAGCACAGTACTACTGCTCCTATCCTGTATATATGGGCAAAGATAGATTCTACAGGGGTTATTTATCATTAGTTTTATTGGGCTTTTTTGGAGCCCAATCATGTGCATATTAGTACATGATATTTGTCTGCTCTGGGTCTCAAGTATTATTATCTGCTATGGGGTCTCCAGCATTTTTTGCCTGATCTGGAGGTCTCCACTATTATTTGTCTGCTCTGGGGTCTCCAGTATAATTATCTGTTTTGGGGTCTCCAGTACTATTTGTCTTCTCTGAATGCAATATTTGGTTTCTGGGGTGCCATGTCTTTCTATACTGTGGTATTTATAATTTTTGGCTTGGCATTTTGTGCCAATATCTTGTTAATTTTAATATCTTGTTAATTTTAGCATCCCCATCTTTTCAGAGCCAGAACTTTTTTATTTTTTCGGCTGCTAAATCTGGTTAAGGCTTATTTTTAGCTAGAACCGTTGTTCTTTGTAGTAGTCTTACTTAGGAATGTGTAACATTGTTTAATCACTTTTTTGATGTATCCATCTTCTTATCAGCTGTTGGAAACTGACAGGACTTATGTAATTGTAATGTCGACAGAGATAAGGTATGGCAAAATGTCACTGGAGAACCCCTTTAATGTAATAATCCGCAGCCTTATTCATCACCAGAAAAACTCATCTCTAAGCCAGGACATTCACCATATTCCGAGTTTAACACTTGGGCTCCATTCTGTACCTCCCCTAGGACAATTCCATGACTCCTTTTCCCCTACCTACTTTCCTTGACCTGTCCTACTCCTCTCCCCACTCTTTTAATATTTGTCTGCCTTGTTATATTTGCATGATATTTGTTATGTGCTTACCTACTTGTAATTTATGCAGTGAATTACCTGTATTTGTTCTTGTTCTTCTCTCTGAGTATTCTGTACAAGAAAGATTTTTGCTTACTTTGTCAGCAACAACTCCCATACTCCGACTCGTTTATCCTACACAATTTGTGCACTTATCGTTCCACCTCTTTTTTTGTAATTTTACTGTGAACCTTAGGGTTCACCTTATTTCCCTCACAATTTTTTTCTTTCTGTATCCCCATTATTATTAAAAAAAACTTGCTTAAAGAATGTAGCAAAAAATAATCCATAGCTTTTAGCATCTCTCTATTTTAATAATTAGGTGTAACAGGCATAATTCAGCAGTATGCATAGGAGTCACCAGTAAGATGTAAATTAGATGTGTCTAGCCTTTTTATCACATACACAATTAAGATTAAGACATTTGCATACTACATATAGACAATTCACAGCAAACTGGTGCAATCTCATTACAAGGATGCACCCAAGAAAAGCTGTGACTGACAGATATCCAGTATAGTCAGCAGCCTTACACCATTGACCTAGTTCTTCATCTCTTCCTTATACGAGATCTGCAGTAAACATTCACAAATAAATGACAGAGCAGCAGTAACTGCTTACCATAAAAACAGAGAATCTAAAGCTGCGATCCTGGGGAGGAATACAAACATGACATGATTCTAGGCTTCCTGGAAAACACTGCAATACGCCAGACTATGCTGCAACAAGCAAAGTCCTGATGACATCCTGATGAAGGCATTTCTGGATATTATACAACATTACTCACCCATCACTCAGGAGTCTGCCCCTGTTACATTCTAATTGCCCTTCACCAATTCCAAGGCAGCTTTACAATACACAAAACATGGAAAAGTACAATAATACTGGTTTAATCCATTGAAACTCCCTTAACTGGTTTCAGCAAATAGATGTTAGTTTCTGGCAAAAGGACACACAAGTTATACAATATTGTATTATACTTTCTACATCCTCATATATATTTAGATCATTTGTTGCAGTGATTTCACAGTAGCTTTTCTCGAGTGGCAGCAAGTTGAAGTCTTGCTCAGTTTCTCCAACTCTCCCCCAATGGATGATATGGGGGGGATGGTTGGAACAAACAAAATAAATCCTACCATGCCCCAGTCTTTGTTCCACAAAGGAGATCTAAGTATCTGGCATCAACTTACTCTCATCTTGGTACAAGCAGCATATACATGCTTGGATGTACTACAAGTAAACAAGCAAAACAACCAATACTTACCTCTCTCTATGACACCTTTGGGTGCCTGTATACCAAAAAAAAGCTAGCGGTCACTGGAGGCAGCTTGTTGGACCAGAGTGGAGGAGGGGTAAGTAAGTTCTTTTAATTTTTTTTTACCTCACTCAGGGCCACTGCTAAAAAAAATGATCCTGAACAAACACAAATTAATATTATTGTTTGTATGAGTTATACAATTTTCAATATCAATATAATTTTCTGTATCAATTCCTCATGCACCTGTGTGACCATGGTCAGATTTCTGTCCACTGGAAATTAAGAAGCTTTCTAAAGAATAACAGCAAGCAGAGATCTAGAAAACCATGAGGAATTAATACAGAAATATATTGGAAAATTGGAAACTTTTCATTACACAAACAAAAACAAGACTACCCCATTACGGGTAGTTTTCACACTGTTGCAATGGTTTCTTCTATCTACTGGTCCCTATTTTGTACTCCAAAATAGGCATCTATTGTATAATGAGGCCCCCTTAGCAGTCTGATTCACCACTGAATGAATGGACTATGGCATCATAGATTCCTATAATGCAGTGAATTTAGATCAGACAAATTGTGGTTGACCTAAGAAACCATTGACTGTATACCTGAACCACATGGACGTGCAACTACTTCACATGGGCTGAGCCTGCTTCAGACATACAGTATTTTTTCTTCTGGCCCCAATTACTGTTGTTAACCTGCCAAGATGGCGCTCCGCCGGGGTTTAATTGATGCCATTGACATATAAACTCTGGGGGAGGCGCCATCTTGGAAAATAATAATAATTGCTTTATTTATATAGCGCACACAAAGTCCGCAGCGCTGCACAAAGCTTGTCAAATCGGTCTCTGTACCCAATGGGGCTCACAGTCTAATCAACCTACCCTTATGTTTTGGAGTGTTGGAGGAAACCGTTGGACCCGGAGGAAACCCACGCAAACATGGAGAGAACATACAAACTCTTTGCAGATGTTGACCCTCGGACTTAAACCCAGTTCCCCAGCGTGGCAAGGCTGTAGTGCTAACCACTTAGCTACTGTGCTGCCAGCCACCTGTAGTATATAGCGAGCACTGCGTAGTATATAGCGAGCCCCCAGTTTGCCCAGCACAAAAACAAAATAAACGGAGTACTCACCTTTCCGTTGCCCCAGGCAGGTCCTCTTCTTGCTTGAACTCCAGGTCAGCACCGGGTCCGTACACACGGCCTGGCCACCGCACGCTGTGATGTCAGTGGCGGCTGAGGTCATAGCTGCGAGACTGCTGCACATGGACCTGCCACTGACGACGGAAGAAGAAAAGACCTGCAGGGGGAGCCGGAAAGGTGAGTTTTTTTTCTTGACTCGAGTATAAGCCAAGTTTGAGGTTTTCAGCACATTTTTTGTTCTAAAAAACTCGGCTTATACTTGAGTATATACAGTAAACCAAACAAATCATAAACATGTTAGGTATCACAAAACTCCCAATCCAACAATATATAACCATTTTGTATATTGATAGATTGGGACTTTTGTGATATCCAACATGTTTATTGGTTATTCCTGGGCGTGAACCACAGAAAATAGTTCCCAAATCTTCGAAACTGAACTTCTTTTGCAATTTTGTAAAAAAAATATCAAAAGGTCATACAGTCCCCAAAATAGTAATAAAAAAGTTAGCTCGACCCGCAAAAAAAACCACTGTACACACCTCCATACAGTCAGAATATGGTGGTATGTTCCGATAAAGTTAGCAGTTTAACATTGCTACATCTGGGGTAGGGCTAGGGAGCTGCTTACTGAGCCAGTATCGGGTGACAGGACCTCTTAACTTAAAAAATTCTTAATAGGATATATCATACCCTACCTGAGGGTTCTGCTAGTTTAGCAGGTTAATAGCAAGTGACAGTGTCCACTTAAATGATTTCTGCTCACAATTCAATGTTATTCTGCACCTCCACTTTCTGTGAGTGTGCAGTGTTCTGTGAGTGTGCAGTGTTCTGTGAGTGGTGAGTGTGTGCAGTGTTCTGTGAGTGTGCAGTGAGGGGCGAGTGTGCAGTGTGTGCTGTGAGCGGCGAGCATGTGCTGTGCGGTGAGTGGCGAGCGTGTGCTGTGCGGTGAGTGAGTGAGTGGTTGGTGAGTGTGTGCTGTGCTGTGAATGTGTGCAATGTGTGCTGTGTTGTGAGCGGTGAATGTGTGCTGTGCTGTGAGCGGTGAGTGTGTGCTGTGCTGTGAGCGGTGAGTGTGTGCTGTGCTGTGAGCGGTGAGTGTGTGCTGTGAGCTGTGTTGTGAGTGTGTGCAGTGTGTGCTGTGTTGTGAGTGTGTGCTGTGTGGTGAGCGTGTGCAGTGTGTGCTGTGCTGTGAGTGGTGAGTGTGTGCTGTGCTGTGAGTGTGAATCTGAATAATGATATTTTGTAAGCGCATTTTTTGTGGAAAACTTGATGCGGCCCAGCCTTACCCAGAATCTACCTCCAGCGGCCCCCAGGTAAATTGAGTTTGAGACCCCTGCACTAAAGCATGGTATGATAGATAACCCCCCTGTGCGTGGCTATATCAGGAGGCTCCGGCCCTCCCAGGTGTAGAACTGTGCTTTAACCTGCAGCTTTCCAGACAGGTTCAGGTAATAGCTAGTGCGCAGCTGCAGTGAAATAACGCCACTGCACCTGCCCACTCTGCCGATGGCCACTCCCCTTCACAGCCCAGCACGCCCACTTGGTGCGGAGGTGGCGGGATGCGAAAATACTCACAATTCCTTGCATTGAGCCAAAAAGCTGGCGTAAAGTCCTGATAAATATCCCACCCACATTGCAGGGACAGCTTTGTATGATGGCTTAGAATGCGACATATCGTGTACAAATAAATGGTAGTCATGTCATTCACAGACCATCAGATCTGATCTGACAATACAAGAAACACTACATACGTACCGATCATTTAAGAATTTACATATATTACCCTTAAGGCGGGTGACACACAACTGTGGACAGTCCGTAAAAAAACGGACAATGCGTTGTCCAGATTTCATAGACTGACCACAGTGGGGAGGATGGGACTCCATGCATCATAGTGATATATGATACTAGAAGTCACAATGATTTACAATGAGTTCAGTCTCCAGCAGTGTGATTGGTCTGTGCATCCCAGCCAGGGGCCACTTGCACGCAGAATTTCTTGCAGCAGCAAAAAAAAAAAAAAAAAATACAAAACACTCCAAACAATGCAGTTTTTGGATGCAATTTAATTCTTACTATTCTGCTCTGCAAAGTGGGGGATCCCCGACCACTAATAAAAAAATCTTCACTGAACAATTCACAGGACCTGCGGAATTTCTTTCTGCAGCAAATTTGATCTCATATCATTTTCAGTTGGACTGCGTTCACACAATGCGCTGCTTTTTTTGTTGCGTTTTTGGCTCATTCCAAAAGCTTGATAAGTGATCACGTGCTGAGGTTACATCACGTTTTAGCAAATGCAACGGGAGTCGCAATGTAATCTCAGCATGTGATCAAGTCTGAAGTCTTTGGAATGCGTAAAAAATGCAACAACAAAAAACGTGACGCATCATGTGAACTCAGCCTTAGTTAAAATGCTGGAAATTGCTGGAAACAACAATTTATGGTGATATATTCACACATGCAGGTTTTATGTGCGGTATTTCTGAAAGAAAAAACTGCACGTTTATTTTATTACGTTTACAATAGCCTGCGCCATAGACGACTGCTGTACTGAGGCAGGGCGTGCTGACACTTGTAGTCCGCCACAGACACAGAGCTGCTGCTTAGCAGTTTTACTAGTTGTGCAGGTTTTCAGCAATGGGTTGAGGCTTGTATATACATCATCATGCACAGTCTAGTGAATTCTCCAGGCTGCTCCATCCACATGCATGGACCTTGACCACTGGTGACCAGAAGCAGATGTCTACAATGTGGGGGATGATTAGGTTAACTCTTTCCCCGGCAGAGCCCAGCAGCCCCAGCCCCTCTCTCAGTGAAAAGCAGATTTTAGGCCAAAGCTGTGCGGTGCACTTACCTGCGGCAGTGGTGCAGGGGCCCCGGCTGTCTGCTGTCTTCTCCCCGCTCTCTTCTCTTCACACAGGATGTGGCAACAACACAAAAAGAGAGATAAAAAGCCAGAAAAGGGTAAAACACAGAGGGGGCGGTGAATAAAAGTAATAATATGTCGCTGCCAGGAAGTGAAACTTCACCAGTGTAACTAACAATAATGGTTACATGATTCTGAAGGGGGAAGATTAAAGCAGGTTTAGTCAGAGAGCTGGAGAGACTCCAGTGAGAGCTCACACCCTGTATGAGGCGGCCTCTCCCCCTGACACACACATCTGTGAGGTGAATCCCTGCCTACTGTACATGAGCTTTGTACTGCTCAGGAGGAGCCGCAGGCTGTGTGTGACTGGAGTCCAAGCCCCTCACTGGCTGCTGATGACGCCAGAGCTTCACTGACAATTACTAGGGAATCCTCTCACAGACGGAGCTCACTCTATCTGCGGCTGCGGCTTCTTGTCGTTTCCTGAAGTGTTACAAGAGGGGCTGCGGCTTCATACAATGTTACAAAAACGTGGACTTATGATCACTATAGAAATATAGGTGGAAAATTCTGCAAAAATGAATACAATTATTAACATGTAAAGGGGGTATTCTGTTACAGAACCACAAACCAGAATATCATTAGAAAATAATTGTGGCCTGTCCAGCTCCTCTAGGAAGATGGGGGTCTCACTACTGACGTTCATGAGTCACTGAGTCCGCGTTCACACATGGCGATTCAATTGCGTTTTGCAATTCAAACGTGACAGGGAGGAAAATAGTAGAACGCAACCCACCATTGCTCTTCTAATCCTTCTTTTATTGATGAATACTTACAAACATGATAAAAACCACAGTGAGGTATGAGAGGGAGGAAAAGCAGGACATCACATAGTAACAAGTAAAACAACAACCGTTTCATGCTCACGGCACTTTATCCAATTTTCTTGTATACAAGGATACAAGCAACCCGGATGAAGCGCAATGGGCATGAAATGGACTTTTGTTTTACTTGTTACTATGTGATGTCCTGTTTTACCCCCTTTC
Organism: Engystomops pustulosus; assembly: GCA_019512145.1. NCBI lineage: Eukaryota > Metazoa > Chordata > Amphibia > Anura > Leptodactylidae > Engystomops > Engystomops pustulosus. Next base: position 44,048,158 of record CM033642.1, on the reverse strand, counting down.
ATATAACACTGTGGTTTTTATCATGTATGTAACTATTCATCAATAAAAGAAGGATGAGAAGACCAATTTTCCGTACTTGAAATGATGTATTCAAATCCTGTTTGGAACTCAACACCATATGGGACATTGTTAATAGGATGGGGCACGTTTACTTACCCGGTCCCTGCACGATCCGGAATGTCCACCGAAATGCCCATCTACCGCAATTCATGAAGATCGTGCGCCCCATTTCCTTCATGTGTCGCTTGCCCGATCAGGTCCGCCGGAGTTCACCATCTTCTTCCCGTTGCATGTAAGTGCTTGGCTTGCAACACAAATTGAATTGTTAAATCCCGCATGTAATCCGAATCCGTCTGATTGTCCGACGGCCGCCCCCCGATTTGTGTTGCGTGAAAGCCGGTGCGATTGTGACACAATACGATCGCGTGCAACACAATCCCCCGCGCAAGCCCGAAAAGTCGGGAAACCCTGATGTAAATGAACCCGTGGGACCCTTAGTAAATAAGCCCCATTACCTCCATTCAGATCCTTCCATCTTAAAGAAGATCCTGATACTCAGATCCTGCCATCCATATAGAAGATTCTTGCCCTCAAACTCTTGCTGGCCATATACAAGATCCCTTCTCTCAACTTCTGCTGTTCATATAGAGGATCCCTGCTCCCAACTCCTGGTGTGTCCATATAGGAAAACCCTGCTTTCGACTCCTGCTGTCTATATAAAAGATCCCTGCTCTCAACTCTTGCTGTCCATATAGAAGATCCATGCTCTCAACTCCTGCTGTCCATATAGAAGATCCCTTCTCTCAACTCTTGCTGTCCATATAGAAGATCCCTGCTCTCAACTCCTGCTGTCCATATAGAAGATCCCTGCTCTCAACTCCTGCTGTCCATATAGAAGATCCCTTCTCTCAACTCTTGCTGTCCATATAGAAAATCCCTGCTCTCAACTCCTGCTGTCCATCTAGAAGATCCCTTCTTTCAACACCTGCTTTCCATATAGAAAGACTCCGGCTGTCCATAAAGACGATTCCTGCCCTTGACTTGTTTTTGTTCCACCATCATTATTACAGTATTTTTTGGACTATAAGGCGCACCATCAATAAATGCCTGTTAAAACGTCTAGGTTCATATATAAGGTGCAGCAGAGTATAATGCGCACCTGATTATAAGGATGAATGACCAACAGGTGGCAGACCTGTGCACAGTTCAAGGCAGCTGTTTTCTGTAAGTAAGGTTCATATATAAGGCGCACTGGACTATAAGGCGCACCTTTGATTTCTGAGAAAAGGATTTTTAGTGCGAAAAATACGGTATTGTAGAATTGGGTACCCTGAAGATTATGGGATATTATTTTGCTGATATAGGGTGGGGTGTTTTTAGATGCTTTTAATCTTGTGTGTCATAAAGATTTCACATATTTAGACTATTATACAGATCTCCCTTCTCTTTTGTATGATAAAACATGGCAAACATCATTCTTTATCAGGGTTGATTTGCCTCAGCCTGACATCCGTCTATGAGTCATCTGTGAAAAACTGATCCTTTAAAGAGAATTGCATTTAGTGCAGCCGCGTGCATTTATTCTAAAAGCAGACACCACTCTGATGATTTTTACTGTTGTGTGTATATGCTTCTGCCCAGTTGTTAAACAAGCAAACTTGGTCTGACAAACTTGCTCTGTGTGTGTGCTGATTATACTGTCCTAAACGTAGAACTACTGAACTGAAATCAGCATGTCAGTTCAGCAGTTCTTGCTGAACATAGAGGTCTTAGGTTATATTTTACGTGACTCAGACAATTCTGAGGCATGAAAAGCTAATATTCTAATCAGTAGAGTAAGTCTTTGCACAATGCAACTTGCTGGCAGGAAGTGCCTGTGTCTGAGCTGGTCTTGTAATGCAGGGTGGAGGGTCAGGAGGCAGATAGTACTGCAGTGTGCAGATAAGAGAAGCTATTCGTGAGAAGATACGACCATAGTCAGAAGATTTACTGTCGTATCCAGGGGCAACCAAAATTGTATACACCAGGACTGATAGAGACAGGTTGAAATTATATCTGAGAAATTCTGTATTTTATCAATAGACGTTTATTGCAGAATGTGTTATTTTGTTATTCTGAGTATATTTGAGAATCATGTCTTTGTGGGAATAACCCTTTAAGGGGTATTACACAAGCTAGTCTGACGCTATTTACTTGCATCGTAAGTGTCCGGCCTGAGTAAATGTGAGTAAACCGTATCATGGCCCCTCGTGTGTAACAGCCCTAAAAGCCCGCTGAGACTGGAAAAGCAGCCTGAACTGGTTCTGGTGGGGATAGGTGTCAAGGGTGTGTAAGATTTTTTTTTTTAATTTACACCATATTCTGTGGTTTGCTCACAAATAGTGTCCACCAAAATATAACCAAGAAGTCTGTCTTTGACTTTCATGAGAAATGGCACATGCTACTCAGCCTACTTGACTTTTTTTAAATGTGTGAATATATCCCAATGAAAGAGAATGCATGTGCAAGTTGCCATAATTGCGACACACTCATGTGGTATTGGAATCGCGCCGCATTTACTTTCATTAGCTGTGATGAACACAGTGATAACCAGTGATGTTTGGCAGTGTGACAGGTGTCACAGCCAAAGTCGCTGGGTAGTCCTAACTGAAAACACAACCTTTGTTTCTTTGTTTCTTATAGTAACGGATTACAGCAAATCTTATTGTGTTCTAAAAACAAACGCTGTGTTGTGATTGGGTGTTATGGAAAGCAAAGTTTGTTGTAGATAATTCTATAAATCTGCCGCCAGTGTGTTCATGCAACTTTTATTAGTGTTGTCAACAAATTTTCTTTAAGGTTGTTTTCATACAGACTTTATAATAAGAGAATGAAAGAGCATAGCCTAAAAAGAATGTACAGTACCATAAAAATGCAATACTGAAACAGAATTAAATGATCAAGAAGTTTTATGGCAACAAATAATACCAACCAGATTGTAAAACTGAAAAACTAAATGCATTTATGTTAACCCCTTCACGCTCTGCGGCGGATATATCCGCCACAAAGCTATGAAGGGTGTATGAAGAGGGCTCACGGGCTGAGCCATCTTCATACAGAGATGGGCTTTGCTGCATATTGTTTACCTGTTCTCTGGCGCTGGCAAAGTCACTGGCGGCACTTAAAACACTTAAAACATGGCGTCACTCCCTCGAACATCGTAGGGGGGCGGCGATTGGTTGCCATGACAGCCTCGGGTCTTTATCAGACCTGAGGCTACATGGTTTCTGCAGATCCGTTACAATGAGCCAGTGGTTCATTGTAATGAATCATATGCAAAAAATGCCATATACTGCAATACAGTACCATTGCAGTATATGGTAGGAACCATTGTACTATCTAGGGTTAATGTACCCTAGAGGGTCTAAGAAATAGTGAAAAAAAAAGAAAAAAAAAGTTTAAAAATGTAAAAAATGTAATCAAATTAAAAAATTCAAATCACCCCCCTTTCCCTAGAACTGATATAAAACATCATAATCAGTAAAAATCACAAACAAAATAGGTATCGCTGCATCCCAAAATGCCCGATCTATCAAAATATAAAAATGACGGCGGTAACCTCCAAAACTGGCGCCCAAATGTCAGAAACTCGACTTTTACACCTTTTTACATGACATAAAAAATGTAATAAAAAGTGATCAAAATGTTGCACAGTCCTCAAAATGGGAGCAATGAAAACGTTGGCTCATTTTGCAAAAAATGACACCTCACACAGCTCCGTACACCAAAGTATGAAAACGTTATTAGCGTCAGAAGGTGGCAAAATATTTTTTTAGTTTTTGTACACATTTGTTTAATTTTTGAAAATGTATTAAAACCCAATAAAACCTGTATAAATTTGGTATCACCGCAATCGTACCGAACCAAAGAATAAAGGTGTTATTTTGTAGCGGAGAGTGAAATTCGTAAAAACTGAGCCCACAAGAAAGTTACGCATATGCATTTTTTTCAATTTTTCCACATTTGGAATTTTTTTCCTGCTACCCAGTACACGGCATTGAATAATAAATAACATTACGGAAAAGGTAAATTTGTTACGCACAAAATAAGCCCTCACACGGGTCTGTACATGGAATAATGACAAAGATATGGATTTTTGAAGGTGGAGAGTGAGAAATGAGCGAAGAAAACCCCTACGTCCTTAACAATTAGTAATGGTTACCCACATTTCAGTTTTAATCACTTGCATATTTTCTTATATTATATATTGTGACAAAACTTTTAGTTGTTTGATTTCATGGTGGTACAGCATTTCCCTACATTGCAGTTTTTACAAGGTTACAATCTGGTATTTCTGGTTATGATTGGTATGCTGCATTTATGGCATCCAAACTCCAATAGCGCTCTTCACTTTTCCCCAAAATACATGAAAAGTGGGGCAAACAGTCTTACAAGCAGTTTGCCTCATTCATATGCACTTTTAACCATATTATCGAATTATGCACGATGGTCAGTTATACGGCGCAAAAGTTTCAGACAAAATGTAACTGCAACATAATTGGTCTTTGTTTCTTAATAAAATTTCTAGTGTTGATTTACATAATTTGTCAACAAGAAAATAGAAAGTAAAGCAATATTACAACAATCTCTTATCTATGTGGGGGTCTCAATAATCAATGATGCAGTGGGAGGAGCATGCTGCTGAATTTAATGCTATGTGAGTGTTGGTGGTAAAGGAGCATAGTACTCAGATATATTTTGCACTCTCAAAATCCCCCATAAGAGTGCTAGAGACAGGAGAGGAATTGTAGCATTCCCATAGAGAATGGATGGAGCAGCAGGATGAGATCCACATTTTTATCATCAAAGGGGTTCACAGCTGATGATATTGTTATCCGCTATCCTGTGGATAAGAGATGACCACAAAACATGGCACAATCCCTTCTGACATGCTATAGACCTGACCTTGTAAAAAGTACTTGCAGAAGTTATGAGTTTTTGAACGCGAATCTGCCACAGTAATTGACAAACTGTGAATTCAAGCCCCACAGCACAAACAGGTAATCTGGCTGAAAGATCCGTCCATAGATACTGAATGACTTTTAAGCCAGTGTTGGTGTGATGAAGGCCTGAGAAATAGAAGCTCTCAATAAAGAAAATGTAATTTATTTCCCTTAGGCACATTCCACACACATAAACTCTTCCCTTCATTCCTAAAAGAGGAGAACTCCTTAAAAACAGGAAACTAAGAGGAGAATTTACAACAGATAAGAATCTATCACAGACTCCAACAAGAAGCAGTTTGTGAGTAACAAATCCACAGACTTGTGCCGTATACCTCTGGTGGGGACAGGGTTTGGATCTTTTCCTCCACAGACTATTTCACACTGTTGCTGAGATCTAAAGTCAGCTGAAGTTACTCTCTGGAATTTAGCTCCACCCTCAAAACTATTTGTGTTAATCTCAGAAACAAGGCCACACATTTTTTCACTTCTAAGAAACACTTTATACAAATGTGCTTTATAGGCAGTCAATGTACATACTACGTTTTATAAGCCATTGCACACAACCATATATGACGGAGGGTGTGGCATCTTTAAGACGCCAATGTTATTGTCTCTGCGAGTGCGATGCAGACGGGAAGGGGGCCCATTGTATTTATTTAATGAAGGGGGGCACATAGTATATAATATATGAGGGAGGCCATTGTATATAATTAATGAGGAAGGTCCCATTGTATATAATAAATGAGGGGGCTCAGTGTGTATATTCCAGTGTGTGCCTGACACTGCCAGGTACCTGCCGGATTGCGCCCCTGGGCCCCTCCCTCTGTGTCCCACCTCTCTCCTGGCCCGCCCATCTCTCTCCTGAATCGCCCACCCGCCACCTCCCTGATCATATATATATAATGTATGTGTGTTTTAAATATGGTATGTATGTATATGCTCTATATACTCAATGTGTGTGCGTGTGTATTTCCCATATGTGTGTGTGTATATGCTGTATATACTGAATGTGTGTGTATTTGCTGTATGTCTGTATATTCTGTATGTATATGCAGCATGTGTGTATATGATGTTTTTATACTGCATGTATGTGTATATATGGTCAGTGTATACTGTATGTGTGTATGTATATATATATATTATATGTATGTGTATTGTATATGTATTATATGGGTATGTATATACTGTATGTGTGTATATACTGTATGAGTTTGTATATACTCTGTGTATTACTGTATAAATGTATGTGAGTGCATAAATGTGTGGGTAAGTGTATACTTGTATGTATATGGGTGCGAGTATACGAGTGTAGAACTTTATGTGTGTGTATATAAGTATATAAAGGTGTTTAATTGTATAAACATGTCTCTATAAGGGTACATTCACAAGAACATATTTGCGGACGTATATCTGGCTGCAAATTTGCTGATGGATATACTTCCCTCATATGCGTCTATAGTGCCTGGGCTCAGTACGGTGAGCACAACGAGTACTCACTGTTTCGAGCCATGGACGCAAAAGTGATAGAGTGTGCTCCATCTTTGGCCGTAAGAATGGCCATGCGGCTCTATTCTCTATGGAGAGGGGAGGGGTGAGCCGCGATCATCTCTCCTCCTCTCCAGCACGCCAGATGTGTGCCTGCCAGGCTATAGCCGGGCAGGCACATGTTTATGCGAATGCAGCCTACATATATATAAAGCCAAAAAAGTCAATCTGTCACAAATAACGTGGGGCACTCACACGGGGTGTAGTCAAGGAGAACACACACCCTGCAAGAAGGGAGAAGCCCCCCGATCAGCTGTGGCGATGTCCCCATCACCAACCGCAATTATCGTTGTGCTCTCCCCCACTAGTGAACTAAGGAAAGCCCTAGTGGTCAATATAAACCTAAAAAGACATAAAGTAGCAACGTCCAATCTGTATATTATATAGACTGCTAAATATATACGTTTTTCCTCCCACCAAGACTATTTACCCTGTTGCTAGATCAAAGTCAGCTGAGTTACCTCTGATTTAGGCTACACCGCCCAACAACTATTCCTGGTTTTCCACTCTCAGAACCAGGAAAAAACGCCACACATTTTTTCCCCCACTTTCTTTCTTAAAAAAAAGAAACACTTTAGGGTGACGTTCACACGTGCAGTTTTAACCTGCATCGCAAACAATCAGACTTTGACGCGTGGTTTAGGTCGCATGTTTTGTTTCAAGTGAACAGGTGAAATACCATGAACTGAAAACGAGTGATGAATTGACAATTGCCGGAGCCAGATTTCCCTTTCAAAATCAAATTCCTCGTTAAGTTCATGGTATTCACCTGTTAAATTGACAAAACTGCATCCTAAACCACCTCAAGCTGATTGACGATGGCAGTTTAACTGCAACGTGTGAACCGCACCTGATACAAATGTTGCTTTATAGGCAGGCAATGTATTACGTACTACGTTTTATAAGCAATTGCACAACAACCCATATATGACGGAGCGTGTGGAATCCTTAAGACGCCAATGTTATTGACTTGCTCGAGTGCGATGCAGACGGGAAGGGGGGCCCATTGTATTTATTTAATGAAGGGGGGGCCACATAGTATATAATATATGAGCGAGGCCATTGTACTTATAATAATGAGGAAGGTCCCATTGCTTTCTATATAAATGAGGGGGCCTCCAGTGTGGTATATTCCGTGTGTGCCTGATTCCACTGCAAGGTACCTGCCGGTGCGCCTGGGCCCTCCCTCTGTGTCCCAACCTCTTCCTGGCCCGCCCATCTATCTCTGACTCGACAACCGACACTCCCTGCTCCATAGATATATCTGTATGTGTGTTTTTATATATGGTGTATGTATGTAGATGCATCTATATATCATATGTGTGTGCGTGGTATTTTCCCATATGTGTGTGTGTCTATGCTGTATTATATGGAATGTGTGTGTATTGCTGTAGTTTCTGTATATTCTGTATGTATATGCGCATGTGTGGATATGATGTTTTATACTGCATGTATGTGTATATATGGTCCCGTGTATATGTATGTGTGTATGTATATATCTATATATATGTTATGGTGTATTGTATATGTATATGTAGGGGATGTTATACTGTTGTTGCTGTATATACCTGTAGAGTTTGTATTATACTCGTGACTTACTGTATAAATGTATGTGAGTGCATTAAATGTGTGGGTAAGTGTATACGTGTATGTATATGGGTGCGAGTATACGAGTGTTAGAACTTATGTGTGTGTATATAAGTATATAAGGTGTTTGGTTTCAATGTATAAACATGTCTCTATAAAGGGTACATTCACAAGAACATATTGGGACGTAATCGGCTGGCAAATTCTGCTGAGGGACTAACCTTCCCTCATATGCGTCTATAGTTGCCTGGCTCAGTACGGTGAGCACAACGAGCTACTCACTGTTTCGAAGCCATGGAGCAAAAAAAGTGATCAGCGTTGTGATCATCTTTGGAAGTAAGAATGGGCAATGCGGCTCTATCTCTATGGAGAGGGGAGGGTTTGAGGCTTCGCGATCATATCTCCTCCTATCCAGCAACGCCAGATGTGGCCTGCCAGGCTATGCCGGCCAGGCACTTGTTATGAGAATGCAGCCTCATATATATTTTTTTAAGGGAAAGGGGCCCCATGCAGAAATATGTACGGGGCCACGCACCGCTCCCAGTTACACCCTCCTGAATTTGTACACTGGACTTTCTGGCATGGATGGTACACACTCTGCAACGCAGAATGTATGGACACACAGAGAAACTCGGCACAAATGTCACATGCGTGAAACCTAAGATAAAATTGAAGCATTAAACACTAAAATGCAGGGCTAGTTTGAAGATAGGAAGTCAATCACAAGGAGACGAGATGAGGTGACTTGGAAACTCGCGGCTCCCTATTTAAGGCTCCTTTAACATGGACTTAAACGTGAATTTTACTCACTGCAACAGCACTATAATGGTATAAGGAAAGCGCCCCCCGATTACTACAAGAACCAAGCAAGCACAGACAGTGGCCAACAATAAGGCACATATATGAACACCATAGTTCATATTCTGGTGCCTTATTTTGAGCCACTGTCTGTGCATTGCTTGGTTATTTGATAGTATACGTCAATTTTTTGCACAGGGCCACCTATGATTGTAATTGTGCGGTGCCAGCCAACTTCTTGGTATGCAAGGAAAGCGGATTACATGCTGCATGTTTACTGGGGTAGTCTTTGTTGACAATTTAGAGGGCTTTATATGATAGAATCAAAAAATGTGAGGGAACTACAGTATGTGCAAATTAATAAATAGGAGTCACAATGTATAAGTTAGGAAGCATCATATGCATATTAATAATTTGAATGAGATTATATGTATAATAAAAATAATCACACAGTAATAAAATTTACAAGTACATTTTGTATAAAATAGTTGATTAGGTGGCATTGTATAGAAAGAATAAGTATGGACAATTAAAGGGAACCTGTCACCAGGGAAACAGCTTATAAACCAGCAAATGTACTGTAAAGGCGCTTTTTAATGATTTCTGCACATGAGTTAATCAATGTACGAAGTTACCATTATCCAGAAAAATAAAGTTATATTCATGGACAGTAACCAGTCAGGGGGGCGGGGTTTCGGGGAACAGTAGTCAAGCATTCATCCACCCTCGGGGCTTCCTCGGCAGGTAACTCCTGCCTCCTTACCATCATGAAGCTGGTACCAGCCCTGCCTCCTTGTTCTTGGTCTCCTCCCTGTCCTCCCGCTGTCTTGTCTCAGAACCTGCGCATGCACAGTGCGTGCATCATCTCCGCTCTGGCCCTGCAAGAACCTGCGGAGAAACCCACACTGTGCATGTGCAAGTTTTGAGACAAGACCGCTGGAGGATGGGGAGGCTGCACTTGGACCACACTATGTTATTTTATGGACCAGTCTCCACTGTAATTTTTTTGAAGCAGGTCCAATTCCTGACCGTATTTGTGCTCTGTGCCTTTTCATTAAAGGCCATAAAGCTGTGAAAAATACTGATGCCTCTATATTTGCAGATCGGTGGCTAGGTAACACAAAATCAAGGGACAAGCCAATTACATTATTTGCCAGCCTTCCGTATTTAATACAGACCATAAATATGTTGGACATATGGGTGACACACAGACTGTATTTGCATCCAAACAGAGGAGGAACAGAGCAAAAACAGGACACATACAGAGAACAAATATGAGCAACTGATGCAAATGATGTGTCAGTGTATGATTCCTCCCCCCAACATAGTGTTTTCTTTAACTCCTATGACGCATAGGTGCGGAGGCTGTATGAAGAGGGCTCACAAGGTGCTGCATATTGGAGCTAATACCCACTGATCAGTATTATCTCTTCCGAAGCCCGTGGGTGCCACCATCTTTGTTACGATATTTGCTACCCAGGACGTCATCATGGAGCAGCGATTGGATTGATTCGCCAGACCCGAGGCTGCATAGCTTCTGAAGATTCGTTAAAATGAGTGGCTCATTGTAATGAATACTATGTAAAAATGCAATAAACTTCAATACAGTAGTATTGCAGTATATGGTAGGATTGATCAGACCATCTAGGGTTTAGGTACCATTGCGGTTCCAAAAAAAAATAAAATTAAAAAAAGGAAAAAAAAAATTAGAAATTCAAATAACCCCTGTTTTTTAGAACTGATATAAAATGTAATAAAGAGTAAAAATCACAAACATGTTAGGTATCGCGCATCTCAAAATGCCTGATCTATCAAAATATAAAAGCGGTTATTGCCGGTGGTGATCCCCATAACAGAAAATTGTGCCCAAATGTCTGAATACTTCTACACCATTTTATATCACATAAAAAAATTAATAAAAAGTGATTAAAAGGTCGCACAGTCCTCAAAATAATAGCAATGAATACGTCATCTCTTTTCGCAAAAATTTTTTAATAAAAATTTAAATACAGGCGGTCCCCTACTTAAGAACACTCGACTTACATACGACCCCTAGTTACAAACGGACCACTGGATATTGGTAATTTATTGTACTTTAGTCCTAGGCTACAATGATCAGCTGTAACAGTTATCACAGGTGTCTGTAATGAAGCTTTAGTGTTAATATTGATTCTTATGACAACCCAACATTTTTAAAATCCAATTGTCACAGAGATCAAAAAAAGTTCTGGCTGGGATTACAATGATAAAATATACAGTTCCGACTTACATACAAACTCAACTTAAGAACAAACCTACAGACTCTATCTTGTATGTAACCCGGGGACTGCCTGTACCGAAGTATGAAAAAGTTATTAGCATCAGAAGATGGCAAAACTATTTTTTTTACAGACACATTTGTTTAATTTTTAAAAATGTATTAAAACACGATAAAACCTATATAAATTTGGCATCACTGTGATTCACCAAAACAAAATAGAATAAAGTAGATCATTAATACAGTATCATTTGGAGCACACAGTGAAAGACGTAAAAACTTAGCCCACAAGAAAGTGACGCTAATGTGTTTTTTTTTTGGCAATTTTACCACATTTTGAATTTTTTTCCAGTTTCCCAGTACGATACGGCATAGAATAATAAATAATAACACTGAGAAGTAAAATTTGTTACGCAGAAAGTAAGCCCTCACACAGCTTTGTACATGAAAAAATGTTATTAATTTTTTAAGGTGGAGAGCGAAAAAAGGAACTGAAAAACCCTGCGTCCTTAAGGGATTGAACAAATCTGTAGACTCCTCTTTTTCGATTGGCAAGCATTATAAGTCGGACTTTTCTGCTTCAAAGAATTTTTCCTTTGGCAGATAAGTCTTTTTTCTGAATACAAACATGTCTTCCCATTGTCAAGTCAACATTTTTATGGGGCAGTTCATTATTAGTTAATAATTAGGTGGGAGTAACTAAACATGTTTGCTGTCTTTAGACGCAAGGGAAGAAAAATTTCAGAAAGCCAATTATATCCTTCCACTCTATGAGCTCTTTGTCAGCATGCTTTCTCTCAGCATATGACAAAGGACCGTTTTTTGGCATGCCCTAGGTGTATGAGGACTATGGAAACATTAAATGTGTCCCAGCATGTGTGTGGCAGGAGGTTTCCTAGCATATTTTGTACACTGAATGTGAACTAAAAACAAACGAACCAACCAGGGGGTTTGGAGCCAGGTTAAACATAAAGGAAGAGCCAAAGTTGAGTTGTAGATGGATGCGGATGTGAGAAGAAGAGAAAAAAGTGACGGTTGGATTTTATCTTCTGTTTCCTTTCCATAAAAAGGTCTATAAAATGCAACTGTATGTACTGTATAAAGGCTAAAGTTTATCAGGGTCACTGAAGCCTATAATCTTCAGGGTCGGGAAGAGATTGTCAACGGACAGATGATAAGACAGTTGTGAAAGCAAAATGAAAACTCATTAAAGCTGGCCATAAGAATGAGATTCTGCCAGGACCAGCCGATCATCACCGTATTTGGGAAAAACAACCTAACTATTAGAGAGCTAGCTAAAGTATCAAACTAAATATTGGGCACTAAAATAAAGTAACTGTGGAAAAAAAATTGCTATCTTTACTGTATACTGTTACACATTATTAACTACTAATCTCTTTTAAGGTAAAACTGCTTATTATACTACTTAAATTAAAATAAATCCCTGAAAAGGTATACATTCCAAATTCACTCTTTGGGGGCTTCCACTGTTCTGAGAATCTTCAAAATGTGACATAGCATAGCATCCCTGAAGCCAACAGAAAAGGGAAGCTACTGTGCAGGAGGATTAAGTGTCCCATGGGGACAACTAGGGCCCAACCCATCGGACAAATCTGTCCATTGTATTCCTAAAATGTGTAATCTATCAAAATCTAAAAATTATTATCCAATATTATGAACTCTGTACCCATAAAAACCTTCAAATGTCCTAATTACCCCTTTTTTGCAATTTTACTACCTGATTCATCCACAGAATTATGTAAAACTTATGGGTGTCACAAGATAACAGGACAGGTATCAGGAAGCATCATGACAAAATTGCATGAAGCATTTTACATGCCCACAATGGATGAATATTATTAGACTCAGAGGTAGTGGATCCTCTGAACCACCGCGGACGATAATACAAGCCTGGGACTGGAGTGTAAGTGGTACCCGGTTTTCACCAGAGCCCACCACAAAGCGGGTTGGACTTGCTGCGATGTGGTACCACCAGGTCGTTCCACAAGTGGCAGTGGCAGCCAAGGTCGAGGTACAGGAACGACAGGCAATCTCGTAGTCGGGGACCGGCAGGAGGTCAGGACAGGCAGCACAGGATCAGAGTCGTGAACGTAGCAATAGGTCAGGGCAGGCGGCGGTGGAGCATAGTCAGGAGTGATCTACATCCTGCGGCTCCCTCCAAATACCTCTCCAGTACTCCATCTACCTGTTAAAGGCACGTTTGCTGAAGTTCCTGCCGGTTCAAATAAAGAACTGTAAGTTGTTTTCTTCAACCTCTGCCTCCGTCTGGTCCCTGCTACTACAACTCCCATCATCACCGGCACCCTGTCCACCACACAGAGACTCACACTCGGGACATTAAGGGGTTGCCCCAGGGAGATCCGCTATAGCAGCCGCTCCCTCATCTTTTCTTGCCAACACCACCCTGCTGGAGACCTGCCAGGCTGTAGGACAGCCCTCCGGTTACCCCGTACCAAGCACCGTGACACAAGCGTGCTTAGGCCGCAACCGCCAGCCACTCCGGTACCGCGGGCCCCGGCTGTCACCAGGCCTCACCTCAAGGGCTAGGCCCCGGTGGGGGATGTTGCAGATCTAATATGGGCCTGACCTTAAATAAACAATCATAACTGGGCTCGTCTCTGGGTGGGCACTGTGTGTTGTCGGTGTAGTGCATAAACTTATGGATGGCTTCAGAGCGCATCCTGCTCATCGCCATGCGGGACATCTGGGTGCGGTACAGAATGTCTGGGCTCCAGGAGTCCCTGTTCGATGGCTTCTTTATAATCCCCATAAGAACTATTATGCCCCAATACCTGTGCATCTCTGCTGCAGTGACAGGGGTCCACCTGTAGGGTTGTGCATAAAATGAAGAGGGGTTTTGGGCATATGCTGTGCAGCGTAGAGATTGGTCTGGACTTCAATTAAATTCAACAGCTCCTCATAAAAAGTCCAGAGCTCTGAGCCCTGCCGTGTCAAATTTAATTCCAGGTTGGTCCAAAAAGTCGGGGACCTGAGGGGTATAATTATCTGGGGCTACCCATGTGGGGTCAGTGGAAGCCGCAGATACATTAATCGCAGAAGTCCCAGGCACAGGAACCCTACGGCGCCTTCTCGGGGTCCAGCACGGCGCACGTCTTCTGAGACACTGCACACAAATAAATAAGTGTGCACCAGAAAAAAACTAGAGAACGTACACGGACAAGCCGCACAGATGGCACACACAAAAAAATAGATAAGTGCACCCAACTACAGGTACACCTACGGCGCTCCGGAAAAAAATAATACCAGGCACCAAAAAAAACCTATGTGCAACGTGCAAAATTGCGCTACAGATACATCGAGCTGCCCTAAGACAACCTAACTACCGCTAAAGATACCAATATTCACACGGCACACGGAAAAGTGCGTCCAGTGCAGAACAACGCTAACACAGCGCACTGAAAAGTGCGTTTGGGTTCAGAAGGGACAGACAGGAGATGGGAAAAACGGAGGACAAGTGTGATCACACAGGGAACACACAGGGAAAACAAAGGATGCAGGAGGGAACAGATAGGGATCAATAGAGATAAGATAGGAAAAATGTGTTTTGGTGCACACAGTAACGCTCTGCTCATCTCTCCAGCAGTACCAAACCAGAATGGTGCCGCTAGAGGAAGGAGCTAAAAACATGTTTTTTAGCCCAAAAACGCTGCAATCGCAGTGATCAGCGGGCGGGACTGATCCGATTGGTTGGGTGACGTTGGCTGGAGGTTCTCCTGCCTCAGTCACCTGCATCCCATCGTGATGTCACCACATCACATGACTTGGTGGCACGGGATAGCCCTGGTGCACTTGCGCCATACTAGAACAGTGCTGAGCGCTAATCGCCGGGAGCCAGCGCCGTATTAGCAAGGGGTTAATTACTTCATTTATTTGGTAATTTTGTATTTGCTAACTTTTTGATGCAACAAAAAATTTCACAGTGAAAGAATGCATTTTGTGAGACAGAATTAATTCTGTGTAACGGAATACATTTTGTGAATTTTGTATGACAAAATG
This sequence comes from Engystomops pustulosus, assembly GCA_019512145.1. Taxonomy (NCBI): domain Eukaryota; kingdom Metazoa; phylum Chordata; class Amphibia; order Anura; family Leptodactylidae; genus Engystomops; species Engystomops pustulosus. Next base: position 44,032,948 of record CM033642.1, on the reverse strand, counting down.
CATTTTGTGTGACAAAATTAATTCTGTGTTACAGAATACATTTTGTGAATTTTGTAAGACAAAATGCATTTTGTGAGACAGAATAAATTCTATGTGACAAAATGCATTTTGTGTAACAAAATTAATTCTGTGTGACTGAATGCATTTTGTGAATTTTGTATGGCAAGATGCATTTTGTGAGACAGAATAAATTCTGTGTGACAGAATGCATTTTGTGAGACAAAATTAAGTCTTTGTTACAGAATACATTTTGTGAGACAAAATGAATTCTGTATGACAAAATAATATTGTGTGTGACACAAAATCGTATTTTGTGCGACAAAATGGCATTTTGTAGTCAAACAATTAGATTTTGTGACACAAAATACATTCTGTTCACACAAAATAAACTGCATCACAAAATTATTTTTGTGCATTCTGTGAAAGTCTAATTGACTTTGTGCACACAAAAATGATTTTTGTAATGACAAAAGGCAATTTGGGTCGATAAATATTACTTTTGTAAGCACAAAACAGATTTTGTGATGACAACATTAAATTCTGTGTCCATAGTATGAATTCTGTGATCACAAAATTAATTTTGTGCCACTGAACACATTTTGTTGCACAGAATACATTATGAACAAACGGCGCCCCATAGATATTCCCCAGGATCCGTGTCAGACTGTCCCACCAGAGGATCGGAGGATCCTCTGATGGGCCCAGACTCCAACCTTATACTGGATCACAAAGATACAGCAGAAGATAACTAAATTTGGAAGCTGGAAGGGTCTTTTTTTTTAGTTGAATGTGAAGAGGATCCTCCAGAATAATGTTATCTGCTGGGCCCAAGGAGCCCCAGTACGACACCCCCCAGGATTCCCCTTATCTACATTACAATCCGACTGTCTATTTCCTGATGTCTAAATTTCACCACTAACAATAATCCTGATATCCGTCAATAAATAAAGTCTACTTACAAAAAATCTTTCCATCATTAGTCAGTAAAACAGCAACAAAATTTCCACTTCACTCTCCACTCCTCTACTATACAACCCTCAGAGAATTATAGGTACAGAGCGGGAGTTATATAGCAGTGATGACATCCCAGCGGGTATGACATCATGGGGCAGATTTATCAAGTGTCTGAAAGTCAGAATATTTCTAGTCGCCCATGGCAACCAATTGCAGCTCAGTTTTCATTTTACCAGTGCTCATGAATATTTCAAAGGAGAGCTGTGATTGGTTGCCATGGGCAACTAGAAATATTCTGACTTTCAGACAGCTTGATAAATCTTCCCCCATGTTTAGAACTCAGTTGAATGGGGAGGATTCTGATTCCATGGGAACCCAGTACAGGGAGCGGCCATCTTGTATATTAAATGATGGAGACATGATAAATGTATATTAAATATGGCAAATTTAACCCTTTTGACTCTCTTCTATTCCGGGAGTTACTCATATATCAGTATATCAATTTCTGATAGGACAGCCAAAAATATTTCTGCTTAAACCCAAAGACATTTGTATAATAGTGTCCAGGTGGTGACCTCATACCTGTCATATACATCCATAGGTCCAAATTAGCCCAACATATGCCAAAACTATGTCCCATTGTTATACATAAGGGAGTTGTACATGAGATGTTAGTAATAAATGAGTGTTACCCATATTAACTAATCACATTTTATTAGCTGCTCTGTATGAATGAAAGCTGAGCTCTGATTGGCTGTTACAGTTATATTACATGACTATATAGATAGATATCACCAAGAGACTCTATGTATAGTAAGATCTCTCCATGTGATGAGAGGAGTTGCAGTTTTTGATGCTAATTTGTGACACAAGAGATTTTAGGACTTTAGTGAGATCCTAATATTAAATCTGCCATCAAATTCCATCCTGATAAACCAGGATCAATTACTCATACACATATGTGTTATCCATGGCCTCCTTCCTTCTGAAATTAACCTTTATAATTTTTCTGATGAGCCAGAAGCGATCTCGGGGGTATTACCAGTGTCCCTCTGAGCTGGGGGAGGAGGAGGTGGGGAAGACAGTGTAATAGTCTGTGAAGCTGCAGCACAGAGAGTCTCTGGTAACAACCCCAGGAGCCCTATAGGCTCATTAGCATAATTGCACAAGTTGAATTTAGAAGGAAGGAGGCCATAGATAACAAATATAAGAACATTACCACAGTCACGGTGCCTGGATCTAAGAATAAGAGCCCCTGGTTTCATGCTTGATTGCGATGGTAGATTTCCTTTAAGGTCACCCATGGCCAATGAGCCTTAGGGGGTTTATATACAGTTTCTTACCCTTATGAAGACCTGTAAATTATAGATTTCTTACTGGCACCTGACAGCTTTAAGTGCCTTCTCTGCGGTTACCCATGGTATTTAGGTTTTCCACTATAGGAGAAGTCACAAGCTCAGATGTAATCCTTATAGTGATCCTAAATGTCTGCATCTAAATGACTAATAGAGAATCTTTCTTGGTTGAACAAAAGATTGTGAAACCTCCATCTATATTACATCATGTGTAAGATCCACATTATCACCAGGCGACGTTCACTGGATTATGGTTGTAGGATTTCCCATACAGACCTGTCGTGTCCTCCTCACACCTGTGACGTCCTGACATATCTGTGACTAATGGCCAAAATATCCGTCATGTCTGTAATAGATATAATACCGTAATGCGAGGGAGGGGGGAGAAGAGGAGACCTCATCATTCCTATACACATACATATAAACCTCCAGTGATCAGCCATATCCATGCAGGCGATCAGCAGAGCAGCAATTGGGATAATATTTTATTCAAGAATTATTACAGCTACCCCCATATTGCTCTTAGAGGGTCCCATAGGTCCTATTAGGCCTAATGCACACGTGCAGTGGTCATGATCTGGATGCCCATTTTGGGGCCAGATATCTCCCACCATTGAGGTCTATTACTCCAGGTCACGGTGTGTTGAGTATATCATCTCTCACGGTACTGTGACTGAGCTGGGTAGCCTCCTCTCTATGGAGGACTCACCCCTCCCATCTCCAAAGAACCCAAAACATCCCCTGGTGTGCATGTATGTAGCCTTACATGGATCAAGCTGTAACATCATCATTAGACAAGGAGTCCTTGGCAGTGAATCTTAAGGCCCATCTATAGATATTGCCATGGAAGGGCCAACCTACATCTCTGAAGTCTCCAAATATAGATTCATGATGTCAGCTCTCAGACAGATGTGCCACAAACTTAAAGGGGTATTCTCGTCTTGGCATTTACATTCAATTTTATTAATCTGCCATATACATATATACATTTCTTCAATTAGATCTTATTAAAAAAAACTGTGTGAAGATAATCATAAATGTTGCCATATGGTCCCTTAAAAACAAGTCTGTGTCCTTGGATATGGCCACCTCTGTGGAGTGATTTCACAAAATAACAAAAAGTTTTTGTATATGAGATGTACGGCAGTTACTGCATGCCCCCCAGCCGTCCTGTGGTAATGATCACTGAATCCAGGTGGTTAGGCAGGGCTCAGTAGTGCATGTCTGGCCACCGCTGCCAAAATGTGAGGTGGTCGTATCCAAGGAAGCTATCTCGTTTCTAAGGGACAACATGGCAACATTTATAAGAAATTATCTTCACACAGGAACATTTTTTTTAATAACATCCAATCAGAATGTTTACAGAAATGTTTACATATGGAAAATGAATTAAAATAAATGTAAGTGCCCAGATGGGAAAACCTCTTAAATGCTTCCCTGAAGATAAAAGGATATTTTTTATCACAAACATGAACATGCCTTAAATATCATATTGTGTTGTGTCCCAATGTATTAGGAAGACTCATTCCTTCTGGAAATGTAAGAATACATCCACAACATGACACTACCATTTACTGTACCTTCAGTCTTTTACAAAGAGATTGGTACAAAGGGGCTCCCAAGGATCGACCATCAATAGTTGAAGAGTTGGAACTAGACATCTGTGGTCATCTGGACAACCACAAGGACATAGAGCTAGAAGCAGTTTACTCCTTGCCCATGTAGCTTCAGCCACGGCTAGCATACATTTTCATTAAGAGCCACGTCTCCCGTAGAGATTACTGAACACTACAGGGGCAAGGAGGCAGCTGCTTCCAGCTCCTAGACTTTATGTATATGGGTCATCAAACAGTTGATCATATGGGTGTTGTGTGTCATTGCTCCAACAATCAACTACTGAAAATAGGCCATCAATAAAATTCCTGACCGAACCCATTTTCCAGGAGGAAAATCCATCCTAGACATAAGCCGGTGACAAGTGACATTTTGTCGCCTCCTATGCCTTAACCCTGATGTATCAGCTAGATATCCAAGTGTAATAGACACATGACTCCGTACACCATCATAGGCCAGGGCCATAACAATAGCTCCATAAACTGTCAAAGGCTGAGACCATAACAATGGCATCATAGACCATAACAATGGCTCTATACAATGTCATAGGCCAAGACCATAACAATGGCTCCATACTCCGTTGTAGGTCAAGATCGTAACAATGACTCCATACACTCTAATAGGCCGAGACCATAACAATAGCTCTATACATTGTCATAGGCCGAGACCAAAACAATGGCTCTATACACCTTCAAAGGTCGGGATCATAACAATGACTCCATACATTGTCATAGGTTGAGACCAAAACTAATGGCTTCATAAACCGTCATAGGCCAAGACCAAAACAATGGCTCCATACACAGTCATAGGCCGAGACCATAACAATGGCTCCATACACCATGATAGGCTAGGCCATAAGAATGGCTCCATACAATATCATAGGCCGGGACCATTACAATGGCTCCATACACTGCCATAGGATGGGAACAAAACAATGACTCCATACATTGTCATAGGCTGAGACCAAAACAATGGCTTCATAAACCGTCATAGGCCAAGACCATAACAATGGCTCCATACACCGTGATAGGCTAGGCCATAACAATGGCTCCATACAATGTCATAGGCCAGGTACATTACAATGGATCCATACACTGTCATAGGCTGGGCACAAAACAATGACTCCATACACTGTCATAGGCGGAGACCAAAACAATGGCTTCATAAACCGTCATAGGCCAAGACCATAAAAATGGTTCAATACACAGGCATAGGCCGAGACCATAATAATTTTTCCATACACTGTGATAGGCTAGGCCATAGCAATGGCTCCATACAATGTCACAGGCCAAGACCATAACAATGGCTCCATACACCGTGATAGCCCGGGGCCATTACAACCGTCATAAGCCGAGACCATAACAATGGCTCCAGCCTCCACGTCTTTCATCAGTCACCAGGACAATGATATAAATGACTCCTCACAGGTAATGATGGGTCATGATATAATTACCCTACATTATATATAGAGTATTTTATTAGGGTATTTTAGTATAGAGTATTTTAGTAGGGCTGGCTGTAATAATGTGTAATATGCTTATAATGGATGGCCAGGAGATTATACTCTCATAGGTCACATGCAAAATATTACAATATGTGAGATCATTACACAGAAGCAAATATAGAAGATTATACTTACGGGAGCATTCAGGGTGACATCCCATTCAAGAGACAAGGAAAGCTGGGTTGCAGCTATACTGGAGGCTAAAACAGCGGTAGATTAGATACATATAATAGAGATATATAGATATGAGATAGATAGATAGATAGATAGATATATGTGATCAAGTGATCGATTACCATGCAGACATAATTTACATAGATTAAAGTGTAATAAGTGACCTGTAAAGGAACCTCCTCCTGGCCATGTTGTTCATAGACAAAACGCTAGCCGCGTCCTACAGACGCTAGTGCGCATGTCAGTAAGAGGTAGTGGCGTGCAGATCCTCTATTGCGCATGTCACGCATGCGCATCAGTACAACTCGCTACTGATGCCGCCATCTTATGTAAGGATAATGTGGATGGGCATAGGAGATTGTGGCGCATGCGCACCATTGGTCTGAACGTCCGGGACCGTCATTTAAAGTAAGGGAAGTTCATTTCTTTAAACCTCCGTTTACGATTAAAATGTGACACATGTCTCTAAATACATGAACATGTAAACAGGAGTCTAGCAGCGGAAAATCTTTAAGCCGTATGGCCTAGATATGACCTTTTAGATAGCGGTGAAATGCAGTACAGATATCAAAGGTACACATCGAGTATCAAGTATAGGTGTGCAGGCAACTAACCACAAAGTATGGGCTATAAACTCAGCACAAAGCCAAAAAAGTCAATCTGTCACAAATAACGTGGGGCACTCACACATAGGCCGAGACCATAACAATGGCTCCATACACCGTGATAGGCTAGGCCATAACAATGGCTCCATACAATGTCGTAGGCCGGAACCATTACAATGGCTCCATACACTGTCATAGGCTGGGAACAAAACAATGACTCCATACACTGTCATAGGCTGAGACCAAAACAATGGCTTCATACACCGTCATAGGCCAAGACCATAAAAATGGTTCAATACACAGTCATAGGCTGAGACCATAACAATGTCTCCATACACCGTGATAGACTAGGCCATAACAATGGCTCCATACAATGTCACAGGCCAAGACAATAGCAATGACTCCATAGACCGTCATAGGCCGAGACAATAACAATGGCTCCAGCCTCCACGTCTTTCATCAGTCACCAGGACAATGATATAAATGACTCCTCACATGTAATGATGGGTCATGATATAATTACCCTACATTATATATAGAGTATTTTATGAAGTAATAGGTGTGAATGAGAAACAGTAAACCTTCATGTGACCTATGAATAGTAGGACTGGCTGTAATAATGTGTAATATGCTCATAATGGATGGCCAGGAGATTATACTCTCATAGGTCACACGCAAAATATAACAATATGTGAGATCATTCTTCCGGGAGCATTCAGGGTGACATCCCATTCAAGCGACGAGGAAAGCTGGGTTGCAGCTATACTGGAGGCTAAAACAGTAGTAGATGAGATACATATCATAGAGATATATAGATATGAGATAGATAGATAGATATATGTGATCAAGTGATCGATTACCATACAGACATAATTTACATAGATTATAGTGTAATAAGTCACCTGTAAGGGAACCTCCTCCTGGCCATGTTGTTCATAGACAAAACGCTAGCCGCGTCCTACAGACGCTAGTGCGCATGTCAGTAAGAGGTAGTGGCGTGCAGATCCTCTATTGCGCATGTCACGCATGCGCATCAGTACAACTCGCTACTGATGCCGCCATCTTAAGTAAGGATAATGTGGATGGGCATAGGAGATTGTGGCGCATGCGCACCATAGGTCTGAACGTCCGGGACCGTCATTTAAAGTAAGGGAAGTTCATTTCTGTAAACCTCCGTTTACGATAAAAATGTGACACATGTCTCTAAATACATAAACATGTAAACAGGAGTCTAGCAGCTGAAAATCTTTAAGCAGTATGATCTTTTAGATAGCGGTGAAATGCAATACAGATATCAAAGGTACACATCGAGTATCGAGTATAGGTAGTTAGGCAACTAACCACAAAGTATGGGCTATAAACTCAGCACTAAGCCAAAAAAGTCAATCTGTCACAAATAACGTGGGGGGGTACTTACACGGGGGCCATTCAAGGAGAACACACACCCTGCAAGAAAGGAGAAGCACCACGATCAGCTGTGGCGATGTCCCCATCACAAACCGAAATTATCGTTGTGCTCTCCCCCACTAGTGAACTAAGGAAAGCCCTAGTGGTCAATATAAACCTAAAAAGACATAGGGGCAGATTTACTTACCCGGTCCATTCGCAATCCAGCGGCGCGTTCTCTGCGGTGGATTCGGGTCACTAAGGCAGTTCCTCCGACGTACACCAGGTGTCGCTGCTGCGCTGAAGTCCGCTGAGGTCCGCCGGAGTGCACGTTCCATTGCCGGGTGAAGGTAAGCTCGTGTCCAGCGACACTTTTTTAAAAATGCGGCGGTTTCTCCGAATCCGTCGGGTTTCGTGCGGCCACGCCCCCCGATTTCTGTCGCGTGCATGCCGGCCCCGATGCACCACAATCCGAGCGCGTGCGCCAAAAACCCGGGGTGATTCAGGGAAAATCGTCGCAAATCGGAAATATTCGGGTAACACGTTAGGAAAACACGAATCGGGCCTTTAGTAAATGACCCCATAAAGTAGCAACGTCCAATCTGTATATTATATAGACTGCTAAATATATACGCTGCAACGTCCTAATCACAGTCCAAGTGGTAGTCGGTCCAGTCTCCATCCACCAAGATAAGTAGTCAATATGTGATCATAGTCATTATGGATCTGCAACACCAATAACCTTGGCATGAGTTAATCAGGAGGTGTATTCAAGGAGAACACACACCCTGCAAGAAGGGAGAAGCACCCCGATCAGCTGTGGCGATGTCCCCATCACCAACTGCAATTATCGTTGTGCTCTCCCCCACTAGTGAACTAAGGAAAGCCCTAGTGGTCAGTATAAACCTAAAAAGACATAAAGTAGCAACGTCCAATCTGTATATTATATAGACTGCTAAATATATACGCTGCAACGTCCTAATAACAGTCCAAGTGGTAGTCGGCCCAGTCTCCATCCACCAAGATAAGTAGTCAATATGTGATCATAGTCATTATGGATCTGCAACACCAATAACCTTGGCATCAGTTAATCAGGAGCCAAAATTATCATAAAAAACCTTTTATTAAACTATGCAAATAACAAACATTTTTTAGCAGAGGAGCCAAAGGAGGAGTCCACAGACGGTGTCCAGCAATATTGTGTACGTGACAAAGTGCGATCGTGAGAAAGTGATCTTTAGAAAAAAAGAAAATTACGGTTAGTATCGTATGTAAAATCACAAAAACCGACATAGAAGATTATTTTTGTCAAGGAATTGGAGTAGTAAAAGAGGCAAACCAGGATTTAAAAAATTCCGCTTATTTTGAAATCAACGTTTAACCCATTGGGTTTTAATGTATTTAACTTATCGATCCAATCTAATTCTCGTTTTTTCAAAAGTTTCATCCTATCCCATCCTCTCCTAAGGGGCGGGATTCTGTCTATGAGGTGAAACCTCAATTGTCCCTCTCTATGTTTGCAGTCAGAAAAATGTTTAGGAATCGGGAGATCGTTTCTGCCAGCCCTAATAGTGTACCTATGTTGATCCGGGTCTTGAAATCGAGGGTCGTCTCACCAATGTACCATAGATTACATGGGCACTGCAACAGATAAATGACGTGATCCAAATTACACGTAAGATAGTGCTTAAAGGGGTTTGTCCGAGAGCTATGAAAATTAACTAAAGGTGGCCGGAGGGGGCTGCTTAAAAAAGTAAAGAACTACTTACCTTCCGGCGCCCTGTGGGTGCCCCGCGCTGCTGACGCTCCTGTCCGGGCGCCATGTAAACAAACATGGCCGCCGGAGCAGCGCTGGACTCAGCTTCCGGCCGGCCGTGACCGGGCACGCCTACCCGTCCCTATTCACAGCATTGTGAATGCGGGCCGGAAGGTTGTCGGGTTTGGCCAGAAGCGTAGTCCAGCCCTGCTCCGGCGGCCATGTTTGTTTACATGGCGCCCGGACCGGAGCAACACCGGAGGGCACCGGAAGGTAAGTAGTTCTTTATTTTTTTAAGCAGCCCCCTCCGGCCACCTTTAGTTAATTTCCATAACTCTCGGACAACCCCTTTAATTTCATACGTGGTGTTAGTTACTGGGTGTGTGAATTTTTCTCCCTTTAGCATCATAATGCAGTTTAAGCAAGGAAAGCTGCCTTTGTTTTGAGGGGCCAGAAAAGTCTGCCTTTCTTTCTTTTTTGTTCCCACATCAGCCCTAACTAACTTGTCTCTCAGATTCGGCGTGCATCTGTAAGATAGAAGGGGTGGGACTTTAAATTCTGGGATTGTTGGAAACGCATCAGCAAGGATATGCCAATTCTTATGGATAATCTTTCCCATGTCACCACTAATTTCAGTATAAGTGGATACAAAGGGTATGTGGTTTTGTTTGGTTTGTTTTGTTTTGGGTTGTAGGAGATTCTTTCTCTCCATACCCAGAACTTTGTTTCTGTATTCGGCTATAAGGGATGCGGGGTAACCCCTGTCCACTAAATTTAGTGGAAAATTCATCAAAGTTTTTTTGAAGAAAAGAGTCATTCGAGGTGATCCGACGTGCCCTCAAGAATTGCCTATAGGGTAATGACCTCATTATTTCAAGAGTAATCACCCCCAAAAAATGAAGTAGATTATTTTTGTCAGTTGGTTTGACAAATAAATCGGTTTGTAGTTCACCATTTTTTAGCAAAATTTGTACATCTAAGAACTGCACTGACTCTTTCGACCAGACCAGAGTAAATTGGACTGCATTTCTCCGATATCTAAAAGATCATATCTAGGCCATACTCCTTAAAGATTCTCAGCTGCTAGACTCCTGTTTACATGTTCATGTATTTAGAGACATGTGTCACATTTTTATCGTAAACAGATGTTTACAGAAATGAACTTCCCTTAGTTTAAATGACGGTCCCGGACGTTCAGACCTATGGTGCGCATGCGCCACAATCTCCTATGCCCATCCACATTATCCTTAATTAAGATGGCGGCATCAGTAGCGAGTTGTACTGATGCGCATGCATGACATGCGCAATAGAGGATCTGCACGCCACTACCATGACCCCCCCTACAATAAATCCTTCGATATTTTTAATCTTTCTACGATAGCATAAATTAATGTTTATATGGCCTATAAGTTCGATTGACACTATGAGTATATAAACGAAGATGTTATCAATATACTCTCCTTATGCGCATGGACGCTGGCGTTTCCGGCCTATAGAGCTTTCGCCAATCTCCGCGATCACCTACGTTCTCGTATAAATACTCCCGACAAAACAGCACTGTTAAATTATAGGAAACCGGTGCCTATTATAGCTTCACAGATGTATAAGTGTCAGTCAGTTTTATAAGTCTATCGTATGATCACGGTGTGATTTGTCATGCATCACAGCATCATTCATAGAACTGCCGAGCCACTGCCTTGCCATAGCTATCCTCATGGCCCCTTTGCCCTTCTCTTTTTTTGATTCCCACCTGCTGGTGGTCCCACGTTACCCCAGTCGTCTTCTCGGACCCCCTGATTGCGCAGAACGAGACCCCGACTATTATTACCTGAAACGCCCCCCTCTTATCCGAGGCCGACGAATTATATTTGACTACAGATCCGCCCTATACTGACGCTAGTGCAAGGTCGACCCTTATGAAAGAGCACCATCAGTTGACCTCTAATGCATCTCGCACATGTTATCCTTTACACTTCGATCAGTTGCTTCCCCTTCCCCCCCCCTTTCTTTTTCGTTCCCCCTCTTCTCTTCATTCCTTATACATACCATTTCTATCTTTTTTCTTTTTTCTCGCTCCCCCCCTGACCCTTTTTTTCTCCTTCTTTCTTTCTTTATTTTCCCTTATAATTTCATCCAACAGGTCATCAAAACATATAGTACCGTATTTTATACCGAGTATAAGCCGACCCGAGTATAAGCCGGAAACCCCTTAATTTCAACCACAAAAAAAAAACTGGCCAAGAGCTGTCGATGGGGGCTCTGACGTATGTGGTGCAAAACGGAATTAGTTTTAAAGCAAGTAAAGGGGGACCTGGAGAAAAGAGGCAGAAACACGACCAGGGAAGACACAGCTGCCGCGAAGCGAGTGAGAGGAAAAAAGAGAAAGGAGAGGGGCAGAAAAAAGAACGAACAAACAGAAAAAAATATGAAAGGAGTAAGCAGTGGCGAGGATAGCCGGAAAGAGATAGCAGGGCATTCAACGCACAATGTGGGGGAAAGACACCTAAAAATGTTGCCGAATGGGGGCGGACAGTAGGCAGAGCGAGCGCAGTTGTGTGCCAGGCTCTGTCCTGATGCCGACTAGCGGACCATTGTGACGTAGTAGAGGATAGTATGAGGATTAGGAAATATGAGAACAACTGACGTTAGATGGGGGGGAAATAAATGTAAGAACGGGTGTGAGATGAATATGAAACGATATAAAATAAATAAGGAAGGCAAAGGAAATGAAAAGAGGGAGAGGAGAGATGAGATGATATAAATGCAATACATGATTGAGAAGATGGGGAGGGAAAGGATAATGAATTAATGATACCCATAAAATGATGAAAATTGGGAATGCGACATGGGGAGTTATATAAAGTGCAGAGATGCTAGATGATTAAGCAAGAAAAAAATATGGGAGGATAGATTTAATATTTGACCGTATTATAACTCGAGTATAAGCCGACCCGAAGTATAAGCCGAGACCCGTAATTTTACCACCAAAAATCGGGGAAAACCTCCTATTGACTCGAGTATAATCGCCAAGGGTCGTAGTATACAGCAGCCCCATAGTATCTGTTTTAGGATACAGACCATTTTGCAAGTCCCCAAATATAGTAATCAGCCACGGTGTAAGCCCCCACCCCCCCCCCCCCAATGTATGATACAGCCACCGGGCAGCCCCCCAATATGACTATAAAAAAAAATTAAAAACTTAAAATCCACCCTCCGGTTTTCCGGATCGTTGGTGCGGGTCCCGTATTTTCAGCGCGAGGATCCCGATCTTCGGACAGGTCCCGGCGCTATAGCGGGGTGACACCGCACGCATCATATGTGCGGCCGGCAGCAGATGTGCGTCACTAGGCCGGCGGCCAGAGCAGAGAAAGAGAAGAAAGAAGAGAGAAGGGAGCCGCCCGTTCAAGATCAGAAAGCCTTCGCCGTGAACATCGGGACCCGCAAACCCAACGATACGCCGACACCGCAGGGTGAGTATTAAGTTTTTATGTTTTACATTGACTCGTGTATAAGCCGAGGGGGAAGTTTTTCAGCAAATTTTTTGGCGTATACCCACAAGTTATCATACGGTATATGAAAATATACATAAATATAGGCCAAAAAACAGCAGCACAGCAAAAAAACAATTGGAAAGTTTTAGGGTGCTACTCCAGTACTCCACCAGCCAGAGTCCATAATAGATCCGGACATAAAGAAAACGCGCAGCACTCCTAGGTAGTGAAACAATTTGCAGGGTTATTCACCTTCAAGGACGTTTCGCTTGTGTACCAGGCTTTGTCAGGCCATTGTGGCCAAGTGCAATACAGATTATATACTCTAGAGTGGTGACATCATATCCAGGGGTAAACATTGACACACATTATACAATAAAGTAGTATTTTAACATTATCTTTCACATAAACCACAATTTTGTAATAAGTAGGTATCCCTTTATCAATTATAAAAGTGTACAGACATATGTGACAAGTGATGGATTTACAATACAGACTAATTTACAGAGGATTCTCGTGTAACAAGGTAACCTGTACGGGAACATCCATCGGGCCATGGTTTATGGACCAAAACGAGAGCCAGCGTGTCCTAACCGACGACTCGTGCGCATGCTCAGTAAGAAGGTCCAGGTTTACATTGACATCTGTAGCCATATCTATATTTACATTCATGTTTTTTATATCGACACCTATATTTATATTCATATTTATATTTGTATTTATTTTTATATCTAGATCTATTTTTATATGTTCATTCATTCATCAAAATTACCTTCACATTACAGTTACGTGCAGAGCTAATATTCAGACTTGCCATATGTTACCATTTATATTTTCCATTATTTGACGTTGCTACTTTTAGATGTGTCATTAAATGTGTGTTTATATACATGTGTTCTTTAGCTTTTTCCAACTCTCCGGCCCACAACTACCCAAAACCTTGTGGGCTCAGGGACCCGGTTTTGCCATCCAGCATTTAGTTTGCTCTATATAGAAGATGCTAAATCCTAATGGGCTAAAGGAGCGGGTCCCTCTATCCACCAGGACCTGCTTTTTCTGATGGGGACCATTTAATTTTAAAAATCATGATCCTCAATGTAGAGAATGATCTACACCCCCACGTAACATCCATGTCACCCTGCTCCCCACATTACATACATGTCACCCTGCACCCCACATTACATACATGTCATCCTGCAACCCACATTACATCCATGTCACCCTGCACCCCACATTACATCCATGTAACCCTGCACCCCACATAACATCCATGTCACCCTGCACCCCACATAACATCCATGTCACCCTGCACCCCACCTTGTTTGTTTCGTTTTGGGTTGTAGGAGATTCGTTCTCTCCAGCCCAGACGTGTTTCTGTATTCGGCGTATAATAGGTATGCGGGTAACCCCTGTCCTCTAAATTTGTGGAAACTTCATCAAGTTTTTTGAAGAAAGAGTTCATTCGAGGGTGATCCGCGTGCCCTCAAGAATTGCCTATAGGGTATGAACTCTTATTTCAGAGTAAATCACCTCCCATAATGAAGTAATTATTTTGTTCAGTTGGTTTTTGAACAAATAAATCGGTTTGTAGTTTTCAACACCATTTTTAGCAAATTTGTGCACTAAGACTGCAAACTTCCTCTTTCGCCCAACCCGATAATTGGACTGCATTCACAACATTTCACATTGCCCGCTATCTAAAAGATCAATATCTCGGCCATATCCTTAAAGCTCCTCACTGGGGCCCTAGACTCCTGTTTTATCATGTTTCATGTATGTATAGACATGTGTCACAGTTTTTATCCGTAAACGGATGTTTACAGAAATAACTTTCGCCTTAGTTTAAATGACGGTCCCCGGACGTTCCGACTAATGGTGCGCCATGCGCCCACAATCTCTATGGCCATCCACATTATCCTTAATTAAGATGGCGGCATCAGTAGCGAGTTGTACTGATGCGCATGCGTGACATGCGCAATATAGGACTCCCCACTACCTCTTACTGACAGCGCACTAGCGTCTGTAGGACGCGGCTAGCGTTTTTGTCTATGACCAACATGTCCAGGAGAAGTTCCCTTACGGTGACTTCTTACACTATACACTAACACTATACCATATACAAATCCACCATACAACTATAATCTATGTAAATTTGGTCCTGTATGGGTAATTCTATCACTTGATCACAATGGCTTGGTACACTTATATACTGTTAAAGGGATAACTACTTATTAAAATTTGTGTTTGTAAAGTACTGTTAACCCCTGAAGACACAGCCGTTTGCAGGTTAAGGCTCACCCGATTTTGGATTCTGACCTGCGTCGCTTTATATGGTTTATAACTTTTGACACCTGTTACTTATCAAAACGATTCTGAGATAGCTTTTTTCCCCACATGTTGTACTTCATTTAAGTGGTAACTTTTTGGCTGATACGTTTTGCGTTGATTTACAAAACAAGAAATATGATAAATTTTTTGACAATTTGCCATTTCGAAATTCAAAATCATTATTGCGTTTCCTCCAGGCAAATAATTTACCACCTAAATAAGAAGTTGCTGATAACATTTCCCATTTGTCTACTTACTTTACATTTTCATAATTTTTTGATTATGTCTGTATAATTTATTTTGATGTCACGACGCCGACGGGGCACGACGCGGCTTACAAAAGAATATCGTCTTTTCTTTTCCGGATTTTCGAATTGCTCTTTTGGGGATAAAGTACGAGTTTTTGGAAATGAAATTTTACATATTTAGCATCAACACCCCCGATATCCCAAACACATTTTTCAATCTGCACCCCTCAGCTATCAGACACGCTTTTTTAACGAAGATTGTTAACCCCCTGATATATTCATAGTCAATTGAATCAAAACATGGGGTGAAATTTTCGAAGGTCAAATTGTTCCCTTATCGTTCAATTTAGCACTACAATTTTCACTTTCCAAAATATAAAAGAGAAAACCCACCATACAATTTGGTTTCTTGGCAATCCTCCTGAGTGCAGCGACCCCACCTGTGGCCTGTTACTTGTTTTAATGGGCGCAACAGCGAGACCAGAAGGGAAGGGCGCCCTGTCACTCTGCCAGGATTTTAGTTCCCTCATTGGCCCCTTTTGAAGGCTATAAAAATTTTCCTTTTGCGTTATTGGGGCCATGTGATGCCATTTTTTTTGCGGGATGAGATGCTTTTCATTGTTACATTTTGGGGTTGGTATCACCTATTGTTGAAAATTTAGTAACTTTTTTTGGATGGCAGGATAGAAAAGCTCCATCTGTACTGGATTTTTTACTCTTTTTTTTTTTTGGTGTTCACCGTTAGACTAATAATCATGTTAATCTTTATTCTAATGGTTTATACGATTACGGGGATACCAGACTTGATATATTTTCTTACGTTTTACTCAATTTGTCAACAAAACCCTATGTGGGGAAAAAATCTATCATTTTAGATGTATTGACCGTCTCCAAGTGGCATAACATTGTTACTTTTTTTTTTTTTTTGGCTCCGGAGCTGTTTGATGGCTTGTTTTTTGCGGGACAATGTTGTACTTTGCACCATATCATTCGGAGTACACATGGTTTTTTGAAGATCGCATTTTATAGCATTTTTTGTGGGATGAATAGCTAAAAATCATAATTTTTTGAAGTTTATAGCATTTTTTTTTTACGCGTTTATCGTGGGGTTCATAATGATTTACTTTGATTCTACGGGTTGGTACGGACGCGTGATACTATATATGTGGGGTTTGTGTTAATGAGTTGATTTTTTTAGTTATATGTTCTCTTATATGTTTTGTGGGGTTTTTGGGCATGTGTTGAGTGATTTATTACTTATTTTTTTATTGAATAACCCATTTTTTTTTTTACTTTTTCAGCTTTTAATACCATGGACCTAAAATCAGTCTTCTGATTGCTTCTTCATGAATATGCTGCAATACTCATGTATTGCAGAGTATATCTTGTCAAGGCCTTACACTTTGCATAGGCTGGCACTGTGCCGTAAGATGACGTCACAGACGACCATCCCTTACTGGCAATTCTGCAGGTAACTCTGGGTCCAAGATCGGACCCCAGTGTTATGTTTTCTATAGCAACGATCGCGCACCCCGAAAACGGTTTTCGGGGGGGCGATCGTGGGAAAGACCCCCCCCAGATACATGTTGTCCGCGTGTCCAGCGCTGACCCGGCATTACGGGGTTTAACCCCCGTCTTTCCCGATGCCGGTCGGCTCAGATCTTAGCCAAACCGGCATCCAGCTCAGCGTCCCGATATATCGGACGCTGAGCGCTAAGGGTCACGTGAGCTCAGCGTCCGATAAAGAGGACGCTATAGCGGGAATGAGGTTAAAACTACTTTACTTATGTACTATTATGCATGTTACCCTGGATATGATGTCACAGGCTCTCGAGTATAATATCTTAGTGCCTTGGACCACAAATGGCTTGACAAAAGGCTGATACCACAGCCGAGACGTTGCTTGTATGGAATAAACCTAACTGTTTTCCTATCTTGGAGTCTGCCGTTCTTATGTTGGATCTATTATACTCTGCTGGTGGAGTACTGTATATCACCCTAAAACTTTCTAAATCGTTTTTTTGTCTGTGCTGCTGGTTTTTGCCCATATTCTTCTGTATTTTCCATCATATATATAAAATCTATTCCCATCATTTTTCTTTTTTTGTTTAATCATATAGGGCATCTCTCACTTTATATACTCCCATGCCTCATTCCCAATTTTTCTCATTTATATCGTTATCATTACTTAATTATCTTTCCCCCCTCTTCTCAATCATGTATTGCCATTTATATCAATCTCTCCCCTCTTTTTCATTTATTCTATATCGTTTTCATATCATCTCACCCCATTCTGTTACTGTACAAGCCAGGCATCACACTGCCTCCTCTCGCCTACCTGTCGCCACCCCATCGTCAGACATCTTTTAGGTTCCATGATTGAACCACGCATGCGCACCCCTCTGGACTGGCGCCGGCCGCTCCCCCACCACTTGCTCTTAAGAGACAAACACCAGAAGCACCAGCAACAGCTCTGGCAATCTGACAGCACCTAAGCTCTCGGTATGAGCCCTTTACATGGAAATGATGCCCATTTTCTTCATTTCCTACACTTTGATTCCTATGTATTTCATTTCTCCTCTAGTCACCGTATCCTATGCCCCTTGGTGATATATATATTATATATATATATATGTTTGGTGCCCTTTGGTGCCCACTTATATTGAGCGATGTGTGTATTATTATTGTTGGATGAATTCTATCATTCATTATCTATTTCTATTGTATCCGTTTATTTTACCTCTCCTATGGACCGACTTTGTTATTTGTCATTATAAACATCATCACGCCCTATAGACTTATATTTAATACCATTTCTATATT
Organism: Engystomops pustulosus; assembly: GCA_019512145.1. NCBI lineage: Eukaryota > Metazoa > Chordata > Amphibia > Anura > Leptodactylidae > Engystomops > Engystomops pustulosus. Next base: position 44,014,710 of record CM033642.1, on the reverse strand, counting down.
CCATTCATGTGTGTTAAACATTGACAGTCTGTGCAGTAATCTATATTTTACATTCATGTTGTTTTATATCGACACTATAGTTTATATCATATGTATATTTGTATTTATATTTGGGCTCAGGGACCCGGGTTTGCCATCCAGCTTAGTTTGCTCTATATAGAAGATCTAAATCCTAATGGGCTAAGAGCGGGTCCCTCTATCCACCAGGACCTGCTTTTTCTGAGGGGACCATTTAATTTTAAAATCATGATCTCAATGTAGATAATGATCTACACCCCCACGTAACATCCTGTCCACCCTGGCTCCCACATTACTAATGTCACCCTGCTCCCCACAATTACAACATGTCATCCGGCAACCCACATTACATCCCTGTCACCGCCACCCCACACAAATTTTAAACATCCATGGTCACCCTGCAACCCACCTACATCCCTGTCACCCTGCACCCCACCTTCCCTCTCCCTGCCCCACCCTGTTACCTCACACCTCCCCTCTCCGCCCCACACCTCCTCCTCTCCCCACCTCTCCTGTTCCCCCACATCCTCCTCTCCCTGCTCCCCACCTCCTCCTCTCCGTTCTATCAGAGATCTCCATGTTTCTGTGTAACTCTAGAGTTGCTCCTCCACACAAGTCACTTGGCGATGACGTCATCAAAGGTCCTTTACACCACGGAAACATAGACTCTACTGTAACTTCTCGAGCAGACACTTTCCTGGTATATACAGTACAATGTTTAGGAGATCAGCACAATCCAGTCCCTGCCCTATCTATAGGACCACAACCAGGGCAGACAGAGACCTGACAACCTCCACCTGACAGCAGAGCTGGAGCTTCACTGCGTCTCCAGGACCCTGGAATATAAGGAGCATTTGATTGGTTGGCTAGTGTGTTTGACAGATATTTCTCACAGAATAGGATTTTTTTTGGACATAATGTCATTTGTAGTACAGAAGTAGAATTCTGTTGCACAGAATAGTATTTTGTAGTACGAAGTAGAATTCTGTTGCACAGAATAGTATTTGTAGTACAGAAGTATAATTCTGTCGACAGAATGTATTTTGTTTACAGAGTAGAATTCTTGTCACAGTATGGTATTGGTTGTACAGAAGTAGAATTCTGTCGCACAGATGGCTTTTTTGTATACAGAAGTAGAATTCTGTCGCACAAAATTAAACTTGAGCAGGAATTTGTCGAAATGGTTCTTAGTACAGAAGTAGAATTCTGTCGCGCAGAATAGCATTTTGAAGTAACAGATGAGAATGTCTGTAGCAACAGATAATTTGAGACAGAATAATTCTGTGCAAATGTATCAGTAACAGAAAGAATGTCGCACAGATGATAGCTTTGTAGTTACGAAAGTGAGAATCTCTGTCGTCCAAATGGCATTTTGTAAGTACAGAAGTAGAATTCTGTCGCACAGAAATAGCTTGAGTAGTAGAATTCTGGCAAAAGATAGTATGAGAATTTACTTCTGTAGCAGCAGAATGCATTTTGTATACAGAAGTAAGAATTCTGTCGCACAGAATATGAGTTGTTAGTACAGAAGTAGATTCCCTTCGAACAAATGAAGCATTTTGAAGTGACGATGTAGAATCTGTGCCACAGAATGGATTTGGAGTAAAGAAGTAGAATTCTGTTGCAACAGAATATTTTTTTTTTCTAGTACAGAAGTAGGAATTCTGCGACAGAATGGTATTTTGTAGTACAGAGTAGAATTCTGTCGCCAGAATAGTATGTGTAGTACAGAAGTAGAATTCGTTTGCACAGAATGGTATTTGAGTACAGACAGGGGCGGGCCTGGCCATTCGACCCACCGGGGAATCCGGTGGGCCGACTCGTTTGGGGCCGGTCGGGCGGTCTGACACTCGGTGGGGCCGGTGAAGAAAAAAAAAAAACATGAACTCACCCTGAAGACCGTTAGTATATGTTACATGGGACTGCGTGGCTGGGGTGTATGTTTCATGGGAGTGGCGTGCTGGTGCAGGATGAAGTTAATGTTCATGAGGACTGCGTGGCTGGGTGTATGTTACATGGGACTGCATGGCTGGTGTGGCTGCGGTGGAGCATGGGACTGCGTGGCTGGTGCAGGACTGAAGTATAGTTACAGGGAATGGGTGGGGGGGTGGCTGAGGTGAGTTACATGGGTTACTGGGGGCAGGGCGGCTGATGTAGCGTGTTGTATAGTAGTTTATAGTAGATAGATACTTCTTTAAATAGGGGCGGATTATAGGAGTTATATTCTTGTACATAGGGTGAGTATTATCAGTAGTTATATTCTTTGTACATAGGGGGCAGGATTATCGTAGTTATATTTTGTACAGAGGGGGCGTTTCTTAAGTAGTATATTCTTGTACCATAGGGGACAGTCTAATAGTAGTTATATTCTTGTACATAGGTGGGCAGTTTTAGATGTTATATCCTGTACAATAGGGAGCAGTATTCTAGTAGTTATAATTCCTGTACAGTAGGGGGAAGTATTATAGTCGTTATATTTTGTACATAGGGCGCGTAGTATATAGTATATTTTGTAAATAGGGGATAGTATTATAGTAGTATATTCCTGTACATAGGGGGAATATTAAGTAGTTATACCTTGGAATAGGGGGCAGTATTATAGTAGTTTATTCTTGTACATAGGGGCAGTATTATAGTAGTTATATTCTTGTACATAGGGGGCGGATTATAGTCGTTATATTCTTGTACATAGGGGGCATCTTATAGTAGTTAATTCTGTACATAGGGAGCAGTATATAGTAGTTATATTTCCTGTCATACGGGGGCAGTATTATAGTAGTTATGATTTTGTACATAGGGAGCAGTATTATAGTAGTTTATCTTGTACATAGTGGATAGTATTATAGTAGTTTATATTCCTGTACATAGGGGGCAGTATTATAGTAGTTATATTGACATAGGGGCAGGATTATAGTAGTTATACTGTACATAGGGGGCAGTATTAGAGTAGTATTGCTTGTACTAGGGAGCAGTATTATTAGTAGTTATATTCACTTGTACATAGGGGGCAGTATTATAGTAGTTATATTATTGTACATAGGGGGTCAGTGGATAGTAGTATATCTGTACATAGGGGGCAGTATGATAGTAGTTATATTCCTGTACATAGGGGGAAGTATTATAGTAGTTTATTCCTGACATAGGAGCAGTTTAAGTAGTTATATTCTTGTTCATAGGGGGCCAGTATTATAGTGTTAATTCCTGTAACATAGGGGACGGTAATATAGTAGGACATTCTTGGCTATCGGAGAAGGTATTGTAGTATTAAGTTGTGTTCTCTAAAAAAAGAAGGTTAGTCCTGATAAGGCGGCATATAATGAGTTTCTTTCTCTGTGCTGGACAAGTTGATTTAGACCTTATATAAACAGTTGTATGAAGTTTGTAACTCCACCCAAATCATGCCACGCCTACTTGTTTTGACCACCACCCACGAGAATGGGGGGCCACTTTAACAGTTTTTTCCAGGGCCACTTAAATTCCCAGTCCGCCCCTGAGTACAGAAGTGGAATTCTGTCGCACAAGATAGTAGTTTGTAGTACCAGAAGAGAATTCCACACACAGAATGGCATTTTGTCAAACAGAATGGATTTGTCTAACAGAAATAGATTTTGTTGTACAGAATACGGTTTTGTTCACAGATGGCATTTGTGTCTTCAAATTTAATTTGTGTAACAAAAAATGATTTCTGTAAACACAAAATTGTTTTTTTGTTCACATATCTCTTAATGTAAGCACAAAATACATTTTGGTGTTCACAAATGTGTAGTTTGGCAAGTGAATGTATTTGGTCTTCAAGGCAGAATATTGTGTGAACACAAAATATTCTGTCTTACAAAAATGGATTACCGTGTCACAAAATGTACTGTGAACAAACGGCGCCCCATATAGGCCCCACTGATAACAAAACCGCATCAAGTCTTATGGGTATCCAAGTCACCCTGCACCCCACATAACATCCATGTCACCCTGCACCCCACCTTCTCCTCTCCCTGCCCCACCTTCTCCTCTCCCTGCCCCACACCTCCTCCTCTCCCTGCCCCACACCTCCTCCTCTCCCCACCTCTTCCTGTTCCCCACCTCCTCCTCTCCCTGCTCCCCACCTCCTCCTCTCCGTTCTATCAGAGATCTCCATGGTTTCTGTGTAACTCTAGAGTTGCTCCTCCCACACAAGTCACTTGGCGATGACGTCATCAAAGGTCCTTTACACCACGAGGAAATAGACTCTACTGTAACTTCTCAGAGCAGACACTTTCCTGTGTATATACAGTACAATGTTTAGGAGATCAGCACAATCCAGTCCATGCCCTATAGACCACAACCAGGGCAGACCAGGGAGACCTGACAACCTCCAGCCTGACAGCAGAGCTGGAGCTTCACTGCTGTCTCCAGGACCTGGGAATAAAGGAAGCATTTGATTGGTTGGCTAGTTTGTTTGACAGATATTTCTCACAGAATAGGTATAACAGAATAGGATTTTTTGGACATAGATGCAATTTGTAAGTACAGAAGTGAGAATTCTGGTTGCAGCAGAATAGTAATTTTGTAGTAGCAGAAGTAGAATTTCTGTTGCACAGTAATATTATTTTGTAGTACAGAAGTATAATTCTGTCGACAGAATGGTTTTTGTCTACAGAAGTAGAATTCATGTCGCACAGTATGGTATTGGTTGTACAGAAAGTAGAATTCTGTCGCACAGATGGATTTTTGTATACAGAAGTAGAATTCTGTCGCACAATTAAATTGTAGTCGGTAGATTCTGTCGCAATGGATTCTAGTACAGAAGTAGAATTCTGTCGCAGCAGAATAGCATTTTGAAGTAACAGATGTAGAATGTTGTAGCACAGAAGTATTTGTGACAAGTAGAAATTTGTCCAGATGTATGTCTAGATACTAGAAAGATTCGTCGCACAGTATGTAGTTTGGTAGTTTACGAAAGTAAATCTCTGTCGTCACAGAAATGGAATTTTGTGAGTACAGAAGTAGAACTGTGTTCTGTCGCACAGAAATAGCCTTTTGAGTCAGAATGAATCCTGGCCTATAGTATTGTGTATCAGGAAGTTAACTTCTGTAGCACAGAATGTATTTTGTAGTACAGAATAATTCTGTCGCACAGGAAATGTAGGTTGTAGTAAGAAGAGATTCTTCCAACACACAGAAGCATTTTGAAGTGACGATGTAGAATCTGTGCCACAGAATGGATTTGGAGTAAAGAAGTAGAATTCTGTTGCAACAGAATATTTTTTTTTTCTAGTACAGAAGTAGGAATTCTGCGACAGAATGGTATTTTGTAGTACAGAGTAGAATTCTGTCTGCACAGAATAGTATTGTAGTACACGAATAGAATCGTGTTGCACAGAATGGTATTTGAGTACAGACAGGGGCGGGCCTGGCCATTCGACCCACCGGGGAATCCGGTGGGCCGACTCGTTTGGGGCCGGTCGGGCGGTCTGACACTCGGTGGGGCCGGTGAAGAAAAAAAAAAAACATGAACTCACCCTGAAGACCGTTAGTATATGTTACATGGGACTGCGTGGCTGGGGTGTATGTTTCATGGGAGTGGCGTGCTGGTGCAGGATGAAGTTAATGTTCATGAGGACTGCGTGGCTGGGTGTATGTTACATGGGACTGCATGGCTGGTGTGGCTGCGGTGGAGCATGGGACTGCGTGGCTGGTGCAGGACTGAAGTATAGTTACAGGGAATGGGTGGGGGGGTGGCTGAGGTGAGTTACATGGGTTACTGGGGGCAGGGCGGCTGATGTAGCGTGTTGTATAGTAGTTTATAGTAGATAGATACTTCTTTAAATAGGGGCGGATTATAGGAGTTATATTCTTGTACATAGGGTGAGTATTATCAGTAGTTATATTCTTTGTACATAGGGGGCAGGATTATCGTAGTTATATTTTGTACAGAGGGGGCGTTTCTTAAGTAGTATATTCTTGTACCATAGGGGACAGTCTAATAGTAGTTATATTCTTGTACATAGGTGGGCAGTTTTAGATGTTATATCCTGTACAATAGGGAGCAGTATTCTAGTAGTTATAATTCCTGTACAGTAGGGGGAAGTATTATAGTCGTTATATTTTGTACATAGGGCGCGTAGTATATAGTATATTTTGTAAATAGGGGATAGTATTATAGTAGTATATTCCTGTACATAGGGGGAATATTAAGTAGTTATACCTTGGAATAGGGGGCAGTATTATAGTAGTTTATTCTTGTACATAGGGGCAGTATTATAGTAGTTATATTCTTGTACATAGGGGGCGGATTATAGTCGTTATATTCTTGTACATAGGGGGCATCTTATAGTAGTTAATTCTGTACATAGGGAGCAGTATATAGTAGTTATATTTCCTGTCATACGGGGGCAGTATTATAGTAGTTATGATTTTGTACATAGGGAGCAGTATTATAGTAGTTTATCTTGTACATAGTGGATAGTATTATAGTAGTTTATATTCCTGTACATAGGGGGCAGTATTATAGTAGTTATATTGACATAGGGGCAGGATTATAGTAGTTATACTGTACATAGGGGGCAGTATTAGAGTAGTATTGCTTGTACTAGGGAGCAGTATTATTAGTAGTTATATTCACTTGTACATAGGGGGCAGTATTATAGTAGTTATATTATTGTACATAGGGGGTCAGTGGATAGTAGTATATCTGTACATAGGGGGCAGTATGATAGTAGTTATATTCCTGTACATAGGGGGAAGTATTATAGTAGTTTATTCCTGACATAGGAGCAGTTTAAGTAGTTATATTCTTGTTCATAGGGGGCCAGTATTATAGTGTTAATTCCTGTAACATAGGGGACGGTAATATAGTAGGACATTCTTGGCTATCGGAGAAGGTATTGTAGTATTAAGTTGTGTTCTCTAAAAAAAGAAGGTTAGTCCTGATAAGGCGGCATATAATGAGTTTCTTTCTCTGTGCTGGACAAGTTGATTTAGACCTTATATAAACAGTTGTATGAAGTTTGTAACTCCACCCAAATCATGCCACGCCTACTTGTTTTGACCACCACCCACGAGAATGGGGGGCCACTTTAACAGTTTTTTCCAGGGCCACTTAAATTCCCAGTCCGCCCCTGAGTACAGAAGTGGAATTCTGTCGCACAAGATAGTAGTTTGTAGTACCAGAAGAGAATTCCACACACAGAATGGCATTTTGTCAAACAGAATGGATTTGTCTAACAGAAATAGATTTTGTTGTACAGAATACGGTTTTGTTCACAGATGGCATTTGTGTCTTCAAATTTAATTTGTGTAACAAAAAATGATTTCTGTAAACACAAAATTGTTTTTTTGTTCACATATCTCTTAATGTAAGCACAAAATACATTTTGGTGTTCACAAATGTGTAGTTTGGCAAGTGAATGTATTTGGTCTTCAAGGCAGAATATTGTGTGAACACAAAATATTCTGTCTTACAAAAATGGATTACCGTGTCACAAAATGTACTGTGAACAAACGGCGCCCCATATAGGCCCCACTGATAACAAAACCGCATCAAGTCTTATGGGTGTCCAAGTGAATTTTGTTGGACCATAGATGTCATTTGTAAGTAGCAGAAGTGAGAATTCTGGTTGCAGCAGAATAGTAATTTTGAGTACAGAAGTAGAATTCTGTTGCACATAATATTATTTTGTAGTCAGAAGTAAATTCTTGTCGACAGAATGTATTTTGTATTACGAAGTAGAATTCTGTCCACAGTATGGTATTTTTAGTACAGAAAGTAGAATTCTGTCGCACAGATGGTATTTTTTGTATACAGAAGTAGAATTCTGTCGCACAGAAAATTTATAACTTGTAGTACAGAGTAGAATTCTGTCGCACAAAATGGCATTTTCTTAGTACAAGAAGTAGAATTCTGTCGCGCAGAATAGCATTTTGAAGTAACAAGATGTAGATTGTCTGTAGCACAGAATGGCATTTTGTATGTACAGAATAGAAGTCGTCGCACAGAATAGCATTTTGGTAGTTTACAAAGTAAAATTCTGCTGTCTGTCGCCAAAATGTCATTTTGTAGTACAGAAGTAGAATCCTGCTGTTCTGTCGCACAGAAATAGCCTTTTGAGTACAGAATAGAATTCCTGTCGCCATAATAGTATTTTGTAGTATCAGAAGAAGTTTTTAACTTCCTGTTGCAGCAGAATGTATTTTGTATACAGAATGGAAATTCTGTCGCACAGACAGTATTATTTTGGCAGTACAGAAGTAACATTCCAATCACACAGAATGGCATTTTTCAAACAGAATGGTATTTTTTGTCTCAAGAAATAGATTTTTGTTGTGCGAATAAGAGTTTTTAGTCCTGCACAGAATGGGTGCATGTTTGTGTTCTTCAAAATTTAATTCTGTGTCACAAAAAGTGTTCTGCGTAAAACCCAAAATTGTTTTTTTTTTGTTCACATAATCTAGTGATGAAGCACAAATAACTATTGGGTGTTCCTAAATGTGTGCTTTTGTGCAAGTGTAATAGTATTTTTGGTCTCAAGCAAATATTTTTTGTGAACACCAAATATTCTGTGCTTACAAAATGGATTCCGTGGTCACAACAATGTACTGTGAACAAATCGGGCCCCCAATGGCCTCCCTGCTAACCAAACCGCATCAAGTCTTATGGGTGTCCCCCCAAGTCCTGTGTCGTCATCACCTCATTATTATTATCTCCCTATCCTTCTACCAGTTCTTTTCCCATTCCCTCCGATGATGATGACACAGGAACTTCGGAGACCTCCATGACTTGTTTTTGCTTGCAGGAAGCCTGGCATCTTTTTTATGTCATGTTAAAAGTTATTGAAGCAGAATAATTATTTTAATACAATTATATTATAACCCCTTAGGAGGCATGGTTTTATCACTCTTTCCATTCTCGCTCTCCAACCTTCAACAAATCAGATACTTTTTTCATTTTCTTCGTGAAAGATTGTGTGAGGGCTATTTTGGTGCGTAACAAATTTTACTTTCCCTGATGTTATTTATTATAACAATCCTGGTACGGAGGCTGTGTGTATACTTTATGTCATTTTTTTGCGAATGAGACAAAGTTTTCATTTGCTATCAGCTTTTGAGGACTGGTGTCGAAATTTTGATCACTTATTCATTATAATTTTTTTAATGTCATGTAAAAGTTATAAAGTCACATTTGGACGTTGGGCCATTCTTTCCCATCTCCGAATGGTCCCGCCCGTTGAACCGCTCTTTTTATTGTTGAATCTAGACAGGCATTTTGGGACCGCTGATCCTAGAGTGTTTTGGATTTTTAACTGTTTATTCATATTTTGTTCTTTTATTAATTTTTTGATCATTTTTTTTTTAAACTTTTTTTTTTCTTTTTCACATTTCTAAGACATGCTATTAGGGTACATTACCCTAGATGTCAGATTGTTCTACCAATATACTGCGATACTTCTTATTGCAAGTATAATGGAGTTTTTGCTGTGATTCATTAGAAGATAACACATGAGCACTTCATTGTCAAACGAATCTTCGAAACCCTTTAGTCCTCAGGGCAAGCCTCGGGTCTGCAAAAATGTTTGCTGGGTTTGACATATTTTCAGCTTTGTGCCTCCTTTCCCGCCAAACAAACCAACAAACCGTTTTTTTGTATAGGGATCATATGCCATTTATTATTCTAACTCATGAATGTGTCCAAAACCCTCAGATAGCCTTTAGACATCCTAAAAAGCGACGCTTGAAAGCAGCTTAAAAATCTTCACATTAGAAATCGAATTCGTCCGCTTTTTTATGCCTGGATGATGTACCAATAAGACTTCTTCACAATCCTATCGCCTCGGTGCTGTGGCTTTTCCCTCCTTCCAATAATGCCGTATTTGAAGTATTTTGAACGCCGAACTTCTGGCTGGGCACCACAACCTAGAGGGTCGTGTTGCTCCTCTCTTAAACCGTTTGTTCATCTAGTACAGTTATGAATCATAACACTTTGATTTACTACATGTGAAGTTATAGAAGACCTCATGGAAACCATTAAGACAAACGGGTTTGAAAGCAGGGATTGGCATTTAGGTTTTCCGGTCGTAATATACCATGTGAATCCCAATATCGTCTTCCTACTATTCATGCAGCCCCATCCAAAGTTGTTGAGGTATAAACCCTGCATTTCATTTCTGTCTTAGGATTTTGGAACCAGAATGCGTTCCTTTATATTTATATATATCTTGTACCTTCAAATTATTGCAACTTTTTTAATGTATGAAAAGCCATTCTTTGTCCTTTATTATCTTCAGATTTACCAACCACATACAATCCTTTACAAAGGAACTTGGTAGGCTCGCAATTTGGAGGACATGTTTCCAGGGAAACCATGGAGAACCCCTTCGCCTGCGGTATCATAGCTATTTTGTTTAAAATTTCAGTAGCGCACATTAACGTTATTAAGAGATTAATTACTTTGTGCTGAGTATTTTGTTTTGCTTCTCCACTAAAAAAAAAAGTTTCAGAGTAGAATGTTGGTCTCTTGAAAATCTACCACACCACTGAAGTGAATCACCATGATATGGACATTGATTTGTCTTGGCAACAATGCATTTGTAAGCTTTGGTAACCGTGAAATATTTTATGGTGCACAAAGAGTATTCTTTTGCCCCGAATAGAGGCAATGTGTATTGAAAACATTCATCTTCTAAGTCGAAAACTGAAACAGACAAAATATACACTGGAGTCTAAATCGAAATTATTATTTGCTCTGTTTATATTGTTAGGCAGAAAATCGACCACAGAAGGAAGTTCCATGTAATGCACAACCTGTAACCTCTGTACAGTGTCCTGCGCATAGTGCATTTCCTCCTAGCTTAGCAGGGGTGTAAGCGATTGTTATGTAACATTCTCTATATTTAGTATAACACTATCTACGCCCAAGTAAGCGAGCCCTAATTTTAACAAAGACTGTATAAAACCCTGATCGATATGATCTCGTAGCGTTTTGTGAATGAAAATCATTGTCTGCTTGCCTGAATGTATCCTCCAGCCACTGGCCGACCGTGTCATATAGCTGCCCTTACAGCTAAAATATAGAACACATTGGTCCCCCACTGAGAATATGTTATTATTTTTTCTGGAAGATCGAACTGCAGTATTTCCACATGCCTGGCAGATACAACTGGTAGTAATGAGCCATTTGAACTAACAATAATTTATACATACCACTGGAACTCACATTGTGCACATAAGACACATAAGCCAATATTTAAAAAAGGAACCCTCTCACGGTCGCGGTAAATCAAGTTCTAAGGGGTAGAATAGATCGCCCACTGACCGATTAAAGAGATCCACCTGCCCACCAGCTGTATTATACTCTGTTTAAACGTAGCAGCCACATAACCAATTGATGCTACACCTAAGACCGATCTAAGCGTCGCACTAGAATTATTCCGAGTCCTTGCATGATTTAGGCTATATTTTCTCGGAACGCTCGAGTAAGCCAGCAATACATAGGTAAGTGTGTTGCTAACGTGGAACTAGAACAATAAGAGCAAATCATAGCGTTTGTATGAATAATTGCATCTCTGCCTGACCAATACGAAGCCTATTCGAGTCGGCAAGGGATACCGTCATTACTCACCACTACGGCATGATGATTAAAGATGGGAGAATAGAAAGCATAGCAGGAGATCATCAAGATATATGACACTAGGACCGGACATCATGCTTTAATGCATAGATTTTAAGCTAAGCTCGTAACTGAGAAATCTTAATTTGAGCACATCACAGAATCACTTTAGCTCGTATGAAAGTTACAAATTAATAGTGTCCAGAGCAAAGAATCATAACATATTTGTAAAAAGTTTTATTTCATTTTACAATAATTTAACAGAAAAACCATTAATTGATGTTGACGACCAAGCCGAGATAAGAGGCTCCCTAGTACACAGAAAAACATAAACACAAGTCCAAAAAAATGGCAGGAAATATCGCCACATTCAGTTGTTTTGTATTTCAGTGCATCATGAGATTTTTTCTGCATCGCCCATACTGGGCAGTGGATATCATACAAGATCAGGTCCCTGAAATCGTAAAAAAGACAGGAAACATGCATTGAAAGAGAAGGGGCACATGGTCATTACCAGACCTTACAGCGCTCCATAATAACTCAACACTTTGTCTAGTACAACTCCATGTTTCATTATCATATCTGCATATACACAGCGGCTCAGCCTGAGGCATTGTGTCCGTACCGATCTATCGTCGACAAATTCTCCTATGCATGTCAAACAGAACTTCGAATCAATTAGATCTGAAAAAACGCTGTTCATGTCCGAAGTGCCTTTGACGCAGTGTTGTTTGTGTCCCCGAGATCATGGCTGTTGCTCTGCGAAGTATTCCAGAAAGCCAGGGATACGTCAGTCTAACCACTGCGAGATTTTCAGGACAGGAGCCATCTCTAGGAGTTACAGGTGAGATCGAGAGAAGAAATAGCATGCCATGACAGCAGTACTGGCCGAACATCCTGTGATCGGGTAGAAATGGCAACATGGTTCGAGCTGTAGAATGGAAAAGGTACTAAAGCTACCGTACAACAACGGATGATAAGTCATCTCGAATACATACGTCGAACTTGAGGTGTACTATGCATCAGCCTCCCGTGCACTCTCATCTAAGATCGAGACTAGTATATTCACAGCTTCGTGACACGTAAGATGAAACGTGCTGTAGATCCTGTTGGAAGTGATGAGGTCAGATTTGGCTCAACGACATGAAGTCCGCCTTGATAACGTTACAAGGTGGATGGTTAAATGGTTGAAATTTTCTGCATAAGCTCTTTGGCCATTTTTTACCATTGACATTACAATCTAGATAAAAGACCCAAGCCTACTGAGTATTGTGCTACCTTCCTGCCTCTACGAACCACAGATGATACACCACACTGATGTCCAATTATATCTACATAAGATAACAAGCCCATCAAATGGGGCAAAATTAAGTTTGTTATATATTTATGATTCTAATGGCCACAGTCCAGATCTCATGGAATCCTTTGTTGGTGCGTATTCTCACTCATAGCAGCCAGCCAATCGCGCAGATATGTCATACTCACAAGACCAAGACCAGGATCGTCCAGCACACTTGATTTGAACATGCACAAGATGAGGCAGCAAAAAGCAAATGGTCCAAAAAAACCACTAGGCTCGGCACCAATGGTCATATACCCAGACTTTACAGCTGTGCCATACTGTATATCACTCACTACATTCAATAATGTGTATTTTTCATTGTGCCTAGTTACTAAATGAACTAGTTAGTCTCACAGCAGAATTTATGAGCAATACATATCTCACAGACTCTTCTGTTTCTAAAGACATCCACCCCTGCTGAACAGCTCACAAATAAAAGCCTTCTTACAGTCTGATGCAAACTAATAGCAGCAATACTTTATCTGCTATCAACAAATTGCCTTACATTAGAACCTATGTACTACTAAATTTACCTCACTAACGCTTCTTTGCCACCCCACTCTTTATCTTTGCACAGCCAGTAGTAATAACTACATGACAGAAATCCAGTCTTCCAAATCTGGCAGGTCTATCATGGGAAAGGCTTAAGAAATCTAACAATTTAGGAACAATATAGCAAGCATTCTTAATGTGATGCAATTCAATATGTAATGATCTACTACACCCGCATGCCCCATAGAAGCAGATGGAACACAGCCCTTTTCATGACTTGGCCTTTTGTTCTTCATTCAAGTCCTTATCTTTTAAATTGAAGCAGCAGAAGCCTTTGTTTGCTGCATATAAACGAAATTAGTCCCTAAAATATATGCATTTAAAACCAATACTACTAGCAACTAATTTGTATCACTTTGATTCTGGTTAAATAAAAGCAGTTAGGCCATTTAATTATTTATGTTCATTTACCTGTCCATTGTTAAACCGTCATGTTATTGCTTTATTAATTATTGGTACTTTAACAAATACTTTTTTTCATAGTATTTATGTTTTTAACTTTCAGCAGACATTTCAGAAATCAGTTCTTCATGAGATAGATATAACCTCTTCCTGTAACCTTTGCCTAGCAGCTCTTTTGACTGTAGTCTCTTGTCTGTGAATATGCAGTCTACTTATAGCTGGCCGGGTGGAAGACCTTATTGTTTCCTGCTCATTCCTCCGCCTTGCCTCTGTGCATCTACAGTGTATGAGTCCAAGATGGCATCGGCAGAGTGAAAACAGATTTGGTGCCCATTTACAATATAATGTTCAACTCATATAGACATGCATCTTTAAATACCAGTTTAATAATGTAAAAAAGAGGTTTTTTTTGCATTTGGAAAAAAATAAGTGTCTGAAAATTTTTAATAAATATATACTATCACCCACTGTAAACACGTACAAGGTTCAGGGACTTTCCCAGCAACATCAGATGTGACAACACAGTGTTCAGAATATAAAAAAAACCTCCAATGTATTTACCAACAAAACTTTAATTATGCCATTTGTTAAACTATAATTATCACTATTTGGAAAACTACAATTATCAAAACCAATAACAAAAGTTGCTGTGTTCAAATGTAGATCCTTATTGATAAGAATAATAAAATCATAACAGCTTACCTTAGGATGTGTTCACACGTGGCATTCTGAAAATTATTTCCATAGGCTTCCTACACCTAAGAAGGACCTGTCCACCCTGAAAACAGCACTAGGAGCTGCTTACTAAGTATGGACGCTCGGCAGTCACCCCTGGCCTATGGAGTGACCTGGGGAGGTCCGGGGAAGAGACAACAGCCTCAACCGCCCCGCCTCATGATAACCCCGGACCGCTTTGAGTAGCGGCCCGGCGTTTGTAGTGTATAGTTCACTACAAAGATTCAAAGTCCATCGCCGATTATTGGCGCTGGCCGCCGCTTTTCTGTTAAATGCCCAGCCCTTTCCTGTGCCCCCTGCTGGATCTTTGTCTCTTGCCTGAAAAAAGCTGTATTTCCTTGCCTTGTGCTTTAGACGATTTCCCACTGTGACCACGTCGATTCCTATCCGCTACGTCCCCGCCTCCCGATCCTGTGCTGCCTCTCGACCTTCTCTGCCTGTTCCTGACTATGCTCTCCGCCTCCACTTTGTATTTTGCCTTGGCTGCCAACGCGGACAAAGTTGAGCCTGGTGGTACCACACGCAACAAGTCCAACCCACTTGCGCGGCTCTGGTGAAAACCGGGTGTCCACTTAGACTCGCTACAGTGTCGGCTTACATCATCGTCCGCGGTGGTCCAGTTGGTCCCTACCCCTGGTGCAAGACCTGTTTGTGTAAACAATATGCTGGTTACATTAACTTTTTAATGTATCTTGTCATTAATGTTAGTTATTGAAATAACACACAATTTTTGACTTTTCTTTCATGCATTCCTCCTCCTATTTTTGCAAAATTAATGTAAAATAAATACACTGTACATTTCTAAAAAAAGTATAACAGGTGGTTCCAATTTTTTGACTCTTCTGACAAAGACACCAAAGTCTTCTACCTAAATCTAAATCTGGATCTAATTTAGGATTGCAACTTATAGCAGATGAAGGAGAGACCTTGTTTTTGATATCAGGAATTTTTTCTGACATCATATTGAAGCACCACTCCCAACTGGGTTGCATATTCAAGATGTGTTTTGGAGCTGAGAGGCACTCTAAGTCTAAGATGTAACTAATTGATTTCTATCGTCTGCACTAACATTGGCCAAAATCTCTCTCAAAGTCAGATTCTGAGGAAGTATAGATGTTCCCCATATATAGATGTCCCCATAACTATCATGTGCCTTTTCAGTTATTTTCCTATGGAGTATGAAAAGTAATTGTTGTTAAAAATGTAATGAAGGGAAAATAAAACAGCACCACAAAACAAATATATATCCATAGCTTGTATCATAGCTTTTAATAGTGTATAAAAGCGTAACTGTGCTACCTGCCAGAAAGCTGTCTTGAAGTCATGGGGCGTTGGAGTCCCTGGTGTTATCATATCCTTTTTGCTCTGCAAACTCTTCCTGGTGGGTGATGACAGAGTTATGCTTTCAGCATGTTTTCTAATAAAGACTGCATCAGAGAAAGAGGTGGAAGAGAAGAAAAGTGAGCAGCGCGAGCAGATAATGATGATGTTATGGCTTTGCAACCATTCCCTTTCCGATACTTACTTGAAGATATGGACATCTCATTCGTGTCACTGGACACTGCAGCCAATCAGTGATGTAATACACAAAAGGCACATGACAGAATGGCCTCAGTAGACAAGTTTATTTTCGTTACATTTGTTTATATTCAGTGTTCGACCTGCAATGTGAGTCCCACAAATTGTTCATTCTCTCCTCCTAGTACCAGGTATGATGAGGATAGTCCTGCATTTGACATTAAGTTATGTTTTAAAAATTTAGTTTATAGAATTACTTCTAATATATCTATAATATGAAATAAGCCTGACAACCCCTTGAAATTATTAAGACAGATGTTACTGTAAGTAACATATAGGGGTCATTTATTAAGGGCCCCGATTCGCGTTTTTCCCGACGTGTTACCCGAATATTTCCGTTTTTGCGCCGCTTGTACTTAATTGCCGCCGTGATTTTTGGCGCCACGGTCGGATTGTGGCGCATCGCGCTGGCATCGCGCGAACGGAACTCGGGGGGCGTGGCCGAACGAAAACCCACGTATTCGAAAAAAAACCGCCGCTTTAAAAACCGAAATGTGTCGCATAAGGACCCTTACCTTCACCTGGTCCATCTCTGTGCATTCCGGCGCGATTATTTACTTTCAAGCAGCCGCCGCCACCTGGTGGACGGTCGGAAGAACTCCTTATTATCCCGGCCGGACCCGCATCCCGAGCGAGAAGCCGCCGCTGGAACGCGAATGGCCGGGTAAGTAAATTTGCCCCATAGTCCTGCAAACATAATGCTTTACAGGACATTTTTTGTTCTTGCATTATACACATAATTCCCAGACTCTGTGTTTTGCATACACGTTCCTTCTTTGCCAAAGCATATTGGATCCCAGCAGAGGAAAACCCACAAGCTGCATAATCCAAACCAAAAGGTAGGGCAAACCTTGATACTTTCTTGAATGTCACCCTATAATACACAGTCCCATAATAAACTGAATTCTCTTTTTGTGTTTAGTAATAGGAACAATAACAATGGGGTTTCAATCCACATCGTATGGCAAAAAAAGACATCTCACGTTTGTTTGAATTACCTTTTGGAATTAATGGTGGGGTACAGAACATGTGGGGAACTATATTCTATACAAACAGAACTCCTGTAGTGGCACATGGCTGTACAATGTGGTGGTTAATCATGTAACCACAACAGCAATGTAGACATTGGCACAGTGGGTGGAAACATGTTGGGTCCTGCATATGGTTGCCACATGGTGACCTTTTTTGCCCTAGCCCCCTGTAAGCCTGCTTACACTCCCTTAACATTGCTAACGTCTCACCTGCTCCCTCACCACTTGTGCAGTTGAGAACCTCTGAGACAGTGCAGAAATACTGAACGGAGCAGTCAGTAAGGTTAGTCACAATCATTAGCATTATTGATTATTTTAGAAGGAAGTAGGTGATGGATAACAAATATTAGAAGATTACCAAGTTCACGGTGCCTGGATCTATGAACTAGTGTCCCTGGTTTGTCATGGATTTTGATGGTAAGTTTTCATCTGTAGTAAAGTTTTACATGGCATTTTTCCATTGCTTGGATTTTTTGGACATTTATTCCTGTGCTTTCATGGTCAACTCTTTTATATTTCTTTTTTGTTTTGTTTATATGAACATTCTTTTCCAGGTGTTTGACTGATTGTATAATTCTACTCTACTTTAGTTATGCTGCCCTTTTCGCTGCTAAGTAACCAAGTGTATGCCTTTATGCATCTACTCTCCTCTCTGACATTTTTATGTGTGCACATTGAGGAGGCAGGAAGATGATGTGCTCTCCTTGTTCATCTGCTGACTCTTTCTGCACCTGTAACTCAAAGATTCTAACTACCAGCAGCAGTGAAGATACTACAGTTAGAAGAGGAACTGAGCATTGCAAGTCAAAATCGTTTTGGGCCTTATAATGTATTCCATGTAATTAATAAATATAATAAGATGAAGCCCTCTTTCATTGTATGTTACTTGAAAATATGAATCCAAATTGGATTCGTAGGTGAAGCAATTTTGCTAAACATTTTGGAATAACTTGGGAACTTAATAAACCACTGGCACCATGGTGCTTAATGTTGTGCGTGATAATATGAACATGGGGAGGCGGGCTTATACTACTCAAATCCCCACTTTCCTCCAGCCTCATCCCAATTACCTAATGGAGCTAGCTATAGTGTTATCTAACACTACAAAGGCTTAAGAAGGCTCTTGCTTGGTATTGGTAGCTATTAACTAATACTTTTTTGCAGCCACCCATGTCTCCAGAAGGCTTGAAAAGCAGATTTTCCCCCCATTTTCAAACGAAGACAATGGGGCAGATTTATTTACCCGATCCATTCGCTGATCCAGCGCGCTTTCTCTGGGGAGGATTCCGTCGATTCACTAAGGTATTTCCCCCGATGTCCACCATGTGGTCACTGCTGCACTGATTCCGTCGGGTTCCACTGAAGTTCCACCGCAGGCCGGATGCAGGTAAGCGCTGTCAAGCGACACATTTTAAAAAAAAAAATACCCCGTTTTTCCGAATCCGCCATGTTTCCCTGGCCACACCCCCGATTTCCGGCACGTGCATGCGGCGCCGCATGCCACCACATCCAATCGCGTGCGCCAAAACCCCAGGACAATTCAGGGAAATCGCCCAAACGGTAAATTCGGGTAACGCGACAGAAAACACAATTCTAGCCCTTAGTAAATGACCCCTCAGTGAGTCATAAAACTTTTGAACCAATATGTTGGTTATGAGTTATAGTCCATTCCTATTGCCCTCATTCCAAGGTTCTTGCACTGAAATATACCTTTCACAAAAGGGACGCATAGAAAATGGTTCATGCTTGTAATCAATGCGAACCAGGGATTCACCTGGATACATGATCCCATAAACCCTGACCCTCGACTATTTCCCTTGAGAAGCCATTACCCCCCTGATCCCCCTGGGGGGTCAGAGTTGTGTCTGCACCTAATATAATCAGAACACCCCTGATGCCGCCCTGTCCTTTTGTCTGGGACCTTTAAGAAGTGCAGAGGAAAGATCTATATGGATTGCTTGTAATGGATATGTTGCTGGTACTTGAGTTCTATCTACCTTCTTTAACTGTAAATGTATATATACTATATATATATAATATATATATATATATATATTGGGGCAGATTGGGTGGGGCCGCGTTCTCTGCGCTGGATTCGGGTCCAGTCGGGATTCATCAGGTAGTTCCTCCTCCGTCCACCAGGGGCCGGCGCTGCTGCTCTGACAAGCATCTGAACGCGCAGGAATTCATCGCGCCGGACCAAGTGAAGGTAAGCGCGTCCCAACCGACACATTTCTTTTTTTAAATGCGGCGGTTTTTTTTCCGATCCGTCGGTTTCGCTTCGGTCCACGCCCCCCCGATTCCGTTGCGTGCCTGCCGGGCCGATGCGCCACAATCCGATCGCGTGCGCCCAAATCTCGCGGGGCATACAGGTGAAATCACGCAAATCAGAAATATTCGGGTAACGACGTCGTGAAAACGCAATCGGTCCCTTAGTAAATGACCCCCATTGTGGGTACTGTTGTCTAGTGTGCGGTTAAATATAAACTATTTTAAACCTGGTAAAATTTAACGTATGTTGCTCTTCATCTCGATCCATGAACCCCACATCCTTGTCGTTTTACTACATGCTAACAGGGTTTGGTTTCCCCACCCTATATAATCCCGTAACGGCCCGGGCTTTTTATTAAAGGAGACTGTGGCAGCTTAATTGGGTTGATAAGGTTCTTGTTTCAACTATACTAGTGAAAAGAATCTTATAAAGCATTCAGGGTTGCGATTTGTGTTGTTTCCATATCCCAGAAGTTTGTGTTAGCAACTTTAAATCACTTCCTTCCTCAGAACCTGTGCTTGAAGGATAATTAATTACCTTGCATACCTTCAGGGGTCCGAAACATCACCGTTTCCTTCACATGTGCGTAGATTATGTATGAAAAACTAAACAGTATAAATGGCAGGGCAGTTGTTGCAAATTAACTCTTTTGGCTGCGCACAATATCTTTATGTTGGTACAAGTCTAGTCCATATTTGGGCATTTTTTAAAATATTGTCAAAATTTCCATTTTTTTTTAATTAATCTTTTTGGAAAAAAAAATGGTACAAATACTATACTTAACCACCTCTCCAGTGTTTGTTCCATTGGCTCCCACAGCAACCATTCACTCTCCAATATATCCAAACTGCTCCTTCTGTGGATCCGTTCTGCATGAGTGCTTGGTTCATTGCTTAACCTCAATTTACCAAGCTCCCATTTAGAGCAAAGGTGCAGAAGGTGCAGATTGGAGGTATTTGGGAGAATATGGTAGCAGCGGGGTGCCATGGATGCTAATCGGAGGCAAAAGTACTTACCTTAATTTTTTTTTCAATTTATGCCCAAAGACTTGCCCCTGGCAAAGAAAAAAAGCCTTAAATAATAAAAATCAACTGTCCAGCTGTAGCCTGGCCGGTCCTGCCATAGTATTGAGGCCCTACTCCTGGGGACACCCAATTACATGCTTGGTATTACATGGGTGAAGACGCTGTATTTAGTAGTGGTATGAAAAAATCTGGCAGTTTTGTTTTTTTTTTTGTTTCATCAGGTAATTAAGTAAATATTGCAATTATTTTGTCACCTTTGAGGTTATAAAAGACTCTGATAGAGACTACTTTTAATTGGTTTGGTTTTCAATTTTTGCATCTATAGAACCCACGGTAACAAGTGAAAAACATCTCATTCCGAACATTAGTCCCACGGCAAACTAAATTGGATCACCAAGATCCACAGCTATGTAATGCCGGAAGGTCTGTAATCAACGGGTCCAATAGGTCCGCAGCACCTCTGCCACATTCACAGGTAATATGGAAGTTGTTAAGGATGAAAAAAACGGGAATATATAACTTTATTCCGAAAGAGGTAGAGAACAAGCTGTTCCTGCATCAAAACCTGCATTTATTTATCATAGCATGGTATAAAGCCGGTGACCTAGGTTCTCTTTTCACCTTGGCGCTGTTTTGGCGGTCGTGGAAGACAAACTGAGCAAAATGGAGACATAATGGAAACAAAATGCAACAGATGCGCAACGGCGAGGCTGAGCACCACACCAATTTAAAAGAGCCCAAATGATCATGCATTTGTCCCTATGAGGGGAATCAGGAGTGCGTTCACCCTTAATCATAATGTTAATAGTTTAGGTATAATTACATGTTTAAAATACATTTAAGAGAGGTAGACATGCTATTAATACAATTCAAGAGGCACAATATCTCACCTCCTTATCCTCTACAATGGATAGAAACCTAAAGGCATCCTACCACAAGAAGTCACCGTTTCCCTCTTCCAGCATCATACTTGATATTTTGGTAATAAAGTGTTTGGGTAGAAGTAACCAAAGACGGCAACGTATGTTTTTTCATAACTGGAGGATGAATTCACACACTGTTGTTTATCATATATCTGTTTTTTTGTGTCCCCTAAATGTCAAACTCATAACTTTTTGAGTATAAAATAAGACCTGCCACTTCTCCAAAAAGAAGAAATAAATCCTAATTAAACATTTATGGGGCAAAGCCTTGCTATATATGTATGTAAACTGTCTCCCACCACATCTTTGTGTAGTAATTATTGGTAGTCTGTATATTCTAATTTGATGTTCATAAGAAGTTTACGACTGTAAGCAAGGCCAAAAGTATGGACAGGGCCGGATAGAGTAGGGATGGCTGCTAGCGTTGGTGCTTCCCGGGCCCCCAACACTTACCCATAGGCGGCTCCACTAGCTGACTGTTGTCTTCTTGGAAGTCAGGCTAGACCAGCAACAATGGTAATATGTAAGTAGGAGAAATTTAAAATTATAATTTAGATATAATGTATCATAGTATATAAGACCGGAAAAGATCAAGTTCAACCCTTAAGAATTAATAAAATGTTTTATCCATACACCGTGATAATCTTTCTCACCGAAAAGGGAATCCAGGCACTCTTGAACATGTCCATAGAGTCCGCCATATCAACCTCCTTGGCAGAGATTCCATAGTCCTCACTTACAGTAAGACTTTGTCTATGTTTGATGTAGAATCGCCTCTCCTCTAGCGGTGCCCCCTTGTGCTTGTCACAGGCCCTAGGTATAAAAAGATCTTTGCAGAGATCCTTGTACTGTCCGTTCAGTATTTGTACATTGTAATAAGGTCTCCTCCCCCATGGCTTTATCATGAGAATCTATTCCTCTCTTGATACATCCCATAATTTATTTGCTTTAGGGCAGCAGCCCCTGGGCGCTGGTCTAAAATTAAGTTTACCATCCACCAATACCCACCCACCCCCAAATCCTTTTTCATCTACAGTTTTACGCAGTAATTGACTGTTTAGAAAATAACTTATACAGTTTGTTCCATGGCCCAAGTGCAATAACCTTTACATTTATCTACTTAAACCTCATCAAACCATTTCTCGGCCCACTCCTAAGCTTCCCAAATCCCTCGGTAACCTTAACTATCGACCTGAGTTTTTAGTAACTTTAACACACTATCTTAGTATCACTACAAATAATAGTGAACTTGACTGTCAAACCCCCTACAAGATCATATTAAAAAAAGGGCCGCCAATAATGACCCCTGTGGCACTCCACTGGTAACGTTGACCCTAATCCTTAAAATACGTCTGTCCTAGCAAGGCACATAGTTCATCAGAACCCCAGGGTTTTATCCATCTTGGCCCCGGTGATTTTCTATCTTAGTGGTTGTGGAGGCGGCGCCGTACTCTTCCTGGTTAAAACTGTGACATTCCAAGAGAATTTACATTATTCCTCATTGTGTCTTCCACCAGGGGGATTTTCCTGGTAAAGACAGTCGAGAATGCCATTCATTAGATGGCCCTTTCCTCAATCTCCTTTCACCAGACCCCCATGTTATTCGTAAGAGGGCCAACACTCTTCCATTTTCAAGTTTTTCTTAAGAATTTTATATACTAAAGAAAAAAATACTTTGGGATTATTTTTGTCTCCTTGGCAACATTTTCCTCTCATCGTTCCCTACACTTTTAGCACCTTAAATGGCTGTATCTTTCTAACTTATTGCTTTCCGTTACAAGACTAGTTGCCAGATTGGCTTTTTTCTTGTTCCTCTTATGTTTTTTACCATATGTATGTGTTCTCACGGAGACTTTTTTTCTAGATCATAAAAAAGTCCATTCTTTAGTGGGGAGGGGCCTGTTTGTCTAGATTGTTTGTTGCCCCTCCACTAACGCTCTTAGTAAAGTGTAAAACCAAATCAATGATATTTGATCACTATTACCAGTTTCCCCCAACCTGTAATTTTGATACCCTATCAGTCTGTTGGTTATGATAAGGTTCCAGCATGTCGCCCCCCTCTTGTTGGCTCCAGGCCTATGCTACAGTATTGTCTTTTGTTGTCGACAAAAACCTCTGCCTTAAAGGACTTGCAGTTTCTGCCCCCCATCATATCTGGGTACTTAAATCCCCCGATAAGTCTTTCACCATGCATTGAGCGCATCCTTTGACTCCAATGAAGTGATAGAGGAACTGCTTGCTAATTGCAGTTTTTGAAAAATATATTTGATTAGAGGGTTAATTCGCCTCATTTTGTTTGCGAGGCTTCTGCAATTTGTGTACCTACACTTATATGGTTTTTCTTCCTATTCCTTTTGGTCATTTTCCCAATCCTAATTCAGCCCCCCCCCTTCCCTCCCCATGGACTATGACTCTTCCAAGAGCCCTAATCTACACTGTATATTTGCCCTGCCCAATTGTATTGCCTCCCCCCAGGTCTCTATTTTAAACATTCCTCAACCCCTAGCCACTTTTCTCAAAACAGCTGCAACCCTCCCCATTAGGTTCCGCCCATTCCTACTGTAGAGCCCTGTAGCCGACAGAAAGTTAGCCAATTCTCCAGAATCCAAGAAGCCTCCTTCCTCAGACCCAACTTTGCCGACCCCGATCAGATTGCCCTGTGTGTTCCCCAATAATCGAATCTCCACTACCCGCACCTTCTGATCTTGCCTGTGAACCCATTACCCTCTTACTGGAGCAGACAGTCTCTCCTGGTTGCTAGAGGCCCACGACGTTTGCTGCAGTATTGCTTCCCAGACTGATATCTCCCCTATCCGCCAGCCTGCAAACTTATGGGGTGCACCATATCCGGACTATACTCCCTTAACAACTATTCCCTTCCCTCTACCCCCCCTTCTACATGTTACGCAACTAGCTGGCCCCCCTCACTCTGCCACCTCCATACCTTCCATCCCCACAACCCATCTTCCCAGAGAGTTTTGGTCTCCAGGGCAGAAAACTTCGCTCCATATGTCAATTGGCCCGCATCCTTGAAACTTGCTCATTTAGAATCTAGAATCTGGGCTTCAGATGAGCAATTTTCAACACATCCCACACAGCAGTATTCCCCCTTTACAGCTGTTCCAGAAAGCATACATGTCACAGGATGTACACTGTGTGCAGGCCACTTATGAGTCCATTATTTCAATGGGGGATTTCAGAGAAATACGAAGAAAAGAAAATTCACAGTAAAGTAACACAAATACAGTCATTACGCTCTAAAGTCCCTTAATGTTAAGTCCTCAACTGTGGACACTAACAACATTTAGGAATCAATGCACACTCCCCACAAAGCTCGCACACTCCTTTTCTGAATGCCTCTTTTAAAAAGGTTAGTTGCCCCAAAAATCTTCTGTTCTCACTGCAACAAGATTTGCTGCAAACCCCAAACAATAAGTATATAAAGACTGCTAATTAGATAGCCACACCCACTATTAATTAGGGCAGCACCTGTGCCTATATTGTCTAGGGTCAGGGGTCCCCAAACTTTTTTACATAGGGGGCCGTTCCACTGCCCGCCCTCAGACCGTGGGGGCCGGACTAAAGTTTAAAAATAACAGTTGGTACATTGACCACATCCTAATACACTGGCACCCCCCTCAATGATTTTTAATACACTGTACCCCCTTGTGAACTAGTTTTATATATTGGCCCGCTTAAATTAATTAATAGGGCCAATTATTATTAAATATAACTGGGACCCCTGCTCCTTAATTATTGAATATGCCCCCATTCCCCCCCCCATTACTTACTAGACTGCCTGTTAGAATTAATTATTTCCTATGCTGGCCCCCCACCATTAATTATATTCCTATGCTTCCCCACCATTATTTCTCTTGGCTGCCCCACCATTATATTTCATAATACGCTGCCCCACCATTAATTATTTCATATGCTGCCTCCACATAATTATTTCCTATAGATAGCCTCCTCACAATTATATTTCTTTTTACTCTGCCCCTCACAATTAATTATTTCCTATACTGCCCTCCACCATTAATTATTTCCTATACTGCCCCTCATATTAATATTTCCTATGCTGCCCCCCCACATTAATTATTTCCTATACTGCCTTCTAATTAATTTATTTCCTGCTGGCCCCTCATATTAATATTTCCTATGTTGCCCCTCTAATTAATTCTGGTCACGGGCAACCCGTAGCCTCTCTCCGCTGCCCCGGTCCCGCTCCTGTGCACTCACCTCTCCTGGCTCCCGCTTCTGGTCCTGACTAGGTTCTCCCAGCGCGCGGCCCATCCGCTCCCCTAGTGCGGCCGCGTGCACTGTCTCAAGATTTAAAGGGCCACGCGCAGGTTATTGGCGCTGGTCATTTCCTGTCTTGTAGAACCCTTTGTCTCCCTCATTCCTGCCGATCTTTGTGCCTCATCGCCGTATAGAAGGCTTCCAATCGAGTATTCCTTTCGCTGTGTTCCTGCGTTTCCTGGGTTCCTGCGTATCCTGTATTCCTGCATTCCTGGTTTCCTGTGTGTTCCTGTTCCTGAGTTCTCTGTTGCCGTGTTACTGAGTTCCTCCTTATTGCTGTGTGCCTCGTGTTCCCGTTCCCACCGCCTGGACCTCCTGTTGCTGACCCCGGACTTGGACATGACGTTGCATCTTGCCTTCCTGCCCTTACCCTGTGCTTGACCGGTCCTACGAGAGTGTCATCCTCTAAGGTCCTCGACCTCGCTGCCACCGTGGGCTGGTCACCACCTGGAAACGACCTAGTGGGTATCCTGCACAGCCAAGTCAACCCTCTTTGCGGAGGGCTCTGGTGAATACCAGGTTGCCGCTAGGCTCCGGTTTCCGGGTGTTGCAATTTCCCCGCTGTGGTCCATATGATCCACTGATCCCCTAACAGTAAGATCCTGCCATGGATCCCGCCGAGGTTCCGCTTCCTACTCGTTTCCAACTTGCGCCATTGGTCCCTCATCCCGGGAGATTGCCGCTCATCGTGACACTGGATCGGTCACCAACTAGAGATAGCGAACACTAAAATCGCGGCGGGTCTTCGTATTCGAGACGAACTTTTCCCGATGCTCCGAGTGCCTCGTCTCGAATAACGAACCCCATTGAGTCAATGGAGACTACGAGCATTTTTCAAGGGTACCAAGTCTCTGCACAGGAAGCGTGGCAAACACCTGGGAACCTCAGAAAGGATGAAACACCCACGGAAATGGACAGTAACCAGCAGGGGCAATCATGCTGGATGCCTCTGAAGGCTGCCTAAATCGCACCAATTATGCCCAAATTATGGGCAACATCATGCCATGACAGAGTGCAGAATGAAGCTAGATAGCTCTAAAACATCCCAATAATTGAACCCTGACACTATATGGGACGGCAATGCAGAGGCAGCGGCAAGTCATGCTAGAGACGTGGCATGGCGACATAAACCCTAATTGGACTCAGGCTTCACAACCAATGGTTGTCAGGAGGAACCAAAGGAGTGAGCAGAAGCGCTCAAATAATATCGGTACATAAAAAAGTTGTGCCAGTATATTTTTGTGGATTACCCAGCCGTGTGGCGACAAAGTTTAACATGGAAGCCATGAAAAACAACCCCAAAATTCTGCCTGACACAGCTCGTTGATAGGGGACGGCATGATGCTTACAGTGTCATGTCGTCGCTGCCTGGCTGCCAGTTCTTCCTTTCGAAGACTTTAAATAATAATAACCCTCATCCATAAAGCTCTGTATAATGCTGCCCCCCCTACCTTCTCCATCTCTTATCTCAGCATCCTATCGCCCAACCCTTGCTCTTAGATCCGCCAGTGATCTTATATTAACCTCTACCACCCTAGTGCGGACCTCCCACTCGCGTCTCCAAGACTTCTCTAGAGCTGCCCAATTCTATGGAATGCGCTGCCCCCGGACTATCAGACTAATACATAACCTCCAAGTTTCCATCAAACGTGCCTCTTAAAACCTCCATTTCCTTTAGGCAACCTATAACCCGCATTACTGATGAAGTTTTAACTCTTCTACTAACTCCTCCTGGTCTTACCCCATCTGTTATCCTCATCACCACAGGCACCAGACTTCTCTTGCAGTCCAGTCACCCTGGACCTTGTAGATAAGATGAACGCTGAGTGGTTCAACAAGCGACAGCAATTCATTTATTATATTTTTTTCTATTCCCTAAGAAGAATGCTTGACCATTAAATTTCTTTTTATACCATCGTGTTAACCCCCATCATCTTCATAACCGTAAGCTCTGGCGAGCAGGGACCTTCACTCTCTGTTGTTCCATACAAATGTTGTGCTCTGTTACATACTTTGTATTTGTTTCCTATGATTTGCTAAGCGTCTACAGAATATGGATGACGCTATATACATAAAGTTAATTCTTATTATTATTATGGCGGCAGTGAACTAGTAGTAGATTAAAGGTGCTGCAACTAGTTATTGGATCTTGGATGAGTCTGGAGCTCCTGCAGCCGGCGAGCTTTCGCCATCCATCCCCTGTCTCTAGGCTACTCCCAAACACACTTCTAAGAACTTTTGAATAAGATCAATGTAATAGCGTTCTTATAAGTTTAGATATGGCGGTGAGTGGAATGTAACAGATGCGCAGAACGCTGAAATAATATATCCCTAAATGGTACATTTGACAAGTATATTTTGTGGATTCCCCACTCAGGGTGGCGAACAAAGTTACACTGGTGTGGAATTCCTGTAATAGCTCTTGGGCGGTGTGCCTTTTATTCCTGTATAAGGGAGGCATATATATGAGTTTCTTTCTCTGTGCTGTACAAGTTGATTTAGACCTTATATGAACAGTTTGTATGCAGTTTAGTAACTCCACCCACATCACATGGCCACGCCTACTTGTTTTGACCCCACCCACAGAATGGGGCCACTTTAACAGTTTTTTCCAGGGCCACTTTAAATTCCCAGTCCGCCCCTGAGTACAGAAGTGGAATTCTGTCGCACAGAATAGTATTTTGTAGTACAGAAGTAGAATTCCATCACACAGAATGGCATTTTGTCAAACAGAATGGTATTTTGTCTCACAGAAATAGATTTTGTTGTACAGAATAAGAGTTTTGTCTCACAGAATGGCATTTTGTGTCTTCAAAATTTAATTCTGTGTCACAAAAAATGATTCTGTAAACACAAAATTGTTTTTTTGTTCACATAATCTATTATGTAAGCACAAAATAAATTTGGTGTTCACTAAATGTGTAGTTTTGTGCAAGTGTAATGTATTTTGTCTTCAAGCAGAATATTTTGTGAACACAAAATTATTCTGTGCTTACAAAATGGATTCCGTGTCACAAAATGTACTGTGAACAAACGGCGCCCCATATGGCCCCACTGCTAACAAACCGCATCAAGTCTTATGGGTGTCCAAGTCCCTGTGTCGTCATCATCATTATTATTATCTCCTATCCATTCTACTAGTTCTTTTTCCCTCCCCCGATGATGATGACACAGGGACTCGGAGACCTCCATGACTTGATGCAGTTTGCTGGCAGGAAGCCTGGAATACTTTTTATGCATTTAAAAGTTAGTTGAAGCAGTAATATTAATTATTAATACAATTAGTATTAACCCCTTAAGGAGGCAGGGTTTTATCACTCATTTCTCGCTCTCCACCTTCAAAAATTCATAACTTTTTCATTATTCAGTGTACAGAGTTGTGTGAGGGCTTATTTTGTGCATAACAAATTTTACTTTCCCATGATGTTATTTATTATAACATGCCTTGTACGGAGCTGTGTGATACTTTATGTCATTTTTTGCGAAATGAGACAAAGTTTTCATTGCTATCATTTTGAGGACTGTGCGACATTTTGATCACTTATCATTATATTTTTTATGTCATGTAAAAAGGTGTAAAGGTCACATTTGGGACATTTGGGCGCCATTTCCCATCTCAGAGGTCGCCGCCGGTTAGAACAGCTTTTATATTTTGATAGATCAGGCATTTTGGGACGCGCTGATACCTGATGTGTTTGTGATTTTTACTGTTTATTATATTTTGTATCTTTTATTAATTTTTTACATTTTTTTAACTTTTTTTTCTTTTTCACAAGTTCTAAGACCATCTAGGGTACATTAACCCTAGATAGTCAGATTGTTCCTACCATATACTGCAATACTTCTGTATTGCAGTATATGGAGTTTTTGCATGTGATTCATTACAATGAGCCACTGGTTCATTGTAACAAATCTTCTGAAACCATTTAGCCTCAGGGCAGCCTCGGGTCTGCAAAAATGTTTCTGGGTTTACATAATTTCAGCTTTGTGCCCCTTTCCCAACAAACCACAACCGTTTTTAGGGATCATGCCCATTTATTATTCTAATCATGAATGTATCTAAAACCCTCAATAGCCATTTAGACATTCATAAAAAAGCGAGCTTGAAAAATATTCACATTAGAATCGAATCGTCACTTTTTTATGCCTGGATGATGTACCAATAAAGACTTCTTCACATCCTCAGTGCTGTGGCTTTCTCCTTCCAATATGCCGTATTTGAAATTTTGAACGCCTGAACTTCTGGCTGCGGGCACCAAACCTGTAGAGGGTCTCTATCTTTACCGTTTGGTTCATCTAGTCACGTATGATCATAAACACTTGATTAACTACATGGAAGTTATGAGACACTCATGGAAACCAATTAAGACAACGGGTTTGAAATGCAGGGATTGCATTTAGTTTTCCGGTCTGTAAATAATACCCTGGAAATCCCATTATCGTCTTCTACTATTCATGAAGCCCCATACCAAGTTGTTGAGGTATAACCCTGCATTTCAATTATTCTTCTTAGGATTTTGGAACCAGGATGCTTCCTTTTATTTTATAACTTATTGCTTTGTACAATTCAGAATTATTGCAACTTTTTTATGTAGAAGAAAGCAATTCTTTGTCCTTTATTTATGCTTTACCACCACAATACAATCCTTTAAAAGGAACTTGGTGTGCTCCAATTTGGAGAACATGTTTCCAGGGAAACCAGGGAAGAACCCCTTTCGCCTGCGGTATATGAAGATATATTGGTTTAATTTTCAGTACCACATTAACAGTTATTAGAGATAAGTAACTTGTGCTGAGTATGTTGCTTCTCCAAGCTAAAAAAAAAAAGTTTCAGAAGTAGAATGTTGGTCTCTTGATAAATGCACACACCACTGAAGTGATCACCATGATATGGACATTGATTTGTCATGGAAAACTGCATTTTGAAGCTTTGTAAACTGTGAAATATTTTATGGTGCACAAAGAAGTATTCTTTGCCCGAATAGAGCAATGTGTACATTGAATAACATTCAGCTTCTAAGTAGAAGACTGAAACAGACAAAATTATACACTTGGATCTAAAGTCGAAATTCATTATTTGCTCTGTTTATTTTTAGCAGAAATCGACCAAATAAGAAGGCAAGTCATGTAATGCACAACGCTGTATACCTCTGTACAGTGTCCTGCGCATGAGTGCATTCTCCTAGCTTGAGGAGATGTAAGCATTGTTATGTAACATTCTCTATATTTATGTATTTCCTATACGTAGGAGACTTAAAGAAAATAAAAGAGAAATTCATAGCGTTTTGTATGAATAAGAAATGCATTCTCTGCCTGAAAATAGAAGCCATTCAGTCGGAAACATGGCAGAATCCGGTCATTACTAGCCACTTACAGGAACTGATAATTAAATTAGATGAGAATAAACACATTAATGTTCATCAACAAAACACTGAACGGAATATGGACTTTAAATGTGATTTTTAAAGCTGTGGAAGATCTGTAACTGGATAAGGGAGGTTTGCAGCTACATAAGACCTTAGAGCAAGAAGTATACAAATCTGGAACTAGATGTACCATGAAGCAATTTAGAAATAATAAACATAATAAAATATTTTTTTAATTACAATAACTCAACGGAAAAACAAATACAACAATGGGACCTGCAGGCCCCAGTAAGAACACACATAATACCAAATATTGAAAAAAAGGAAAGGGAAATATCCGCTCACTCACGTTGTTGTTTGCAGCGTGTAGGGAATCACAGTTTCTCATACATCCCCCAGTGCAGGGAATTAGGCAGTCCTCTCGGCTGACCGGAACATGTTGAAAGGTGAGGAAGTATTCCAGCACTCGCAAAATCTTCTAAAATCATAGCATTTTATTCTTTATATTTAAAAACGTACAGCCATGACTTGTGTGACCACCAGTACACGATCTACGTGTTTCGATCTAAATTATTCAGTCCTTAGTCATGATCATGACTAAAGACTGAATAATTTAGTCCGAAACACGCTCGGCCCACCCACATGCTATGACGCAGTGGTGTTGCTGCGGCATGACATCATAGGATGTTTGCCTCTGCCCGCAATACCAAAAAGACACTGGAAGCTGCAAGGGATACATGTCAGCTAACCACTGCATGAGATAGGGAGATGGAGGAAGGAGGAAGAGCTAGCAGGGCAGAGAGGAGATAATGATGATGATGACACAGGGACTCGGACACCTCCATGACTTGATGCAGTTGAATTGATATAAAAAGAAACACAGAAATCCTAAATATGTTAGGTATAGGCGCCTCCCACAAAATGACACTTTACACAGCTTCATATGCCAAAGTGTGAAAAAGTTATTAGTGTCAGCAAGACAAATAAAAAAATTTTTTGTACAAAAGGTTTTCATTTTTTACAATTAATTAAATCTTAATAAAGCCCATTTAAATTTGGTATTCCTATGATCGTACCAACCCAGAGAATAAAGAAGATGTGCCACTTAGATAGCACAATAAAAGCCATAAAAACACAGCCCACAAAAAAATGGGGCAAAATAATTTTATTTTGTAATTTTCACTGCATTTGTAATTTTTTTCTCACTCTCCAGTACATGGCATGGAATATTTAATACTACAGAAAGCAGGTCCACAAACTGAAAAATAAAATAAAGGAGAGGAGCAAAAAATGCAAATGCAAAACCGAACAAGGGCTCGGCACCAATGGGTCAATAATAACCAGAACATTTACAGCTGCTCCATGGCACATATACACTCACCGGCCACTTTATTAGGTACACCTGTCCAACTGCTCGTTAACACTTAATTTCTAATCAGCCAATCACATGGCGGCAACTCAGTGCATTTAGGCATGTAGACATGGTCAAGACAATCTCCTGCAGTTCAAACCGAGCATCAGTATGGGGAAGAAAGGTGACTTGAGTGCCTTTGAACGTGGCATGGTTATTGGTGCCAGAAGGGCTGGTCTGAGTATTTCAGAAACTGCTGATCTACTGGGATTTTCACGCACAACCATCTCTAGGGTTTACAGAGAATGGTCCGAAAAAGAAAAAACATCCAGTGAGCGGCAGTTCTGTGGGCGGAAATGCCTTGTTGATGCCAGAGGTCAGAGGAGAATGGGCAGACTGGTTCGAGCTGATAGAAAGGCAACAGTGACTCAAATCGCTACCCGTTACAACCAAGGTAGGCAGAAGAGCATCTCTGAATGCACAGTACGTCGAACTTTGAGACAGATGGGCTACAGCAGCAGAAGACCACACCGGGTGCCACTCTTTTCAGCTAAGAACAGGAAACTGAGGCTATAATTTGCACAAGCTCATCGAAATTGGACAGTAGAAGATTGGAAAAACGTTGCCTGGTCTGATGAGTCTTGATTTCTGCTGCGACATTCGGATGGTAGGGTCAGAATTTGGCGTCAACAACATGAAAGCATGGATCCATCCTGCCTTGTATCAACGGTTCAGGCTGGTGGTGGTGGTGTCATGGTGTGGGGGTGAGGTATTTTGCTTTCTTGGCACTCTGTGCCCCCTTGTACCGGACCGAATTGACATCGTTACAACGCCACAGCCTACCTGAGTATGTTGCTGACCAGTCCATCCCTTATGACCACAAGTCCCCACTCTGATGGCTATTTTTCAGTCAGCAGGATATGCGCCATGTCATAAGCTGGAATCTCTCAGACTGGTTTCTTGAACATGACAATGAGTTCACTGTACTCAAATGCCTCGCACAGTCACCAGATCTCAATCCAATAGAGCATCTTTGGGATGTGGTGGAACGGAAGATTCGCATCATGGATGTGCAGCCGACAAATCTGCGGCAACTGTGTGATGCCATCATGTCAATATGGACCAAAATCTCTGAGGAATGCTTCCAGCACCTTGTTGAATCTATGCCACGAAGAATTGAGGCAGTTCTGAAGGTAAAAGGGGGTCCAACCCGTTACTAGCATGGTGTACCTAATAAAGTGGCCGGTGAGTGTATATTCACTCATACATATCAATAAATGTGTATTTTTCATTGTGCCTAGTTACTAAATGAACTAGTTAGTCTCACAGCAGAATTTATGAGCAATACATATGTCACAAAGACTCTTCTGTTTCTAAAGACATCCACCCCTTCTGAACAGCTCACAAAATAAAAAGCCTTCTTACAGTCTGAATGCAAAACTAATAGCAGCAAATACTTTATCTGCTATCACAAATTGCCTTACATTTAGAACTCTATGTACTACTAGATTTACCTAATCTACGCTCTTTGCCACCCACTCTTTCATTTTGCACAGCCAGTAGTAATAACTACATGACAGAAATCCAGTCCTTCCAAATCTGGAAAAGGTCTATCAGTGGGAAAAGGCTTAAGAAATCTACAATTTAGGAACAATATAGCAAGCATTCTTAATGTGATGAAATTCAATATGTATGATCTACACCCGCATGCCCCATAGAAGCAGATGGAAACACAGCCCTTTTCATGACTGCCTTTGTTCTGCATTCAAGTCCTTATCTTTTAAATTGAAGCAGAGCAGAAGCCATTGGTTGCTGCATATAAATGAAATTAGTCCTAAAATATATGCATTTACAAGCCATACTACTAGCAACTAATTTGTATCACCTTTGATTTCTGGTTAAATAAAAGCAGTTAGGCCATTTATATTATTTATGTCATTTACCTGTCATTGTTAAACCCGTCATGTTATTGGCTTTATTAAATTATTGGTACTTTAACAAATAAGTTTTTTCATAGTATTTATGTTTTTAACTTTCAGCAGACATTTCAGAAATCAGTTCTTCAATGGATGAGATATAACTCTCTTCCTGTAACCTTTCTAGCAGCTCTTTTGACTGTAGTCTCTGTCTGTGAATATGCAGTCTACTTATAGCTGCCGGGTGGAAGACCTTATTGTTCCTGCTCATTCCTTCCCCTTGCCTCTGTGCATCTACAGTGTATGAGTCCAAGATGGCATTCGGCAGAGTGAAAACAGATTTGGTGCCCATTTACAAATATAATGTTCAATCATATAGACATGCATCTTTAAATACCAGTTTATATGTAAAAAAAAGAGGGTTTTTTTTGCATTTGGAAAAAAATAAGTGTCTGAAAATTATTTAAATATATAATATCACCCTGTAAACACAGTACAAGGGTTCAGGGACTTTCCCAGCAACATCAGATGTGACAACAGTGTTCAGAAATAGTAAAAACCTCCAATGTATTTACCAAACAAAACTTTAATTATG
This sequence comes from Engystomops pustulosus, assembly GCA_019512145.1. Classification (NCBI taxonomy): domain Eukaryota; kingdom Metazoa; phylum Chordata; class Amphibia; order Anura; family Leptodactylidae; genus Engystomops; species Engystomops pustulosus. Next base: position 43,979,727 of record CM033642.1, on the reverse strand, counting down.
CCATTTGTTAAACTATAATTATCACTATTTGGAAAACTACAATTATCAAAACAATAACAAAAGTTGCTGTGTTCAAATGTAGATCCTTATTGATAAGAATAATAAAATCATAAACAGCTTACCTTAGGATGTGTTCACACGTGGCATTCTGAAAAGTATTTCCATAGGCTTCCTACACCTAAAGAGGACCTGTCACCCTGAAAAACAGCACTAGGAGCTGCTTACTAAAGTATGACGCTCGGCAGTCACCCCTGGCCTATGGAGTGACCGGGGAGGTCCGGGGAAGAGACACGGCCTCAGACCGCCGCCTCATGAATACCCCGGACCGCTTTGAGAGCGGCCCGGCGTTTGTAGTGTATAGTACACTACAAAGATTTCAAAGGTCATCGCCGATTATTGGCGCTGGCCGGCCGCCTTTTCTGTTAAATGCCCAGCCCTTTCCTGTGCCCCCTGCTGGATCTTTGTGCTCTATGCCTGAGAAAAAGCTGTATTCCTTGCCTTGTGCGTTTAGACTGATTTCCCACTGTGACCTCGATTCCGTTCCGCTACGTCCCGACTCCGATCCTGTGCTGCCTCTCGACCTTCTGCCTGTTCCTGACTATGCTTCCGCCTCACAACTTTGTATTTTGCCTTGGCTGCCAACGCGGACAAAGTTGAGCCTGGTGGTACCACACCGCAACAAGTCCAACCCACTTTGCGGCGGGCTCTGGTGAAAACCGGGTGCCACTTAGACTCGGCTACCAGGTGTCGGCTTACATCATCGTCCGCGGTGGTCCAGTTGGTCCACTACCCCTGGTGCAAGACACTGTGTTTGTGTAAACAATATGCTGGTTACATTAACTTTTTAATGTATCTTAGTCATTAATGTTAGTTATTGAAATAACACACAATTTTGACTTTTCTTTCATGCATTCCTCCTATTTTGCAAAATTGATAAAATAAATACACTGTACATTTTCTAAAAAAAAGTATAACAGGGGTTACAATTTTTTGACTCTTCTGACAAAGAAACAAAGTCTTCTACCTAAATCTAAATCTGGATCTAAATTTAGGATTGCAACTTATAGCAGGATGAAGGAGAGACCTTGTTTTGATATCAGGAATTTTTCTGACATCAATATTTGAAGCACCACTCCAACTGGGTTGCATATTCAAGATGTAGGTTTTGGAGCTGAGAGGCACATCTAAGTCTAAGATGTAACTAATTTGATTTCTATCGTCTGCACTAACATTGGCCAAAAATCTCTCTCAAAGTCAGATTCTGAGGAAGTATAGATGTTCCCATATATAGATTTCCCCATAACTATCATGTGCCTTTTCAGTTATTTTCCTATGGAGTATGAAAAGTAATTGTTGTTAAAAAATGTATGAAGGTGAAAATAAAACAGCACCACAAAAACAAATATATATCATAGCTTGTATCATTTACATTACTGCTTCGACTCACTTTTAATAGTGTATAAAAGCGTAACTGGCTACCTGCCAGAAAGCTGTATTGAGTCATGGGGGCGTTGGAGTCCCTGGTGTTATCATCATATCCTTTTTGCTCTGCAAACTCTTCCTGGTGGGTGATGACAGAGTTATGCTTTCAGCATGTTTTCTAATAAAGACTGCATCAGAGAAAGAGGTGGAAGGAAGAAGAAAGAGTGAGCAGAGCAGCGAGCAGATAATGATGATGATTATGGCTTTGCAACAGATTTCCCTTTCCGATACTTACTGAAAATGATGACATCTCATTCGTGGTCACTGGACACTGCAGCCAATCAGTGATGTATACACAAAAGGCACATGACAGAATGGCCTCAGTAGACAAGTTATTTTCGTTACATTTGTTTATATCAGTGTTCGACTGCAATGTGTCCACAAATTGTTCATTCTCACCTCCTAGGACCAGGTATGATGAGGATAGTCCTGCATTTGACATATAAGTTATGTTTTTAAATTTAGTTTATAGAATTTACTGTCTAATATATCTATAAATATGAAATAAGCCTGACAACCCCTTGAAATTATAAGACAGATGTTACTGTAAGTAACATATAGTCTGCAAACATATGCTTTACAGGACATTTTGTTTCTTGCATATATACAGAACATATTCACAAGACTCTGTGTTGCATACACGTTCTTCTTGCCAAAAGCAATATTGGATCCCAGCAGAGGAAAAAAACCAGCAAGCTGCATAATCCAACCAAAAAAGGTAGTGCAACCTTGATACTTTCTTGAATGTCAGCCCTATAATAACACAGATCCCAGAATAAAACTGAATTCTATTTTTGTGATTTAGTAATAGAACAATAACAATGGGGTTTCATCCAACATAGTATGGCAAAAAAAGACATCTCACGTTTGTTTGAATGACCTTTTGGAATTACTGGTGGGGTACAGAAGATGTGGGGACTATATGCTATACACCAGAAACTCCTGTAGTGGCACAATGGCTGTACAATGTGGTGGTTAATCAATTTAACCCACAACAGCATGTAGACATTGGGCCACAGTGGGTGGACAGGGTTTGGTCCTGCATATGGTTGCCACATGGTGACCTTTTTGCCCTAGCCCCTCTGTAATCCTGCCTTACACGCCCTTACATTGCCTAACTCTTCACCTGCTCCCTCACCACTTGTGCAGTGAGAACCTCCTGAGACAGTGCAGAAATACTGAAGGAGCAGGCAGGAAGGTGAGTCACAATCATTAGCATTATATGATGATTTTAAAAGGAAGTAGGTGACGGATAACAAATATTAGAAGATTACCAAGTCACGGTGCCTGGATCTATGAACTAGTGTCCCTGGTTTGTCATGGATTTTGATGGTACAGTTTTCATCTGTAGTAAAGTTTACAATGCAATTTTCCATTGCTTGGATTTTTTGGACATTTGATTCCTGTGTCTTTCATGGTCAACTCTTTATATTCTTTTTTGTTTTGTTATATGAACAATTCTTTCCAGGTGTTTAGACTGATATTGTATAATTCTACTCTACTTTAGTTAATGCTGCCCTTATTCGCTGCTAAGTAACCAAGTGGATGCCTTGATGGCTATCTACTCTCTGACATTTTGATGTGTGCACATTGAGGAGGCAGGAAGAGGATCTGCTCTCCTTGTTCATCTGCTGACTTCTGCACCTGTTACCTCAAAAGATTTTCTACCAGCAGCATTGAAGATACTACAGTTAGAAGAGGAACTGAGCATTGCAAGTCAAAATCGTTTTGCCTTATAATGTATTCCATGTAATTAATAAATATAATAAGATGAAGCCCTCTTTCATTGTAATGTTACTTGAAAATATGAATCCAAAAATTGATTCTTGTGTAAGCAATTTTGCTAAACATTTTGGAATAACTTGGGAACTTATAAACCACTGGCACCATGGTGCTTAATGTGGTGCGTGATAAATATGACATGGGGGAGGCGGGCCTTATACTACTCAAATCCCCCACTTCCCTCCAGCCTCATCCCAATTAACCTAATGGAGCTAGCTAGAGTGTTATCTACTACAAAGGCTGAAGAGGAACTCTGGCTTGGTATGGGGTAGCTATTAACTAATACTTTTTGCAGCCACCATGTCTCCAGAAGGCTTGAGCAGATTTTCCCCCCATTTTCAAACAGAAGACAATGGGGCAGATTTATTTACCCGATCCATTCGCGATCCAGCGGCGCGTTCTCTGTGGAGGATTCCGGCGATTCACTAAGGTAGTTCCCCCGATGTCCACCAGGTGTCACTGCTGCACTGAATTCCGTCGGAGTTCACTGAAGTTCACCAAGCCAGGCCGGATGCAGGTAAGCGCGTGTCAAGCGACACATTTTTAAAAAAAAAATACGCCCGTTTTTCCGAATCCGACATGTTTTCCGATGGCCACACCCCCGATTTCCAGCACGTGCATGCCGGCGCCGATGCACCACAATCCAATCGCGTGCGCCAAAATCCCAGGACAATTCAGGGAAAATCGGCACGAAACGGTAAAATTCGGGTAACGCGACAGAAAAACACAATTCTAGCCCTTAGTAAATGACCCCCAGTGAGTCATAAAACTTTTGAACCAATATGTTGGTTATGGAGTTATAGTCCATCCTAGTGCCCTAATTCCCAAGGTTCTTGCACGGAGATATACCTTTCACAAAATGGGACCATAGAAAATGGGTCATGCTTGGTATCAATGCGAACCAGGGATTCACCTGGATACAATGATACCAGAACCCTGACCCTACGATTTCCCCTTGAGAAGCCATGACCCATGATCCCTCCTGGGGGGCAGAGGTGTGTCTGCACCTAATATAATCAGAACACCCCTGATGCCCCCTGTCTTTTGTCTGGGATCCATTTAAGTGCAGAGGAAAGATCTATATGGATTGCTGGTATGGATATGGATTGCTGGTACTTGCAGTTCTACCTGCTTAACTGTATGTATATATATATATATATATATATATATATATATATATATTGGGGCAGATTGGGGCGCGTTCTCTGCGCTGGATTCGGGTCCAGTCGGGATTCATCAAGGTAGTTCCTCCGCCGTCCACCAGGCGGCGCTGCTGCGCTGAAAAGCATCTGAACGCGCAGGAATTCATCGCGCCGGACCAAGTGAAGGTAAGCGCGTCCCAAACGACACATTTCTTTTTTTAAATGCGGCGGTTTTTCCGAATCCGTCGGGTTTTCGCTCGGCCACGCCCCCCGATTTCCGTTGCGTGCATGCCGGCGCCGATGCGCCACAATCCGATCGCGTGCGCCAAAATCCCGGGGCAATACAGGGGAAATCAGCGCAAATCAGAAATATTCGGGTAACACGTCGGGAAAACGCAAATCGGGCCCTTAGTAAATGACCCCCATTGTGTGTACTGTTTGTCTAGTGTGCGGTTAAATATAAACTATTTTAACCTGTTAAAATTTAACGTATGTGGCTCTTTAATCTCGATCCATGAACCCCACATCCGTGTCTCGGTTACATACATGCTACAGGTTTGGTTTCCCACCCTATATAATCCCGTAACGGCCCGGGCTTTTATTAAAGGAGAACTGGTGGCAGCTTAATTGGGTTGATAAGGTTCTGTTTCACTGAGACTAGTGAAAAGAATCTTATAGCCATTCAGGGTTGCGATTTATTGTTGTTCCATATCCAGAAGTTGTGTGAGCAACTTTAAATCACTTCCTTCCTCAGAACCTGTGCTTGAAAAGGATAATTAAATTACCTTGCATAGCCTTCAGGGGTCCGAAACATCACAGTTTCCTTCACATGGTGCGTAGATTATTTATGAAAAAATAAACTAGTAGAAATGCAGCAGTTGTTGCAAATTAACTCTTTGCTGACCACAAATATCTTTAGGGTGGTACAAGTCTAGTCAATATTGGGCATTTTTTAAAATATTGTCAAAATTGTCCATTTTTTTTAAGTGAAGCTTTTGGGAAAAAAAAATGGTACAAAATACTATACTTACCTCTCCAGTGTTTGTTCCATTTTTTTCAATTTATGCCCAAAGACTGCCCTGCAAAAGAAAAAAAAAGCCTTTAAATAATAAAAATCAACTGTCCAGCTGTAGCCTGGCCTGTCCTGCCATATTATTGAGGCCTATCCTGGGGACAACCCAATACCATGCTTGGTATAACATGGGTGAAGACGCTGTACTTTAGTAGTGGTGATGAAAAATATGGCAGTTTTGTTTGTTTCAGGTAATTAAGTAAATATTGCATATATTTTGTCACCTTTGAGGTTATAAAAGACTCTGATAGAGAATACTTTATTGTTTGTTTCAATTTTGCATCTATAGAACCCACGGTAACAAGTGAAAACAGTCTTCATCCGAACATTAGTCACTGGCAGAACTAAATTGGATCTACCAAGATCCATCAGCTATGTAATGCCGGAAAGTATCTGTAATCACTGTGTCCAATAGCCGCAGCACCTCTGCCACATTCACAGGTAATATGGAAGTTGTTAAGGATGAAAAAGGGAATATAGAACAGTTATTCACTGAGAGGTAGAGAACAAGCTGTTCCTGCTACAGTGCATTTATTTATCATAGCATAGGTATAAAGCCGGTGACTAAGGGCTCTTTCACATTGGCGCTGTTTTTGCGGTCGTGGAGACAAAACTGAAGCAAAATGGAGACATAATGGAAACAAAATGCAACAGATGCGCAACGGAGGCTGAGCACCAACACCAATTTAAAAGAGCCCAAATGATCATGCATTTGGTCCCTATGAGGGGAATCAGGAGTGCGTTCACCTTAATCAGAATGTTAATAGTTTATTATATTACATGTTTTAAATACAATTTAAGAGAGGTAGACATCGCTATTAATACAATTCAAAGAGGCACAATATCTCACCTCTTATCCTCCTACAAATGGAAGAGATAACTAAAGGCATCCTACCACAAGCAAGTCAGGTTCTCCTCTTCTCAGCAGCATCACTTTGAGTAATTTGGTAGAAAAGTTGGTAGAGAGTAACAAAAGAAGGCAAACGTATGTTTTTCATAACTGAGGATGATTCACACTGTTGTTTATTCATATATCTGTTTTTTGTGTCTCCCTAAATGTCAAACTCATAAATTTTGAGTATAAAAGAAGACCTGCCACTTCTCCAAAAAGAAGAAATAAATCCTAATTAAACATTTATGGACAAGCCTGCTATATATTATGTAAACTGTCTCCACCACCTCTTGTGTAGTATTATTGTAGTCTGTAGATTCTAATTTGATGTTCAGAAGAAGTTTACTGACTGTAGCAAGGCAAAAGTATGGACAGGGCCGGATTATAGGGATGGCTCTAGCGTTGTGCTTCCCGGGGCCCCCAACACATTACACATAGGCGGCCTCCACTAGCTGACTGTTTCTGGAAGTAATGCTAGACCAGCAACAAGGGTAATATGTAAGTAGGAGAAAATTTAAAATTATAATTTAGAATAATAATGTATCATAGTATATAAGACCGGAAAAAGATGCAAGTGCAACCCTTAAGAATTAAATAAATGTTTTATCCCCATAACCCGTGATAATTTTTCTCACCAGAAAGGGAATCCAGGCCACTCTTGAACATGTACATAGAGTCCGCCATAACAACCTCCTGTGGCAGAGAGTTCCATAGTCTCACTTACAGTAAAGAACCTTTGTCTATGTTGATGGTAGAATCGCCTCTCCTCTAGACGGTGCCCCCTTGTCCTGGTCACAGGCCTAGGTATAAAAAGATCTTTGCAGAGATCCTTGTACTGTCCGTTCAGGTATTTGTACATTGTAATAAGGTCTCCCCCATGTCTTTATCATGAGAATCTATTCCTCTCATGATACATCCCATAATTTTATTTGCTTTAGCAGCAGCCGCCTGGCTCTGGTCGCTAAAATTAAGTTTACCATCCACCAATACCCCCAAATCCTTTTCAGCTACAGTTTTACCAAGTAATTGACTGTTTAGAAAATAATTATACATTTTGTTTCCATGGCCCAAGTGCATAACTTTACATTTATCTACATTAAACCTCATCAACCATTTCTCTGCCCACTCCTCAAGCTTCCACAAATCCCTCGGTAACGCTTAACTATCGACCTGAGTATTTATTACTTTACACAGCTTAGTATCATCTACAAATATTGAAACTTGACTGTCTAAACCCCCTACAAGATCAATATTAAAAAAGTGGCCCCAATAATGACCCCTGTGGCACTCCACTGGTAACGTTGACCTAATCATGAGAATGTGCCGTTAACGATGACTCTATGTTTTCTATCACTAAGCCAATTACTCACCCAAATACACAGATTTTCCCCTAGCCCCAGCAGTCTCATTTTATATACTAACCTTTTATGCGGCACGGTGTCAAATGCCTTTGAAAAGTCCAGATATACAACATTCACAGCGTCCCCCAGGTTCAATATGGAACTTACCTCCATTGTAGAAACCAATCAGATTAGTCTGACAGGACCGATCTCTCTGAAACCTATGCTGACGCTGGGTTATAAGGTTATGTACAGTGAGATACTCCAGGATAACATCTCTAACAAACCCCTCAAATATTTTCCCCACCAAAGAAGTTAGATTCCAGGATCGCCTTTTGATCCTTTTTTGTATATTGGTACCACATTTGCTATGCACCAGTGCTGTGGAACATAACCAGTCCTCAGGGAATCTTCAAATATTAAAAATAACGGTCTGTCTATCAAGGCACATAGTTCATACAGAACCCAGGGGTGTATGCCATCTGGCCCCGGTGATTTATCTATCTTAGTGGTTGTGAGGCGGCGCCGTACCTCTTCCTGGGTTAAACTGTTGACATTCCAAAGAGAATTTACATTATTCCTCATTGTGTCTTCCACCAGGGGATTTTCCTGGGTAAAGACAGTCGAGAAGGCGACATTCAGTAGATTGGCCCTTTCCTCATCTCCTTTCACCATGACCCCCATGTTATTCGTAAGAGGGCCAACACTCTCCATTTTTAGTTTCTTATAATTTATATACTTGAAAAATAATTTGGGATTATTTTTGCTCTCCTTGGCAACATTTCTCTCATCGTTACCTACACGTTTTAGCACCTTAAATGGCTTATCTTTCTTACTTATTGCTTTCCTTACAAGACTAGTTAGCCAGATTGGCTTTTTCTTGTTCCTCTTATGCTTTTTACCATATGGTATGTGTTTCTCACAGGACTTTTTTTAGAATATATGAGAAAAAGTCCCATTCTTTAGGGGAGGGGCTTTTGTCTAGATTGTTGGTTGCCCCTCCACTAACGCTCTTAGTAAAGTGTAAAACAAAATCAATGATATTATGATCACTATTACCCAGGTTCCCCCCAACCTGTAATTTTGATACCCTATCAGGTCTGTTGGTTAGGATAAGGTCCAGCAGTGCCCCCCCTCTTGTTGGCTCCAGGACTAGTTGCGACAGGTAATTGTCTTTTGTTGTCGACAAAAACCTGCTGCCTTTAAAGGACTTGCAGGTTTCTGCCCCCCATCAATATCTGGGTAATTAAAGTCCCCCATGATAAGTATTTCACCATGCATTGAAGCCGCATCCATTTGACTCCAATGAAGGGATAGAGGAAATGCTTGCTAATTGCAGTTTTTGAAAATATATTTAGATTAGAGGGTTAATTCGCCTCCATTTTGTTTGCGAGGCTTCTGGCATTTGTGTACATACACTTATATGGTTTTCCCTATTCCTTTTGTTCATTTTCCCCAATCTAATTCCAGCCCCCCTTCCTCCCCCATGGACTATGACTCTTCCAAGAGCCCTATCTACACTGTATATTTGCCCTGCACAATTGTAGTTGCCCTCCCCCCAGGTCTCTAGTTTAAACATTCCTCCAACCTCCTAGCCACTTTTTCTCCCAAAACAGCTGCACCCTCCCCATTGAGGTTCAGCCCATTCCTACTGTAGAGCCTGTAGCCGACAGAAAAGTTAGCCCAATTCTCCATGAATCCAAAGCCCTCCTTCCTACACCAACTTGCCGAACCCGAGCAGATTGCCCTGTGTGTTTCCCTAATAATCGAATCTCCCACTACCAGCACCTGTCTGATCTTGCCTGTGCACCCATTACCCTTCTTACTGGAGCAGACAGTCTCCTGGTTGCTAGAGGCCACGTTTTGCTGCAGTATTGCTATCCCAGAGCTGATATCCCCCTCATCCACCAGCCTGGCAAACTTATTGGGGTGCACCAGATCCGGACTAGACTCCCTACAACTATTCCCTCTACCCCACCTTCTACATGTTACTCAACTAGCTGCCCCCTCACTCTGCACCTCCATACTTCCTTCCCCACACCCATCTTCCCCAGAGAGTTTGTGCTCCAGGAGCAGAAAACTTCGCTCCATATTGTCAATTGCCCGCAGCCTTGAAACTTGCTCATTTAGATCTAGAATCTGGGCTTCCAGATGAGCAATTTTCACACATCCCACACAGCAGTATTCCCCCTTTAACAGCTGTTCAAGGAAAGCATACATGTCACAGGATGTACACTGTGTAGCATTGCCACTTATGGAGTCCATTATTCTAATGGGGATTTCAGAAGAAATACGGAAGAAAAGAAAATTCACAGTAAAAGTAACACAAAATACAGCAGTTACCTACTAAAGTCCCTTAATGTTAAGTCCAACTTTGGACACTACACACATTTAGGATCAATGCACACTCACCACAAAGCTCGCACACTCGCTTTTCTGAATGCTCTTTAAAAGGTTATTTGCCACAAAAATCTGCTGTGCTCACTGCAACAAGATTTGGCTGCAAACCACCAAACAAAAGTATATAAAGACTGCTAATTAGATAGCCACACCCACTATTAATTAGGCAGCACCTGTGCCTATATTGTCTAGGTCAGGGGTCCCCAAACTTTTTACATAGGGGGCCGTTCACTGCCGCCCTCAGACCGTTGGGGGGCCGGACTAAAGTTTAAAAATAAACAGTGGTACATGTGACCACATCCATAATACACTGGCACCCCCCTCAATGAATTATTTAATATACTGTACCCCCTTGTGAACTATTTTATATATTGGCCCGATTAATTAATTAATAGGGCCAATTAATTATTAAATATACTGGGACCCCTCTCCATTAATTATTGAATATGCCCCCCCCCCCCATTAATTACTAGACTGCCTGTCATAATTAATTATTTCCTATGCTGCCCCCCACCATTAATTATTTCCTATGCTTCCCCCACCATTAATTATTTCATACGCTGCCCCCACCATTAATTATTTCATATGCTGCCCTCCACCATTAATTATTTCCTATATAGCCCCTCACAATTAATTATTTCTTTTACTGCCCCTCATAATTAATTATTTCCTATGCTGCCCCCCACCATTAATTATTTCCTATACTGCCCTTCATAATTAATTATTTCCTTGCTGCCCCTCATAATTAATTATTTCCTATGTTGCCCCTCATAATTAATTATTGTCACGGGCACCCGTGCCTCTCTCCGCTGCCCCGGTCCCGCTCCTGTGCACTCACCTCTCCTGGCTCCCGCTTCTGTCCGGACTAGGTCTCGCGCGCGGCCCCGCTCCCTAGGGTGATTGGCGCTGGTCATTTCCTGTCTTGTATTTAACCCTTTGTCTCCCATCATTCCCTGCCGGATCTTTGTGCCTCATAGCCTTAGAGAAAGCTTCCAAGTGAGTATTCCTGTGTTCCTGCGTATTCCTGTATTCCTGCGTATTCCTGTGTGTTCCCATTCCTGAGTCCTGTGTTGCCGTGTTACCTGAGTTCCTCCTTATTGCTGTGTGCCTGTGTTCCCGTTCCCACCTGCCTGGACCTCCTGTTGCTGACCCCGGACTTGGACCTGACGTTGCATCTCTGCCGCCTGCCCTGACCCTGTGCCTGGACCTGTCTATGAGATTGTCATCCGCTAAGGTACCTCGACCTCGGCTGCCACCGTGGGCTGGTCACACCTGGGAACGACCTAGTGGTATTCTGCCGCAGCAAGTCCAACCCGCTTTGCGGCGGGCTCTGGTGAATACCAGGTGCCGCTAGGCTTCGGTTCCGGGTATTGGCTAGTTCCATCTCCCGCGGTGGTCCAAAGGATCCACTGATCCTAACAATTATTTCCTAAGCTGCCTCTCATAATTAATTATTTCCTTTGCTGCCCCTCATAATTAATTATTTCCTATGCTGCCCCTCACAATTAATTATTTCCTAAGCTGCCCCTCATAAGTAACTAATGGCCCCCAGCTGCCACAATCTTTTTACTGCCCTTTTTAATAAAAAATTTTATTTTTTCACAAATACAGGTAGTGACAGGTTGCCATAGAGTACTAGTAACTAACTGACACCTTTCTTTTAGTCAAATTTGTCCCCCTGTGATTCCCATAATTTCAACTTTATAGTTTTACCTGTTATCAAAGCCTGGCTACAGCGAGTTGAGGTGGGCGTGGCCTCCTCAGGCTGAATCCAGCAGCTTCTCTCCATCCTATCTCTGTATGCAGCAGTAATGTCATGTGACCAGGCTGACATCATCGCAGGTCCTATAGCTTTTGTGGCATTAGAAAACTATACACCCAGCATATATCTCATGAAATTACAGCATATTGTATCACATGAAATCCCAGCAGCCTGCATGGAGAGAGGTAGAAGTCCATGGAGGCTGCTGTGATTGGTTTATGTGGTCAATTATGTACATGGGGTACAGTTTGTATAGCTTAAGGAACTGTTATGATGTCATCCCTGTCACATGACATTAAGTCACGCCCCCTCAACTCGCTCCAAAGATGCATAGATACCAGGCAAGAATATAGCTCTAATTTTATGGGGATCTGAGGGAAACTATTTTTAGCTAAAGGCAGGGTGTAAGATAGTTACTAGGGCTCTGTTGGAACCTGCCACTACCTGTATTTTTGAAAAACATGGTATTTTTTATTGGTGGCCACATTAGGTAGATAGTAAGTGGTCTGATATGAAAGAAGTGTTAAAAGAAAGAGGTGGTTGTCATGTTCCCCCTCCTCCTCTGTTCCTACCAATGTAATGGCTGCCCTGTGTTCTCACCCTTTGTTACCTCTTTAACTTGGTTGTCTTCCTTTCTACCTCCTCTTGATATTGTGCAAAGCTGCCCAACCTCCCTCCTTTGACTTTCTTTGAAAGTTGGTGATTTTCTAATGTTTGTCAGGTTTTTGCCAGGTATTTTTCATATCACACTAAAGGGATTACAGGGGGTTGGCTATTGAAAATAAAGAATAGAACATGTGGAATTGAGAGGCAGACTTGCTAGACAGGAGTCTGCCATACCACTTCCTAGTGGTGCCTTTTATTGCCCAATAAGTAACTTAGAGTTACAGTTTATGTACAAAAATAGAATTATAATAAATATAATTATTTACTGTATATTAACCATCTTGACCATCTTTCACCCAACATCGAGCCTCTGGGTTTTATTTACGGGTGATAAAAATACACTGGTTTACCCAATTGCCAGCATTGTACTTCATTTTGGTGTTAGTTGGGTTTTCGTATACTACCAGACTCACATTTATAAGTACACTTACACCTTCAAGCCTTCTGATCTATGTAAAAAAACCCATTACATTGTAGACCTACATTTATGAATAAATAAATCCCTTCCTATCAGTACAAGAGCTTTTCAGCCAACTACTCATCCAACAGGAGGATAGATGATTAAGACTAGTGTGGTAATTTATCTTATCTCTGTTTGTTTTGGCTTGTTTTTGCCTTTTTTATGTCTATTTTGGTAATTTATCAATCTCACTTTTTCTTTGTGTTAAAAGGGTTTATTTGTCAGATTTCTTTTTGCAACATTTGTTCCAACAGTCTCAAAAATGTCACAGAAATTTAGATAATTTAAAAAGACATTTAGCACATTGGGCAGCACGGTGGCTGAGTGAGTAGCACTTCTGCCTTGCAGCGCTGGGGTCTTGGGTTTGAATCTCACCCAGGTTAACATCTGCAAAAGAGTTTCTATGTTCTCTCTGTGTTTGTGTGGGTTGCCTCTGAGTCCTCCGGTTTCCTCCCACACTCCAAAAAAACATACTGTTAGGCTGTTTAGATTGTGAGCCCCATGGCAATTTGACATGCTTTGTGCAGCGCTGCGTAATCTGTGTGCGCTATATAAATAAAGAATTATTATTAGCACATCTGGAATAGAAGATAAATGTGTCTTAGTGACAAATGTCTGGCGGACTTCAGTGCACGTTTCAAAAAGCCGAAAAAATTGCAATGCGCCAAAAAAAGTCTAAAAAAAGGAAGAAAAATAAAGATAAATGACCCCCTAAGTCACTAAGGCAAACTCTAGGTTTTGAGGTATTTGAGCTCTCATTGTGGAGTCTCTTGGGCTTTACCTATACACACATAGCGTATAGAGCATTTAAGCCTTCACCACCAACCAAGTAACCATCAACGAATATCTCTGTTTATTATCTCTCACACGTTCCTAACAAATTACGCTTTTCAGAAATGTACTAATAATATGGGTTCTTACCCATGAGAATGTAAATATGAAAAATCCATGTCACACCAAACATTTAAATGCATTTCTAGAAAAAGGTTTCAGGGATTATTTTTATTAAATAAATGTACCGTATTTTTCGGCCTATAAGGCGCACCAAAAATCCTTTAATTTCCTCAAAAATCAAAGGTGCGCCTTATAGGCCAGTGCGCCTTATATATGAAGAAATGTCCTGCACCTTCCCACACAGTATACAGGGTCCCTGGCTCCTGAAGTGCCCTGGCACCACAACTAACATTGAGCCCATCCTGCCCTCCCCTAGCACCGAGAGACCGGAGCTGCCATAGTGCCGACCACGAGGCAATCATCATCATCTGTAAACAATCCCCCATACCTGACAGCCCTGTAACAGAGGGAAGAGAAGGAGCCACAGGGAACCCCACAGGAATAACACCCTGGCTGAGGAGGGAAGGAGAAGGGGCAGAGGGAGACCGCTTAACCCCTGCTGCATCACCCTGCATTAACCCCCAGCAGCAATACCTCTGAGATCGGAGCTCTCTGACACGCTGAAGACAAGTTTCCCGGGAAGTGTAGCTGGCTTGAACTGTGCACAGGTCTGCCACCTGCTGGTCATTTTTAGATACTGCATTTGATCCTGCGCCTTATACTCCAGTGCGCCTTATATATGAACCTAGATGTCTTAGCAGGCATTTATTAGAGGTGCGCCTTATACTCCGGTGCGCCTTATAGGCCGAAAAATACGGTATTTGTTAACAAAGAGCTTGTGGCAGATTAATTTGATATATTTCTAAATTTAGAAATTTGATGCTTAAACAGGTTGCCATATGAAAGCCTATTTTAGCTGGCTTATTTAGACCATACAGACCATAAGGCTGTTTTAAGGTGGACATGGTAGTTATACTAAGGTTGCATGAAGCTAAATATAAGCAAATCTATGTCCAATTTCCTTTAGAGCTTCAACCAACAATTCTTTTGTTTATGTGCAGGGGAAGATTTAGTATTTCTAGGGACCAGATCAAATTTATATATGGGAGGCCCCTCCAAAAAGAGCAGAAGTCTATTGCTCCCTGCTCTGCCATAGATTGAAACTGTATTGTACTGTATGTAAATAATTACTAGGATTGAGTAAATCTACCCATGAGGCCAAAAAAGAAAACAAAGCATAAATTGTAAGAAAACAAAGCTGTAAATCTCCAGTATTGTCTGGTAATGGCTTAATCCCCTCTCCCTAGTGAGAACACATATGTAATATCCATAGGTGCACCACATTGTGTAAATAGCGTTTCTTATAAGTTGTGAAAAATTACAGTTTTTTACATGTTTTCAAACCATACACAATTTTAGTGCAACACAGGAGATTTGCATAATTTCTGTTTTTTACATGTTTTATGTGCTTTTGCACTGGTTTGTATCATGACTGCATTGCAACCTTCTTAAATTAAGTATTAAAGGGGTATTCCAGGAATCAGCATAATTCATATACAAATGGGTCCTTAAAATATAAGCTAATATGTAATTAGTTGTTAATTGAAATGTTGCTCCCCTTAGCACATAATGCTGTGACATACACTGTAATGAAGAATTAAAATGCTACTGGCCCTTTAATCAGTCCGTTGATTTCCTCTGCGCGGAGCAGACACAGGACAGAAGATGCCACTGATCACATGTCCACATCACATGTCCTGCACCTGCCTGGGCAGGTCATGTGATCACCACCATTCGGCTGTAGTCTGTTGGTTGCAATTCATCCAGTATAGCCATTGTTGTGGTGATGTGCAGGGATGGCAGTTACTTATTACTATGGTAACAGAGCAAGAAAGTCTGTTAGATTATCACAGGGAGCAGAGGAGGAGTTACTGAGAACTAAGGATCATGGGACTTGTAGTTTCCAGTGGCAGCCATCTTGTTGATAAATCTGCATACTTTAGAGAGGCCATAAATTTTGTAAATCATAAAATCAAACTATTTAAGCTCCATTTTGGGACTAATGACATTTAGTTTTGTTATATTCATTTGTTTATAGAATCATAGGTTTTTGTGTCAGACGTTCATATTCCCGGAATACCCCTTTAAGTAATTATTAATAAAGTATTAATGGGCTACTGCAAGACCCCAGTGTGAATTTGTGTCTAAAAGAAATTACAAAGAAATTATTTATTTTATTATCTGGTTTTAACAAGTCAAAACATAAGATAGTGAATCATTACCTTTAAGTGTAGATAACAGGCTTGAGGAAGCAGTGCTGAGGAAGCAGTGCTACAGTCAGAACTACATCTATCACTGAAGCATGATGAGCACCTTCCCCTCAGGCAGCAGATACTGGAACCCTAAGGGGGTCCACTTCTGCCAATGGCAGGTCTGTAAGAGAGTGGCACAGGTAGAGTCTATGATGTCATCATTCAATGTCACCACTGCATCATACAGTGTGCGTAGGCAGAGCGCACAGAAGTTTATCTGCATGCACTGGTTCATTAAAAGCCCTTGGAGAAGATCCCAGGAGGTAAGTACTGAGTTTATATTTTTTAATGGATGCTGCTGGACTGTATTTAAGGGACACCTGTCATCAGGTCTGTGTCACTTGTCCTGTCACTACAACCTGTTGGAGCAGCTCACAAGGATCCATCCCAGCCTTAATCTAGTCAATTCATACATTAATCATTGTAAAATCATAAGTTCTTTATTATGTAAATGAGGCTGGTCACATGGTCAGAGGTAGTGATGTCACCCCTGTTCCCCCTCCCCTCTCCTCCCCCTACTCATGTCTGTGTGTAATGTATAGTAAAGCATTGCTAGTGTGTGTGCTGCATCTGCTGACATGCTGCATCCTCCTAATATACAGAGACAAAGACATCAGCTACACATGTAGCTGACATGTTCAGCAATAACATGGCTGCCTGGAGCTGTTGTATCTCTCCTATACACACACAGGCTGCAGGGGGTGTGGCCTCCAGCAGCAGGAAGCACATCATTATACAGCCTCACATCATTATACAGGCTGTCAGTCATGCACTGGGGGTGTGGCTGTGCCTCCCACTCATTGGAAATTTCACAGGTCATTTGTATACAGCTTTAGGACCTCATTGCTTAAGTTTACAGGCATGTAGAGGGACAATGAAGGGATAGAGGCAATGCTCTTTAATGGCAGTTTATGGAAATATATTTAGTTTAGGGGGGTTATTTTGCCTGACGGGTTCTCTTTAATAAGGGGGCTGCTGCAAGTCATTAAGATAAGGGGGCTGTTGTTGGACTGTATTTTATAAGGGGGGGCACAGCTGGACAATATAATAATAAGGAGGGCTGCTATGCTACATATTAGTAGGGGGTTTCACTGATTATATATACATTGGTGAGGAGGAAGGTGCCATTACCTTGGTATTGAGTACCATATATACATTATTACATCATTTTTATCTAGGTGACATTATACTGTAAATATTCTTTGTGTAGTAGAACAGTGTGGAGATCTAATCCGAGGCTGGGAGAAGTTACCATAAAAATCTGTACCTGATAGAGAAGAAATGTCTCCTGTGAGGGGTACAACCAGATGAAGACAAGGGTGGACTAGGCCAGCACAGGGAGAGGAGGCAGCAGTTGCGATTTATTTATGCAGTAAGTGATGTCTATATCTGCCTGATTTGGTTTGCAGTAAATAGCTAGTATATATTTTTATACTGTATGATGTATTTATTGTGGATATATTGGTGGAATTTGTTTTGTTATGTGGGTATTATATATAGGTTGCGGATATATACTGTATATTTATTTGCACCTATTTTTTAGTGTTTTGAGTATGTATAGGGTATGTTTATTCTCATATATAATGTGCGGGATGGGGAGCAGCAGCAAAGTTTTAGGTAGATGGACCCAGATCTAAAGTTCACCCATGTGTAATGGGGCAGTACTTTAACTGCTTGAATCGGCCATGGCTGCAGTCACTCACTCCATTTAGAATATTGTTGCTAATATTTTTTATAGCAAAAAAATTCGGCTATACTTATGTCATCTCTAGACAAATCTTTTGTTTGTCAGAAAATCAATTTTTGATTTAATTATCAAAAATAGTTGTAATTTGTGGTTTAATAAATGTTGATCACTCATGAGACTTTTCATGTTACCTTGCTGTTAAAATGTAGTTTTCTGCTAATCTGTGGTAAGAGTTTTTATTGGCTTTTTTACAACTCTCCCAATAAACTGAGTAACATCATGTAAAGAAATAGAGTATGTGGGTGGAAGTGCTTGTTTAATGTGATCTGTTCCTCATGTGGGCACTTAAAAAATTGCCTACATGTTTTCTTATTTTAAACATAAAATTAAAGAAATTGAAATAATTCACTTGATGTGGGATCACATTTGAATTTATTATTATGAACCAACACTGCTCATGATATAATCATATATATAATTTTATCCATTTATTCAGCCATGCACATATAAGTTAAGGAGGCAGTCGCAGTCCTGTCAGTGGTTGTCAAAGTTCTCTGCATATAGATATAGCTGTCAATCACTTATAAAACCACCTCCTTGACTTCCGAACAGACCTCTCAGAGCAGGCCGGGCAGCTGGCGGTATGCATGGGGTTGGGAGTTTTTATGGGGCCTCCTTACACCAAGGCAGCTTCACTATATTGGTCTGAATATATATGATAAAACCCCGCCGCCTGCCGCCACAATGGATATGGATGAGGCCATGTTATGCTAGCAGACAAAACTACGCTATGTCCGACTTGGCATAGTTTTGCTTAAAAACCTGCGAAAATGCAGCAGTGAATGTTGGCATGTTTTTAGAAAGTATGTAGGCATGGGCCATTGCGCCCACCCACCTCACTGGCACTTCCCCCCTCAATGTCCCCTCTGCGCTGACCTGGCGTAGTTGAATAATTAATTGCAAAATCTTGCAGTGCGCAAGAAATTGCTATTCTACGCCAGAAAACTGGCATAAAAGCACTGAAAAATCTCCCCGTTAGTACTTATTGTTGTGTGATTCATTTGTACTCTATTGTGATAGCTGCATATTCTTTGTCATATCATTGACCACTATCTGGTTTTTATATTCCATATGTATGTATGTAAAAATGTTTCTGTTGCTTGAGGGCTTATATTTAATAAAATTTGAAATAATTTTTGAACAGCTATTTGATTCCGATGTGCAGTGTTATCCATTTAACCACCTTTTGTGGTATATAGTGTGTTGGATGTTTTAACCCCTTAACTGCCACTATTGAGTGTGATTGCAGCAGTTAAGGAGTGAGACAGGGAGAACAGGGCTCAGCGGGGTGATCACGAGGGTGCCGGGGGCTTACCATGGCAGCTGGAGATCTGACAAAGACCTCTGTGTATGCCATGTACAGTGGTCTATGAGGCCCAGTCCAAGTAATAAATAAATAAAATAATTAAAAAAAAACACAAAAACTACAATTTCCCTAAATATACTTGTATAATATAAATTATATAAATAAAATAACCCCCGCAAACACAAAATTGGTAATATTGCATCCGTAGAAACCTTGGCCAAGCAGCTATTACATCATGATACCTGTATTGCCAGGGGTATAGAAAATAAAAATAAAGAAAGAATTGGAAATTTAAATTTTAGTGCTTCCTAACTCCCTAAATTATGTCTCTCAGAATTTGGATATAGGCAAATGCAGTTTCCTTAGCCCCTTACTCTTTACGTCACACGTCGGCTCCCCCTGTATGGAGAGGCCTTCATACAAGGAGGGTGTTTGTGGCATATTGCATCAAACACCCACTGGTAACACCGGCGGTTGGTGCAAGCTGCTGGAGGCATTTAAATGTATATGATCACCGCCCCATGTGAAGTCATCGGGCGACGGCAATCAGTTACTATGACAGCCCCAGGTCATACAAAGACCCGAGGCTGTCTTGTTTGGCACTATGAAGTGCAACTTGTTACGCAGAAAAAAAGCCCTCAGACTGCTTTTTACATGGAAAAACAAAAAAGGGCCTGGTCGTTAAGCGGTTAAAAAGGAAACTTGTACATGCTTAGTATCTCCTCAATCATACTAACCTATAGAATATTTTATCATGTTTAGTATACTGTACAGTGTATATGTACAGTGTACGGTCTCAGGAAATTTAAATCATCATGTTATTTTTACCATAAAAATTAACCCATTCGAAAATACAAATCTTACCTCAAAAACAAGCCCTTATATGCCCATGTCACATAAAAATAAAAAAGTTATGTCTTTTGGAATTTGAGCAGGAAAAAACATAAAAAAGGTCTGTGTGTTGAATGTCCTGAAGGCCATTTTAGGCCATGTACTTATAGGGCATCTACCATCAGGAGGAATGACTGTATGCAAATGAGCATGAGGGGCACCAGGCTCTATAGGTGTTAAGGGAGCCTGGAGGCCCTCAGGCTCATTTGCGTACAGTCTTTCATCCTGGTGGTAGATGTCCTTTAAAGAGAACCCGTCATGCAAATTAACCCCCTAAACTAAATATATTTTCATAAACTGCCATTAGAGAGCATTGCCTCTATCCCTTCATTGTCCCTCTACATGCCTGTAAACCTAAGCAATGAGGTCCTAAAGCTGTATGCAAATGACCTGTGAAATGTCCAATGAAGCATTAGCATATTCAAGCTGTCCACTCTATTCATGAGTGGGAGGCACAGCCACACCCCCAGTGCATGACTGACAGCCTGTATAATGATGTGAGGCTGTATAATGATGTGCTTCCTGGTGCTGGTGGCCACGCCCCCTGCAGCCTGTGTGTGCATGTGTGTGTGTTTAGGAGAGATACAGCAGCTCCAGGCAGCCATGTTACAGCAGAACATGTCAGATTCATGTGTAGCTGATGTCTGTGTCTCTCACCTGTATATTAGGAGGATGCAGCATGTCAGCAGATGCAGCACTAACACTAGCCATGCTTTACTATACATTACACACAGACATGAGCAGTGGGAGGAGGGGCAACAGGGGTGACATCACTGCCTCTGACCATGTGACCAGCCTCATTTACATGATAAAGAATAGATGATTTTACAATGATTAATGTATGAAATAGCTAGATAAAGGCTGTGATGGGATCCTTGTGAGCTGCTCCAACAGGTAGTGGTGACAGGACTAGTGACACAGACCTGATGACAGGTGTCCTTTAAGGTGTTAAATCATTGCAGATGCTTACCAATCAGGGGTGTACCAAGCCTGTCTGCTGCCTGAGGCGAGCCATAGAAAGACGCCCCCCCCCCATATATGTAATATATCAGATACAGCATGGAAAATAGATACAGCGTGCCGCCATGTAGTATAAAATGCATACAGCGTGCCGCCATATAGTACCCCTACTGCTGGTGTGGGTACATTGGCCTCAAAGGGCTCAGGGGCCAAGGCCGGACATATCCAATGTCCATTATCTGCAATACCATCTGAGGTGGGTCTTCGTCTCCAGAGGTCCCAGAATATCGGTAAGTCTCTGCCGATAATAGCCTCATGAAACACGGTCCCCACCACCCCCACTTCATGGGTGATAGTACCACAAGGTGTATGTTCATGAATGAGTACAAATAACAATCTTTATTAATTTCGCAAATACAAAGATAAAATTAAAAACAATTAAAAAGCACCCTAGGTGCATACTGATACCCATGTCCCCAGTGCACAGTAATAAGCGAATATTAACAGGTAAACAGGTTGCAAAATGCATCAAAAGAGCACCATAAATGCACCAAAGTGCAAAACACTGACGTCCTTCATCCAGGTAAACGGTGGCTACTTTAGCACCTTACATATTGCATACCTGTCTGATTATTTCTCTTGCACTTTGGTGCATTGATGGTGCTCTTTTGATGCATTTTGCAACCTGTTTACCTGTTACTATTTGTTTATTACTGTGCACTGGGGACATGGGTATCAGTATGGCACCTAGGGTGCTTTTTAATTGTTTTTAATTTTATCTTTGTATTTGCGAAATTAATAAAGATTGTTATTTGTACTCATTCATGAACATCCGCTTTTTCTTTAAAATGTCATATGAAGTGCAACTTGTTACGCAGATAAAAAGCCCTCAGACTGCTTTTTACATGGAAAAATAAAAAAGGGCCTGGTCGTTAAGCGGTTAAAAATGAGCTTTTATTTGCTAAAGTAGTAAAACATGTTTAGTATCTCCTTAATCATACTAACCTATAGAATATTTTATCATGTTTAGTATACTGTACAGTGTATGCGTACAGTGTACGGTCGCAGGAAATTTAAATCATCATGTTATTTTTTACCATAAAAATACAAATCTTACCACAAAAACAAGCCCTTATATGCCCATGTCACATAAAAATAAAAAAGTTATGCCTTTTGGAATTTGGGCAGGAAAAAACATAAAAAAGGTCTGTGTGTTGAATGTCCTGAAGGCCATTTTAGGCCATGTCCTTAAAGGGCATCTACCATCAGGATGAATGACTGTATGCAAATGAGCATGAGGGGCACCAGGCTCTATAGGTGTTAAGGGAGACTGGAGGCCCTCAGGCTCATTTGCGTACAGTCTTTCATCCTGGTGGTAGATGTCCTTTAAGGTGTTAAATCATTGCAGATGCTTACCAATTACTGCATATACTTGAGTATAAGCCGTCCCGAGTATAAGCCGAGGTACCCAATTTTAACACAAAAAAACTGGGAAAATCTTATGACTCGGAAGGACCCGAAGCGGACCCAAAGGACCTGAAGAGCATCTGAAGCAAAGAGAGGACCTGCGGGGTGTATCTGATAGGTGAGTGTTATTTTTTTCTTATTGATTTGAGTATAAGCCGAGTTAGGATTTTTCAGCACACGACCATAGGGGGACATATGTACAGCCGCAAGCTTGCGTCCCCCATAGACTGGCAATTACGGGGTCAACCCTCCACCCCTCCACTGCAGCCGTGCGGGCATAAATCAATGTAAATGTAGCCTGAGTACAATACAGTTCCTCTATTGTTTAGCACAAAATTTAATTGGCTTAAAGAGCAAATTAAATTTGTGGATATGTAAATAAAAAAATTAAAATTATAAAAGTGGGTCACATATCTACAAAATAAAAAATGTCTTCTATATTTAGCATCTGCTTGAACTTCTGACTGCTGTCAGAAATGTCTCTGTCCTGTCCCTCATCTGCTTGAGCTTTGTATGGGACAAAAAGAAACAACACAAAACAAATAGCATATACTAGAACACCCCGGTTGGTTAATAGTGTGTCAGCAGGTAAGTGGTTTTCCCAAACCAGCTGGAAAATATTTGTTATGCATGTGCATTATCAAATGTTTGTTTCTTCACAGTCGAAAACAGATGAAGGCGGACAACTAAATAACAAGCTAATTTGGCACATTATTCAAGCTAATTTCTAATTTTCTTGTCAGGTCCCTGTAGCTCTGTTTACAATAATATCCAAGGAACATTGGCTTATTAGAATAAAATTTAAATACATTTTGAATATGTTTTTTTTCAGCAATGTCTATGTGGATTTGTGTTTTACTATGTTCTGGCTAATGATCCTAAAAGAATCATGATATTTCACAAAAACTCCTGTTCTGTGATGATAAGGTCTTAAAAACGGATCTGACATATCTGTCACCAAAATTTTGGTGTGCTCTTGGCTACTTAGGGAGGCAAAGATTGATTTATTTGACTAAATACATCGACTACAAGGGCCTTTGGACACAGTTTCTTTTATTGAAGGAGAGGGCATGTATTTCAGACAAAGGAATGATATCGTGGATAGCTCCATCTAGTGTCATAGACAGATCATATTCACTACATGTGGCCAAGAGCCATCACTTTGCAGATAGAGTTTTACAATTAGAGGTTTGCTGGCATCCACTGAAACTAAATTAGTTTGTTAGACTTCTAGTTTTCCCAAGAATGATTCATAATGCCAAAAAAAGTGTTTCCATCAAGTCCGTGGAGTTCTCGAAAAGCGATTATTTCATGATACTTTCTGAGACTATTTAAGCAGATTAGTGCATTGACATTTGGCAGGCCCCTTCTGTGGCGGCTCCAATTCTCCAGAACATTTTATTTTACAGGAGTGAATTTAACGCCTACAGATAACCAAGAAAGTTGCAATATAATAAAAAACATTTTTCCAGAGGTAGAATCCTATTCCTCCTATGACACAAAAATAAATAAGCTACCTCAAGCTATTTTGAACTGTGGATAATACAATGGCCCACATTTATCAAAACTATTGCAGATCGAACTATTGCCTGTGGAGTATACAGAGCACCGGCTCCTGCACTGCTCTGGAAAAGTGCACCATTTTGTTTGGTGCAATTTGTGAAACGGACAGAATTGTGGTCCACGGCAGTAATAAATTTGGCACAAATTCCAACTAAGCACTAACTTGCCCCTTTTGGTGCACATTTTTTCCTGTCTTTTTGGACACAGTGCAGCCACGACACACAACTGGCACAGACAGACAAATTATAAATACATCTTCTTTAATTGTCATTTGTTTTACAACTTTTAACGAGTGTGCTTAATATGGCCAAACCCACTAACTGTATACATACACCTCATGGTAAAGGGAACTATGCACCATGTGCATTAATTTTGTTTCAGTTTTCCAAGAGACTATGTAAAATATAGCATGTTGATCCACTGTGTCACTAAATGGATTTGACCTGGGGCAAAGGCTAAGGTATTAGTTTAAGGGTCCCCATGGTTTAAGGGTTTTCAGCCATACAGGAGCTGTACTTTGCTGGAGGACAATCCACTAGGTTTCAACCTATGTTGTCAGGTGGGTCAAGTGAAAATGATACAATGTGCCAATGGGACATTCCGAGATGTGGCCAGTGCATAGTCAGAGGTCAGAGGACCAGGACAGGTGAAAAGGTTGAGAGTCAAGAACTAGAAATCTAGCATCTTATTCACTACGGTATGTTCCTGTAAAAGAAGCTACCTTAAACAATCAATAGGTTCAATAGATCGGCTTGCAGCAGACTGTAAGTCCAACCCAGAGCCTTTTTGCTGCCTGAGGTGAAAATTCAAATGGCGCCTTCCACCCCCCCCCCCAACGCTCTATACACATGCCTATTTAATTGTTTATTTCCACTCTTTGTATATAGACAATCCTCCATACAAATGCCCATATTTATCAATTGATTACCTCCTGAGGTGGAGGATACAGCTCACTCCAAGACCTGAGGTGCAGCACAGCCACCATCACCCTGCTCCCCCTTCTTCTCTGACCTGACCTGCAGTAATATCCTGCATTCACATGGAGGGGGAGGAGGACTCTGAACAGAGTATGAACAGGGGCAGAATAAGTGGCAGCTATTTGTCCTCTCTTTTCCCCAGTGGCCTGGTTTGTAGAGCATAAAGGAGCCCCTGCCTGGCCCCTGCTATCACACAGGGCTAGATACCGCTAAAAGCTCTTCTCTTTTACTTGGGACAGGAGAAGGTTACATGACCTTCTATGACCAGTTTACCAGCCTATGTTGACCTTGTCACGGGTGGACCCGCGACCCACATCGCGGGTCGCGGGCTCACCCGTGCCTCTTGCTCCCCGCAGGCGCCGCACCAGCGCGTCTCACCTCTCCCCGCTCCCGAGTCCCGGCCTCGCTCCATGTGCGCCCGGTCCCGCGCCTTAGGGCGCGCGCGCGGCACTTCCAGGAAATTTAAAGGGCCAGCGCGCCATTAATTGGCGCTGGCCATATTGCCCAAATCTATATAAGCCTGCCTCTTCCTGCAAGCCCTGCCGGATCTTTGTGCCCCACAGCCTTAGAGAAAGCTCTGTTGCGATTTGCCTGCGTTCCAGTGTCTCCTGCGTTCTAGTGTCTCCTGCGTGCCTGACTCCCTCCGTGTTCCTGTGTTGCCTGACTACCTCCGTGTTCCCGTGTTCCAGTGTCCCTCCGTATTGCTGTCGTGAGTTCTGTGTTCCCGTACCTCTCTGCTTGGACCTCCTGTTGCTGACCCCGGTTTGGATTCTGACGTTGCATCTCTGCCGCCTGCCCTGACCCTGTGCCTGGACTGTGACCTCGAGCTTGACTGCTGTTTCTGTACCTCAACCTTGGCCGCCACTGCAGACAAGTCACGCCTGAGGAACGACCTGGTGGTACCACGCCGCAGCTTGTCTAACCCGCTTTGCGGCAGGCTCTGGTGAAAACCGGGTACCACTTAGACTCCAGTCCCAGGTAGTGGCTTGAGTCATCATCCGCAGTGGTCCAGCGGATCCACATCCCCCAAGCCTGACAGACCTTATGGGCACACCCAGATTTTTCAAATCTGACAAGTGTCAATTTAAATTGTAATAACTTTGGAACACTTGATTTTGAGACTGAGATGAGTTTTTTTGTAACAAATTGAACTTCATATTATTTGAAACATTTGAGTGTTATATTTTGAATTTATTTATGAAAAGAACTGATAAATAGCTAAACTTTGTAAAAATTATCTCTTTAAACTTTGAACTCTTATAATTTGAACAAATAGTCATAACACAAAAAATGACTTAATAAATAATATTCACCATATTTCTGCTTTGTGTTGGCAACTTTAAAAATAAAATTATTTTGTATCTGTAGGATGGTAGAAGGCTTTTATGTTTAGTAGCTATTTTCAAGAAAAGTTCCAAATTCTTTTCATTGAGGGCAATTTAATTTCTCAAGTGATTTTAATGGACCTAAACAACAGAAAACACATAAATTACGCCATTTAAGAGACTGCATCCCTTAAATTATTCAAAATGGCTTTTAGCAGCTTTATTAACCCTTTAAGTTTTCTTCAAGGTTAAATCAAAATGTAGAGGAGAGCACAGATGGGAGAGGTGTGCAGCTGGGCAGTGAAGGGGTTAACTGTATGTAGGGTGCAAGTGATTTATGGTGTGGAGAGTCAATGTAGGCATCTGATCTCCTTTCTCTGTGAAGGAGAATGAGGAGATCAGATACTGATACTGGAAGTTCAGAAGGGGAAAGCCCGCTTTTTGCTGTGTTTTGTCTGTCTGTACTAAATGACCAGTCACAGCAATCGCTTGGTGGGGGGGACGTGTTGCTCAGAGTCTTGGCTCTCAGAAACTACAGGATCTTTGATCCTGTTACCCTGCTTTTTGTCAGGGTGACAGACAGAAGTCATGTTGTTCCACACATTATGGTGTCTTTATGCACTGCTTCCCATTACGTTGGAGAATATCGTTGCGGCTTGAAGGGGTAATTGGCTGATAGCTAAAAGGATCCTAACTAAATAGTATATGACCTGTGCAGGGGGGAGTGCAGCCAGTAGGAACTTCTGCTGTGTGATAGATCAGGTCACGGGCTGCCTCCTAAATCATCCAGGCTGCCATCCTGCCGCCTCTGATATCTGCTGCCTGAAACAAGATTTTCATTCTGCCTCATGGCAGATGCGACCCTGGTCCAACCTACTTATAAGTTGGGACAGGTCTGGAGTCTAATACTGTATGTATAGTGGTCTTTTGACATGCTCCTGGTGGCTGATATCAGCTAGAAAGTCTACCACACCCCTGTTATAATCTATAAGTCCTGTCTAGCAGTCCCAGAGCTTGTAAAAGTATTTTGATGGCAAGAAGCATGCCAACCCGCTTTCCCAAGGGTCCGGTAGTTCTTGTTTTTCAGCAAAAACCACTCAACTTAGGAATTTTCTAATACTGGACAAGTTTGTTGGTTCATTTAATGCATGTGAAACCAAGTGGTAAAATTTCCTTCAAATTTTTAAAACATTTAGCCTATCCAAAGGGAGGTGGGAAAAAAAAGGTATGATCTCATGGGGGAGCGACTAGAAGTCATGTCCTTCCAACCCTCCTATACAAAGGGTTTCAGACTAAACACAGGTCAAGATGGTTTATAAATTGGAAAAAGGGTGTCTTGCAGCGGGATCGTCATTCTGTTTCTCCCCTTTAATTGGTAAATCCCCTTTAAGTGTCCCCCTGAAAACAGGTCATTTTACTAAATTGAAATGACCACAGTTGTCATTGTAGCCTTTGTTTTTTGCTTATAAACTGTCAGGACGAAGTAGATAGTGACCCTCGCCTGTTAATGCCAAAAGGAATACAAAAATAATGTTAAAATACCGAGGAGCTGGGGGGTAGAGTTCAAGATGGCCAATCAGAAGCCAAAAGCTTCATTTTCAGTGGCATGGGATGAGCGATGTAGATGATAAGATCTGATTCCCATCAGATGTGGCCCAGGTGTCAACCGTGCAGGGGCAATGCAACCAATATACCTGGGTAGGTGTTTTAAAAGTATGGTTCTGGAGGTCTGCCATCGGTGACACATACATCAAGAGTCTCCAAATGCCAAACATTGTTTACTCGACAGACACATCAAAGAAAGTATGAGATTGGCTTACAGTGCTGACATGGAATTGTCTGTGGACTAGCCAGACCAAGTGGGTTTGGGTTCACAAAACTGGCACTGACTGTAACAGAAGATTTAATAAAACAGTTAGCGTGCTTGTCATGGTAATTGGAATTATACCACAACACAGTGTCAAAAAGCAGAGACATTACTACCTCTTCAGAAAGAGCCATGTCAATCTAAACATGTACCTTCTGGTGCAAATTCTGACATGCATAGGCAGAGGAAATCTATAAAATGTCAATTGAGTCAAAAAACTCGCAATTGTATTTAAACAACAAAAAAAAAAAAAAAACATTACCAAGAGAAACATTGAGCTCACACGAGCGAAGAAATTAATAGCTAGCCGGGAAAGTGAGTGTAGGGGACAAAAGAGAAGAGGAAACAGAGGGTCAACGTGAACCTGACGTGGAGTAGTATAGCCCCGCATCATCCGACAGTATAAACTTTAGGAAGCGATCACAAAGAGCAAGAACGTTCATGCGACTGGAGAATCCACATGTCACCACCAGATTTCATGGAAATCAAAGTCAGACAGGACTCCTGAGTCGCATCAAACTCATGTGCAACTTATGTGCGCAATCTCGTAGAGAAAGAGAAAGCTGCAGGTTTCACCAGAGAGGGGAAATGAAAAAAAAAAATGTGTAGCGTTCAGAAATGATCCAATTATAGCGTACAAAGTAAACCCATCAAGTCCAGAATAAAGCAGTTTCTTAGTAGTCTTTTTGCCAGATGGCAGAGAACTGCTTATAAAGTAAGCGGTGCCACCTTCATGTGGGGCCATTGAAGCAAGGGGAGAGAGAACACATCAGCTGGGAGCAAGCGCCACATGTTAACAATGCAAAACATTTGCTGCCACTCAGGATTGCCAAAGAAGTCAAGTCAAAAATGAATACAAGATCAGGCCAATCCTCTCCCACTTCATTTGAAATTGCAATTCAATGTGATGACCATGCTGACGTTATGAAGCACCCAATAAAGGGTTGACTAAATGCAGGAGGATTGTAAAATAGTTGGAGAGTAGGAAAGGGTGTTCTTGATTCAAAATGCAAACAATGCTTCGTTGTGAGCAACATTTTGGATTGTTTTTTTAAGCAAGGCATTTTCAGCATGGTTAATAAGGCACAAGTTTGTTTGGTAGGTTTTACCATGCGTTTGGCTGGTTGTTCCAGTTTATTTCATTTCTAGAAGTGTAGGAGCCTGTAGAAATAAGATTAGGACCCGCATCCGTTTTTAAAAAGGACGAATAAGCACGGCTTTAAAAACGGTCCAAAAACAAAACATGTGGCATCACCTCAGCTCAATTCTTCAGTAGTTAACAGAAAGTGACCTTGGCTGCCATGCACCAACTGGACCCCGTTTTGCTCAAGACACAGGATGTGTTCAAAATTCCACAAGCAAATCTTATGCTTTTGAATTTGTTTACCAGGCAAGTGCTTCGTCAGATAGCGACTACCTTTACAGAAGATGTCCACAGAAAAAGAATATGTGGACTGTCGATTATGTTATGCAGACTTCAACTGTATACTAAAAAATAACAGCCATAAATTAAGTCCACCCAAGGACAGAAAAAACTTACAGATGTTAACTTGAATCATTTCCTTTTTACAGAAAGTGTGGCCACATATAACGTGACAGCTACTTGACCGTATTTAAGGTCCTTCCCACAGGTAGTGACGGGTTTGATTGCATGAACAGGCCAGGACTTTTATGCTAATGTCCTTCAATTCTGTGTTTAAAGGGGTTTTCCCACAAAACAAATTAGGCCAAACTTGCTGATCAGGGTGCGGGGGGGGGGGCTGTCTCTGTTCTTCATGATCTGCGTGGGTTTGTGGTTTTCAAAGGACCCCTTGCAGTTCCTCAACTAATGGAGCAGACGGATGCGCATGCAGACCATTCGTCTTTTAGAAGCAATGCGGGGTACAGTCTGACCCATTGTTTTTGCGTCTGTAGGGTCTCGGCACACGAGACCCGAAACACTGATCAGCAAGTTAGGCCCATTATCCAATGGATTGGGACACCCTATAAAGGGCGTCCCTTCTTCCTTCAAGATGCTTCTCTGGCCAGAAAGAAAGAAGAAAGCCAGGGCTCTCCTACACACACTGCCCCTGAGATGTCAGTTAAATCTGTTACATGAGGGGGATTTAAACATTTCACAGTGTTAAAAGGAATAATAGTTTCTTCACAGCTGTACAGTGGAGGCAGCTAACATTGTTAATTACAAGGTTGCAAGTACAGTACTTGAATTGTAGCACCAGACAAGAGTTGTCCCCACTGTCAAGCATCTCATTTTATTGCTGTAATGGGGAACAAGGATCTCATTAACACTTCATTTACAGAGGACACCATACAGGGGCCTTTGACCAAAATAAAGATCAGAGAGTTTCATCAGTGGTCACAGTAGGCAGAGGGTCCATCTGTAGTTGGTTGTCCTTGGTAAGGGAAAGCGTACTGCAAAGAGGTGTGTACATTAATTAGATTCAAGGATGAAAATTTTCGCAAGGTGAGTGGCAGGCACAGTGATCAAACCAATAGGCAACTATTATAAGGGATGTCAGTTACTTGTGCGTTTCTTGCACGGGTATGATTGTTGAGGTCAATTTGGATTACATGGTTCGGCATTCCACCCATGACGACGGTAATTACCATTGTGAGTAACAGGACTATGGTTGTCTCATTACCCTCACCCTAGAAAGAACAATTAGGAGTAAACATGTAAAGGGATCCTGTCAACAGGGACCTAAATTTCCCTAAAGACCAGGTTGAAGAATCCCATTATCAAGCTGCAGTGCCCATATGTCTGCCGTTCTTAAGATTTGATTACAATTATAATGTGTTGTTACAAGACTTGACCGTGCACCTGTGCGACAGAAGCCAGTCTGTAGTCCCATTGGGTGGGCGTTGGTTTGGAGGCATTTAAAAAAAAAAAAAAAAAAAAAAAACAACATATGATTGTCTGTGCTGCGACGGCTCAGCCTAATCCCCAACTTTGTGTTCAGGCGCCTCACAGACCTCAAAGTGATGGTGCTGACATCGGTGAGGGGGAGGAGCGTACCGGAGCACAACAGTGGGGCTGGAGAAATGAGCAGTCTGCAGCCGAGACCAAGTCACATGTCTCTAAAGGATCCAAACCAAAACCCAACCTAGGGACTACACAAGATTTGTCAAGGTGAAGGGCAAGTATAAATCCACAATTATCTTGGAACGCCAGGCTAGAGAAAGCACGCAGACAGTGCAAGCAGCTGTTATGGGATTCTTCACTGTCTTATGAAAAATGAGGTCCCTGGTGACCAATTCCCTTAAACGGTAAGAAAGTAAATGCATGCATGGACAGTCAGTTACTTTACATTCCACTCTTTCACCCCCCCTTCTAGACAATGGATCATAAAACACCTGGAAATGTAAAAAAAAAGGTGACCCCAAAAATCCAGGAGAACAGAGACTACAGTAATCAAAAGATGATCAGACATCCAGGTCTGCAGTTAAGGTTGTCTTTGGGCGGCATAGAACCCAGTGACCACACTTTGGTTTGCGATATCTTTGGCATGAACTTGGAACGCAGAGTATCCTCTCCAGGGCAAGGACTCGACGAAAGACGTGGCATGACCCTGAAAATAAAATAAAGGTTCATGAACTGGATTGGTCCAATCAAAAAAGTGCATTTGTGCTATGGTATTAAGTGAACATGTGAACGCGGTCAATTCTACAACGGCTCTTCACTCTTGCAGAATGACAACATTTTCCTGGATAGATAAGTGAACGTGTGACGCCGGTCATGATGGATTTGAGGGCATACTAGGGTAGGATATATAGAGCGCAAAGAAACACTAGTGGTTTTTTCAAAGTGTGTTTATAAAAAAAAATGAGACATTGTCACCCATTCCACTTCGTATAACTTCATACTATGCGAGCCATTTAAGCTCACCATTGACCACATAGTTAATAGTATCACAATATTATAAATTTTTGTTTACACCCAAACTCACTCCATGGTTCCCAATCCTAGACATCTCTGCATGAACATTCAAAATGGACAGCACGGACACAGGAATCCAACTTACAGACATGTTGTGTGCAGCTCAGAGTACATTCCCTTCCATGATGACGCACAGTTTCTGGGAGGGAAGGACCGTCAAGCCCAAAGCGCTAGGTCCCAGCTCCACCGGCTGCAAGCAAAGAGCAGGGTTCAGATGGGATCAAGGACGGATACAGTGGAGGCGTTGCAAGGGAGGTGGGTAATCGGCCAGGACCTGGGGTCAGCCCATCAAAATTCATGATGCTGGAATATATGGCACTATGGAAGAAGAAGAAGAAAAAAAAACAAAAAAAACCTTAAGAACAAAACTCAAGCTTCTAGTGTGGACAAGGCTAACAGAAGGTGTTTGGATCTACTCCATCCATTAGTAACCAAGTATGTATGGGGCCAAACACCACGGTTATCGAGGACTCACATAGTTTTATACTGAGTGCACTCAAAACTGCATCAGAATTAACTTCAAGCAGAGCAAGGCTGCCCACCCATGCTTTCTGACGACCCACACTTTAGGTAAGCTAACAGGAACTAGATATCAAGCAATTAACGGAAATATCATTAGTAAGGGCCCGGATTCCTTCCATACGCTGACTGTAAGGCGTGCCGCCAAAAGAAGGAAACCCTTAAATATCACATGAACCAAGGGCTCACTGTAGTGATAACCCTGTAATCACTATTGGTAAAGGCAATCAAGTATTTTGAAGTCTTTTCTTGAAAACCATGAAACAAGTAGCTCAAAACATGTTAACATTGATTGCTATACAAAGTAGAAGAGTTTAAAGCCAACAAAATATACACAAGATGAGCCATTTTTGACCAGGATGAGAAGAAGATCAACACAACCAACTGATAGATCAGTAGGATAGTGTGATGAAAATGGGATAACATCTGCGTATAAGATGTGTGAATAATAAGGCCCTTAGGTCAGGGACAGAACTAGGCAAAAAAGTAGAGGCTCGTCCTCCCCAGCGTAACATGACATGGGCGCCAGGACCAGAGAATCTGTGATTTTAGGTGGACAAAAACTTTGTTGCAGGTGTAGGAACAAATGAAGCCATTATGTGATACATTGTATCCAGCACCATAGTAAACACAGAACATTACAAGCCCTGGCAGGAGAAACACCATGGTGGTGTAGGTATACCAGCACTGCAATGCCCCAGACAGGACGAAACCTCAGCCGGCAGCGAGGCGCCAATTGTGATGAAGCAAATGGCTGTATGGAGCGCGGTTTTTTTTTTTGTCTTTTTCGAGGGGTGCCGCATCTATAGGGACATACACAGGCGGCAGCGCCGCATTAACGTAAACAAGCATACTTTGTATGGGGTAATAGAACGGTGCCAGTCCGTCCATGGCTGCCAACCAACGTCGGATCCATCGGTAACCCAGAAAAAGCACAATCATTACCTTCTAACGAGCCACATCTTTGTAGAGGCCAGGCTGCGCGCAACCTATCGAGCCACCAAAGCTGGTTTGACTGGCACCCATGGTCGCACTCACAAAAAGGAGAAAGATGAGAGAGGCGCCAACAACAAGTAGGCCACTCCGATGCCCTAGCTATAAATGCTGTCTAGAGGCGGTTGTGCCGGAGGAAACAGCGGAGGAAAGTAGTTGACAAGCCCAGGATGTGGAAACGACAGAGGGGACAAGATCTTAGAATACTCAGGGGAAACATTCGCGCTTGGTAATACATTAGTGAGTATGGGAATATGGGGGCATATTATTTTGGGGGAGGGGCGGGGCAGCATGGGCCATGTCATTAACTGGGGGACGGCTTCAAGGGGCTATATACTTGGGGATGCTGCATTGAGGGATCTCATTTGTGAGGAGGCTGCATGGTGCATGTAATACTGGGGCGGCTGCATGGGTCCATACCGGGGGGAAGATAAAATGCAGGGAGCATCGCATTCCTTGGGGACGGTATGAATGGAGGCAGATTATTATAATTAAATTAGTAAAGTGGAAGCTAAAAATTCAGAATGCCTCTTACCCTGTTTCCCTAAAAAAGGACATCCCCCAAAAATTACGACCTAGAAATTATTTTGTTGTCGGTTTGACAATATTAAGGCCTTTCCCTGAAATAAGAAACTAGAGGAAGGTCATTGCAGCAGCTCCCCCCCAGTCATATATTAGATTGTATCTTTTGATCGCAAGCAGACGGTTTTTCTGTGACATGGAAGAATGCATGGGACTTGCTGAAATCACTGGCTGTCTGTTGCTGCAAATGTGAGATACAAGCCGTTACCGGATAAGGAAGGGTTCATGTATGGAAAGTGCTTTTACTAAACCTGAGAGACTGGGGCCAATGTGATTCTAATCGAAATAGTTTACAAGAACTCACAGCATGAATTGGAGAGTATAAGCATGTTAGAGAAGGTGATGTTTTGTTCATGATAAGTAAAGCTTATAAGTAATAAGAGGGACGGCTTTTGCCATCTTCGAGCATATCGTTACAGCAAGGTCTCGTTCCATCGCATGTATGTTATTATAGATTGATTCGGGCTAAACCCCTAATACTTGTAGGTTGACTTCAAATAAATGAGTCTGTGTCCAGCGCTGGGAATGTGACTAACTTGAATGAAAAGACCAAGACCTGTCTTGCGGAAGTTAGCAAAAAAGACCGTTACTCTATTGTGCGGACGAACACATTTATAGAAAACATAAGGCCTTTACATAAGGCGTTGTTTGTATTGTATGTAATAAGAAGCAGCCACTATAATTGGTGTTCTCACAGGAAGTAACACTATTTGAATAACTTCAAAAAAAGGAGTCTTAATACTATTGGCTACATGCAAATACTGAAAATTCACATAAACCAAAGGTCCGATGTTGCACCTGGATACCTTCCCTAGGTGGTGCTAGTAGCACTAAGCCTGTGGTCGAGATGGGACACACCAACTTAGTTATCACTAACACAAAGTTATGTGAAATAATGCTGATGCATCTTTACAATGTCCGGACAATACGTAAGATGTCGTCTGAGTCCAGTGTAATATCTTTAAAATTCCGCCCCTTTGAGCTTGCTGGCCTGTCTTAAACTTTTGTCCCAGGGTGACCTCCTCAAACTCCAGGTACATACAGGGTAGTGCTCAGCCTACGCGGGACTGTTAACTCTCACCGAATCCGGGAGGCCAGTCAATGGGGGTTAAGGCCTGCACACTCAAATTACATCCTTGTGTCTTACATAGTTTATGGGTTTTATTAACAGGCTGTCTTCACCAGACTGGTATCCTCCGCTCGGGCATTCTCCTGTCTTGGGTTCTTACCACTGGACGGCCAATCGGCGGACATGGTGGATTGATGAGGGGGACCACACAACCACGTAATAAGTGACGAGAGCAAAAATCACATCCCAATATCACCTCCCCATTAAAGGAAACCTTCAATCCCCAACCAACAAAGTGAAGACAAAGTGTCCACCCCAGAGTTTTCTTGAGGTTACCTGGACAGTCTTCAATCTCTTCAAGTGCATGGTAATGATCTATGGGGGCGATGTATCTGGGATGTATATGGACAAGCCGACTCCCACCATCTTGCAGACTCCTCGCCTTCTCAGCAAGGGATATGTCCAAAGCCGTGCGTTGGGAAGCATCTCGGATACAATCACAAATCTCGGTGATAGAATACACCAGTTAACCAATCAAACATCGTTGCTCATAGCTCTCTGGGGAATAATGGGACTCTAGACCCCTGCCCAATCTGATTGTGGGCCTTGTACGCATCTGGGACGCCCCTTGGGTGCCCCACGTATATATATGAACGTTTGTCATCTAGGTGCTTCTCTCCGACCTCAAGGAATCCTTTTTGGGCTCTCACCTTTTCTTATGGGTCTGATAACTATCCATGGGATCCCAGGAAGGAATGCACAGGTTTTTCCACCGACACTCACCTCCAACCTTAGGCTGACCTGACTCTCCTATCCCCACAAATCTAGTACACATCAGACACTGCAATACAGTGTTACTGCGATGTCAATGTTAAAGAAGGTCATTGTCTTGTGGCACCAACCGTAGGTAAAGTCGCCTACCCTGGGGCATCCGGTCACCCCGTAGTACCAGTTGATAACATGGTTGGGGGCCCTGAGCATACAGTCAGCAGAGAGGACCAGCTAGCAGGAAAATAAGTAAGGTGGAAGCGTGTGACTTCCCTCTAGCGCACAGACGTGGCAATGGTCGGCAGGACTTGGAAAGAAGGACAATCGTAGCGAGGCTCCCGACTGTATCTATGGTGTCTCTTACCACCGTAGTCTCAGGCTAACAGGGGGGGTTATGCTCATGAGGGTCTCTGTTCTGGATCTGAAAAAGTAAATCAGAAACACTTTTGCGGACCTTTCCACGGCCTGGCTCTAAAACTGATGTGGCATGTTCCACCTGGTTTCCTGGCCGTCAGCTTAGGGGTCTATGGGAAGTAGGGGCCTAGTCTGGGTTTGCATAGCCAAAACAATACTTCAAAGGGACAATCCCATCTTTCGTTGGGGGGTTCTAAATGTATGGTGGGCCAGCAGGAAGCACTCGCACCATGGGTTCCCTGTTTACTTCCATGGGCCTTCTGGATCTATAACTTAAACGTGCCGTTTAGTCTCTCAAACCCACCACTACATGGGAAAGGGCAAGGGGTGTCAGGTGTTCTACACCACAGAAGGGACAAGGGTTTCAGGATTTACCTGTCCAGTGATAGGGGGTTATGACGACCGGAATCTATGGTCTCTGGAAGTCCAAACCTGAGCAAAAGAAAAATCTCCTCACCAACTTCTGGTTGCTGTCTGGCAGTAGCCTTGGTCACTTGGGGAAGCTTATGGCCACCCTGGAAAGAGAGTCAATGCACACAGCAGTACTCTACGTGCCAACATTCGGTAGCTGGAATAAAACTCATCTGCAGTCTCTGGAAGGATTACAGCAGCTTGGGTGTCACCTTCCTGGGTCTTTTTCCACCTACCCGGGTTTTGGCGGGCACAACTATACAGGTTGCAATAGTGTAGGACGGGGGGTTAGGTCGCGTAGTTAGTAACGCCCGGGCAAACACTGATGCGTTTATGAGCACTAGCATGGACCATTTTGGATATGTGTGGGTCAGTGGGCTTACCTCCTGACTTACTGTCGGGATGCGGGCTCTGGGCAGGGCAAACCCTCTCTCCCAGCATTCCAGGTCCCATCGGCATCCGGGCTCGCTTCCTCCACACTCCTTCACTTCTGATGACTCTCGGGCACCAGGGACTGGAACACCTTTGGATCAAACTTTTAGACGCAGAACTCACCGTGAGACTTCAGGACGTTCTGGGCTCATCTGTGCAAGCTGCCTTCGCCATACCGTCAAGCACATACTTGCCCTTGGCTTGTGGAAGTACCAAATGTGTGGGCTTTTACTTTTATATCCCACTATTGTGGAAGTAAGGAGCCCATCAATGAGCTATATAACCAAGCGGCCATGCTTTAGAGGGGGTCCCTGCAGAGGTGAGGAAATCTTAGCCTTCCAATGGGTTCATAGTCGTGTTTTTAGACACCAGGACAAACTGAGATAGATGTTCGCCCTTTTACCTTCCACCAGCTGTGCGCTTCCCTGAGTGCAATCACTTCACTCATGCGCTGACCCTGTGTGGAGGGAATTGGTTACTGCTTGTACTACCTCATGTGCGACACTGACCACGTATATCCAGTGTAGAACCGTCTGTCTCTCCTGCAGACCTGGAGCCATCTTGAGAAAAAACTCAACATCTGGGTTATCGCCCCTTTCTCCCCCTTGCTGAATCCGGGAAGACTGGCAAGATAGAATGAAGGATTCAGAGCTGGAGTTGTGCACCTTATAAGTGTGAGACGGGGGGGGATCAGGAGTTCACACTGGTCTGAGCTTGTCTGGCCTACTCCCTGTAGGACGTGTGTGGAGTAAGGCTGGGGGAGTTTTACCCCCCCATTGTGGGAATCTGCATTCAGATATTTATGGAATACCCACTGGTAAAGCAAATAGTTATGTAATCCTCAATGTAGGGGCACCAGAGAGGAGGAACATTGCCAACAGGGAAGAGTTCTAACAATGTGAAATGTACTAACTCTGATTTGGGGGGGAGCTTTCAGAAGAGGGGGGACTGTTCCTGCTGCATCCTTGTCCATACCACCCCCTTGTCCCGCCTTGTTGGGCCGTCTACGTTCTCCTAGAGTTGTGTCTCGTGTATTCTTATCACAAGCAAAATTCCTTTACGTCTTTTAGATTGTAGCTATCTGTTTCCCCCCACTCAAACACAGATGCCTTTCTGTGCGCTTCAAGGCACTCTCAGAGGACATTAGCTAGGCAGCTCAGACAAAGTCCAGCTGCACAGAGATCCCCCTGATTAACTGTTTCAACTCCAGAAAGCAGGGTACAGAGGACATTGCAACACTTTTTCTAGTAATTTTTCTGCAATTGTCAGAATCAAATAAGTTTCAAATTAAAAAAAACAAAAAAAAAAAATTAAAATAAAATAACAAAACAGCGTGCAAACTCAAGACCCATAGCAAGAACGTTGAAATGGTAAAAAATATTTACCTGCCCGGGGCATTTTTATTATATTTCAAACGTCCGCCAGGACGCCTAAAGGGTGACCGGCTCTGCTTATCCTACACCAGCTACAGTTGTGAGTTATAGCCATTAACTTTCGGGACTGAAAAGAAATTGTTAGTTAAGATGGCCACCACTAAAAGATGGTAGGCGTGTCATCTTCTCTAAACCACCCAGATAAGGGGGTGAGTCTAAGAGGGTGCTGGTTGCATTCCAAAAGATTTTTTTTTTTTTTTTTAATGAGCACTCCTAGGATCCTGTCCCTTGCCATGGTCCGTCCGTCCGTAGTCCATGTCTAAGTCTCAGTAATCCAACCCCCATCCACTTTCCTTGTCATTAAACTCTCTACTACATCAAAACAACCCTTTGCCTGGGTGTTTCACTTTTGTCTTTGCGGCCACCACCCATTCTCATCAGTGCTGTCTCCTACCTCTGCACATCAGGGAATCATCTAACAGACCCAAAAAATTCAATACCTCATAACTTTCCTTTTACCCCACTCATTTACCGTTCCGGTGTTACACTTGTCAGTTTTTTTGCCGTTTTGTAGGTCTAGCAGGTCCAGCTACAGTCTTACTTGTCACTACCCATTTGGGAATCTGTGGAATTCACCTTGATTTGCTCAAGGGCTATAGATCTCCTCCGTAGACAGCTCCCGATACCCCGACTAAACTATCAGTAAGTTACACAATATTAGAGACCTTCACACCAATACTTCAGAAAATTCAAGGAGATTCCGCTCAACTGAAAATTCCCGTCAGTGGCCTGCCTGGCCTTCTACCGTATTTCTGACATCACGGGGCCGCTCAAGCCCGACGGAAACACGATACGAAATTTGGCCAGCATTTGTCTTCTGAAACTTTCCAGATTCTATCCGCGCTTACATGACGAAAATCTCCACATCACAACACTTTCTGAACTACCAAACAATCACAAGAGGGCACTGCAGAATTTTTCTACAACTAATTGTCACGTTACCAGTCTCTGCGGGGTCACGTAACAAGTGATCCTTTGCCGCAAATCATCGAGCACCTACTAGTTATCTAGGGACATGTAGAGCAAAGTACCAATCACACAAGGAGATGACCTTACCCAGTCCTTTCACAGTGAGTGAAACAGAACTACAGTCAAGTCAGACAGAAATAGGACTTGACTTACCCGACGATGCGCTCATTGTCAGTTCTGGTCACTGGCCGCTGGACTCGTGCGGAGGGTCCCTCGCTGGCTCGATGCCATAAAGTTATGCCCACCCAGGCGGACGCCCTTTCTTATGATTTATATCTGGGGCTCAAACCCCTCATCATTGTCCGGTGCCTTTCACATTAAATGGAGTCTGTGTCCAGCGCCTGGAATGTGACTCCTTGAATGCCCCGACAAGCCTGTCCTTGCAGGACGTTAGCAACCGGGACGGTACTTTCGGTGGGCCCCCCACCTTTCTCGCCACCCAACGGCACTTTCTTAATCAAAAAATGGCATGTAATTAGAAAAGCAGCCACTATCATTGGGTGTTCTCCCCAGGAAAAGGTACCCTTTGCTCCCTTACACAAAGGAGTCTCATACTCAGTTGGTACTTGAAATACTGCCACTCACCTAAAACCAAATGTTCCAGATGTGCACCTGGGATACCTTCCTCAGGACGTGGTGCTGTGAGCACTAAGCCTTTGT
Organism: Engystomops pustulosus; assembly: GCA_019512145.1. Taxonomy (NCBI): domain Eukaryota; kingdom Metazoa; phylum Chordata; class Amphibia; order Anura; family Leptodactylidae; genus Engystomops; species Engystomops pustulosus. Next base: position 43,939,293 of record CM033642.1, on the reverse strand, counting down.
TCAGAGAGGGAGAAAACACCCAAACTTTAGTTATCACTACACAAAGTCTATGTGAAATAAGCTGAATCTTTAAAAGGTCCGACAATACGTAAGATTGTCGTCGGAGTCCAGTGTAATATCTTTAACAATGTCAAAGGCTAAACATGCTCAGATTCCTGGATTGGTAAGGAGTATACCCAATAAAGCAATGCTCGGGGGTGAGTGGAGTAGATCTTCCCTCGAAGACATGAGGATTTACTAAAATGCTAGCACCTGAACTTGGTTAATGGAGAAGAGAAAAGAAGCGCAGCTCGGTAGATACCGGAAGACATCTGGCCTGTGTCAGACAATGAAGCAAATTGCTCATGTGACGGCAGCGGGGAGCTCCTGAGGAGGTCATACATGCAAACATTAGTAGCATCTAGCATTCTGATTGAGAAAGTATCCCTATGTAGAGCTGAAATAAAATCAGGGTGGGGTGACAAAAGTGGGTTAGTGAATGGACTATATAAACAGAGACAGTGGTTTGATTTTTGAATTTTAAGAGTCTGCCCGAGCTTCGTGCAGTTCTTACTAATGGTGTGTGACAGGGGTCGAGGTAGGACGATTATGACGAGAGACCCACGGAAGGAGGTGCAAGAGGTTGAAGAACAGGTTTGCTACAAGGAACCACTGTTTTGAGGAAGCGATGATTGTTGCCAATTTAATAGACCTAGCAGGATCGAAGCTTGATGGTAACATTACAAGTCTGCCATTTCCACACCTCCATCTAGCATAACCTAAATTAAAGTAACGGCAAACCAATCCTGCCTGGACGGACTCAAAGAATCTCAAAAGGTGTGTCCCCAAACTGGCGACGATTAATAAGTAAGATGGGTGTATGTTATTGGGGCTACCTGGGAATAAAGGAAATTGTGAGCAGGACACTTATTAATGAGTTTCATCCGGCGCGAAAACCAGGACAGATGTTTTCTTATCATTAGCAGATAGCTGTTTCAAGGTGCATTCTAAACAGTGGATGGTAAATAGTTTAGGGTATAGAGCTTCGATGTAATCAGTAGTGGCACTGGATCCCCCAAGGTATTGTAAGCTCAGTAGGGTTGTCATTGAAATGGGAAGGTGTGCTTAAGGAATTGTATCTCGCTAGAGGAAAGGCAAAATGTCTCAGAGCCTCAGATTTTTTACTGAATGTATTTAGTTACTGGGCCATGACCATATCTTTCAAATTCCCTGTAACAGGATGGCTCCAAGGATCAGAGTGGTTGGGAATATATAAACAGTACAGTCAATCTAAGATAATGCGGTTTGTATACTTGATGTGCGACCACCAGTCCGCCAGGTAGTCCATCCCAATGACATAGGAGTGAGGAATAAAGGCATCCGTGGTGAGTGGTGCCTTTTTGTATTTCGATGCAGTTTAGATAGCGTACTCCATGTTTCCGTACCAGTGTGTGGGTGGAGTTATAGCACTAAATCTTCCTCACGCAATGTAGGCCCAAATGCCTAGTTGTTTTTAAGTGGCTTCACATGAACACTGCAATTGCGCCAGAGCGAATGCCTTCTCTGGCAATATGGGGATGAGGAGAAGACATGTGCTATACTGTGCAAGGTGTGAGGTTATCTGGCTTCGTGCAGCTGGTTAACTTGAGAGCCAAACTTGGTAATACTAAAGATCAGCATTCAGAAAGATGGGGGACAGCCATCCGCAATCTCATCGAACATTGACGTATGTCGTTGAGGAGCGCAGATACGGTTAGTGAGAGGTAGTAAAGGGTCTAGTTGGCGTTCAGAATGACTATAATATGGGACCTGGAGAAGATTGCTGAGGGATGCTCACAACGGGATTGGCATTGAATACCTTGATCAAAAAACGTAGTAGTCGAATCATACGCACATGCTTGTTTTTAATGTGGGGTTGTACCCACAAGTCTGGAACTTTTTTATGGATTTGAGGAGCTTATTGTCTCTCTATTAATTGCTGGCACCAGTTCTGGATTAGTATCGTAACTTAACTTCTGCCACTCATGTGAAAAGGAATGGGGCATATGCAGCCAATTGACCCTGAGTGTCTATAAGTGGCGTAATAAGAGTTAAATCCTGCACATATATGACAAAGGTAATAGGTGTTTATGCGTAAAATTTACAGTATTTGATATGCGGTTTAAAGTAACATTATTAATATCATTAATATAATATTCGATAAAGGCCTTCCACATGTTGTGTAACCACAGATGACTGCAGGAAAGAATACTTTTTGGTCTAGTAGGGGATATCGGGCTTGGATATACTAAGTCTGGCAAACACATCTGGAGAGGCGGTGTGTTGGGATCGAGAGGAATGCAATAGCGTGGAGTAGGATGGACTGGAGTAGATTGCGAATGCCTCTTTTTACTCTTTAACCCATTAGCATACCAATAAACAACTTTCATAATGGCTAGTAAGTCTCCCATTTCATCAGAAGCATGCTGGTGGTCAAGTCTATAGTTTGCATGAACGGTTGAACGTTGAGCAGGTAGCAGTGCAGACAGGCATCTTTCAGCAAGTTGTCATTAACCCCTTCCTGCTCTGCGTCCGATATATCGGGACGCTGCAGTGCCAGTGAGCCTTAGGCTCAGCCTCCGATATATATCGGATGCGGAAGGCCAAGCGACGTGGTCAGACTCATCAAGATTGAGCACGAAACGGCAATCGGGACAAACACAGGGTGCCAGCATTGGTAAACATATAGCCGGCACCCCATGTAACACCCGCAGCAGAGTGGGTCTGTGACGTCATCTTACAGGAACACGATGTCAGCCTATGCATGGCATTAGGTGCACACTGCTTAATACCCTGCAAGTACATCAGTTATGTGCAGAGTATTATCATGAGCAAGCAATCAGAATGCTTTGCTTGTTTATCAGTCCCAGGTGGAAAAAAGTACAAAAAATGTTAAAAAAAAGGTTATATATAAAAAATAAAGTTAAGAACATTATCCAATATAAAAATGCCCACAAGCCCCATAACATATTAAAGCGAGAATATAATGACAAAAAAAAAGTCTAAATCATAACAAAAAATCCCACATATAGAGATCAAAAACTATCCGTTACAAACCCGTAGTAAAACAGTAAATAATTGAAACCGCATGGATGAACGCCGTTAAAAAAAAACTGTATAACCCTCCCAAAAATTATCATTTTACTATAATCCCACAAAAATGCAAAAAAAAGTGGATCAAAAAACAAGCCATCAACAAGCTCATTGCCAAAAAAAGTTAAAATTTTATGCCACTTGGAAGACGGCAATACAAAAATTATAGATTGTTTCCCACATTATTTGACAATTAGTAAAACGTAGAAAAAATATCTTGTATTTATCCCCGTAATCTACGACCCATAAATAAAGATAACATGATTATTATGCTTTATATGGTGAACACCAAAAAAAAAAAGTAAAAATCAGTACAGATTGATTGTTTCTACTCCGCCTCAAAAAAAAATTCCACATTTTCAACAATATTGTGATACCAACCCAAATGATAACACTGGAAAAGAAAAACATCTCATCCTGCAACAAAAATTGCCATCACATGGCCCCAATAAGCCAAAAAGCTAAAATTTTATAGCCTACAAAAGGGGCCCATGAGGCGGATGGCAGCTTCAGGGCGCTCCTTCCCTTTTGCGCCTCGCGTGGACACATGTGGGGGGTTCTCTGTACTCATAAGAACAAATTGTATGGTGTTTCTCTTTTATATTTTTGGAAATGTGTAAATTTTAGGGTGAATAATGAACGTATACAACAAAATTTGACCCTTTATATTTCACCCATTTGATTCAATTACTATGAGATCTCAAGGGGTTAACAACCTTCCTAAAAGCGGTTTCTGATGGTTTGAGGGGTGCAGATTTGAAAATGGGTTGTTGTTATATAGGGGGTATGATGCTAAATATGTAAAATTCATTTATTCAAAACTGTATTTATCCCCAAAATAGTCGATTTGAAAATCCAGAAAAGCGATATATTCGATTTGTAGCCGCGTGACGTCAAAATAAATTATCCAGACATTTCAAAAAATTATGAAGTGTAAAGTAGGACATATGGGAAAGTTATTCAGCAATTTATTTTTATTGGCAAATCTAACTGCCTGAAAACGCAAATGATTTTGAATTTCAAAAATCATAATTTCTTTTTTTGTAAATAAACGCAAAACTTATCAGCCAAAATTTACAACTAAAATGAAGTACAACATGTGGGGAAAAACAATCTCATAATCGTTTTGATAAGTAACAGTGTTCAAAAGTTATAAAAATACCTATACATATAAAGTCAGAATCCAAACAAATGGGGTCGAGCCTTAAGCTACAAAATGGCTGCGTCATTAAGGACTCCAAGGACATTTGGAGATGGAAGGGTGTCAAGGGTTAATAAATTTGGGCATGATTGGAATGGACAATGTTACCAGTGAAAGCCACTGGGTTCCAAGGGAGGGCTCTATGGAAAGGGTAATTCGAACATATGAGTCATGGGCGGAGAAATCATAGGAATTGTCCTTGTCTCTGGGTGTGGATACGCCAACTGAATCAACCAACTGAAGGTAATGTAGGTCTTTTCTGAGGGATCCCGAGCTGCCGGGGGAGCAAGGCCTTTGCGGGATGACTGAAGGGGATTATCCATAGAGTTTGGGGCATGTAGGGCCCATTAGCTGCTGCATTCGGGGTGTGTTATTGGGGATTAGCAGTAAGTCCTGGGTCAGAGGAGAAGTTAGCCACGGCATGCGTCACCCCAGAAATACATTATTTTAAATTCTCTGATACACTGACTATCCTAAGGATATCTACCATTTGTTTTGGCATTGTGTATCCATAATACCTTGAGAAAGCTGTAGCGACACTGATGCAGGAAAAATATTTTAATCCCTGATCTGAGTGGTTTTGCTCAAAAAACTATTATAAAATTCAGGACCTTGGTAAAGCTGGGTTCCATGCAGTCTGCCATGCATTAAACACATTGCACAAAGCTTCTTAACTGTCTAGACAGGAATAATCAACTTGAGCTGGATGACCATATACACAGAGCTGGGCGATGTGATATCTCCAGCAATTGATTATTCTGCCTGCAAGGAGAACAGAGATTGGACATCCTCTGGGAGCAGTGCATATTAAGGGTAAGTGGAGAAGCGCCGAGCCAGCCCACGGGAACGACAGAGCCTCATTATCTATTTTATAATAATTTCAGTTAAGGATTAAACACGATATATTTCTGACCCCACAATGACTGGTTCAACCGTTCATCACCAAGTTGAAGCTAACTTAACTAACTTAAAACCACAACAGCTTTCCGCGAGGAAATGTGGTTTTATGCAGAAGCCTGAAACTGATCCCATTTAGAGCAATTCAGCGAGTTCTGACAGGAGAATAAAGAAAACTTGCTGATGTTTCACTACTTAAAAAAAAATAAAAACATTTGAAAGGAACGTATTAGAATTGAGGGCTCACAATATGTCCTCAGACTGTAATTCCGGACAGTGACAAGGGTCACTATGATGTCCTTTTTATTTTTTGGGATTATTTGCATTACACAGGAAAATACTGACCCCCTCCCTCCTTGGCCGTAACGACCTTCAGCAGCTAGAAGGTCGGTAGCCCAGAGTTAACATGACTTTCTCTGACTTTGTGAATGATTACAGGTCTTTTGTATTAGCATTTAAAGAATTTTCTGTATAAAACGGATCTTCTAGATTATAGAAGGACATACATTGTGATTCTGTCATTGTCAACAATAGTAGGTTGATGGTGATTTGTGGCCCAAATGTTCATGTTTCTTACTAATCAATCCAGGAGGGAATGTGGTGGGAAAGATTGTTGGTTTATAGCACAAACTACACAAACTAACAACAGTTAGCAGTTGGATGATGGGTTGGGGAGGATTCCAAACATCTATTTATAAAATATAAATGAAGTAATGTAAAGAAGCTACTGGGGCCTTATTTATCATACGCCGACATTCGTGCCTGTGCCAGTATAATAGTCCCACCGGGCTCAGACGCAGCCAAATATCATCAAGATGCTCCGGCTTCTGATGTATATCGGTGGGGTCTGCACAGCCTTTATATATCACATTTGAAAATTAACACACCCCTGGCGCGATGGGTGGCGGAGAGGGGAAAATAATTGCCAGTGTTCGCTCTAAACTAGCATTTGCAATTATTCAGGGCTCTCCGCCATTTGTATGAGCCGTTGTCTTTACAACAACTAATGTGTCTATATATTACACTACCATGATCACTGAAGGGATGATTAAATGACTACATCCCCTTACTTTTCTTATTTTAAAAATCAGTATTTAAAATGGTTTCTGATATGATCTGTAATCTTAATAGCATCTTTCTTCTGAAAATTGTGAAGTGGATTTCTGTTTTCAGCTGCTGGTGTCCCTCGCCTCTGCAGCTTTTTGTCTTCAGAAACTTCTGATTTATGCAAAGTCTATGAAAAGTTAGTGCCGTTTTAAGCTGCATAATTATATTGTGTAGAATGTACTGAAGATATCTAATCAAGTGCATTTTTATGCAACATTGAAGAGGTGATGCTTAATTTTCACAGCATTCAGATTCATCCTGATCAACATACCTGCCTTATTTAATTAGACAAGACACAGACTACTGTTAGTATAGATGTGTGTTGTATGTATAGTTGTGTGGTGTGTGTTGTATATATATATATATATCATATAGATTGTGTGGTATGTATAGATGGTGTGTACATGGCGGTACACTGATGCTTTTATACATGGCGGTACCCTGTTTGCATTTATACTACATGGCGGGCACGCTGTATGCAATTTTATACTACATGGCGGCACGCTGTATGCACTTTTATTCACATGGCGGTCACTGTATAATACATGGCGGTATGCTGTTATGCGATTTATACTACATGTGTAGGTGGTATGCATTTATACTATATGTCATGGTGGTACACTGTATGCGATTATCGACTACATGGCAATACGATGAATGCATTTTTATATGGTATCTGATATACTACATATATTGGGGGGGGGGGCGTCTCTCTATGTCTCGCCTCGGACAGGTCAAACGCTTGGTTCACCCCTGCTTCAGTTATAGAAAATATTGGTAATGAATCACATCAAAGCATGACCATATCTGTAAAATATGCATATCACTTATTGTTTATGTATGTAGAATGTTATGTTGGAAAATAAATAAAAGGTTGTTGCAAAAAAGAGATGACCAAGGCATGATGTCTATTACCTCCTTTTTGCCAAACATTTGTTATTATAGATTGTAGTATAAAATGCATACAGTGTACCACCATGTAGTATAAAATGCATTCAACCTACACCATGTAGTATAAAATGCATACAGCATACCGCCATGTAGTATACAGTGTACCGCCATGTAGAATAAAGTGCATACAGCGTGCCGCCATGTAGTATAAAATGCATACAGCGTGCCGCCATGTAGTATAAAATGCATACAGGGTACCGCCATGTAGTATAAAATGCATACAGCGTACCACCATGTACACACACATCTGTACATACACCCACATCTATATATATATGTATATATATATATATATATATATATACACACACACACACACACATCTATACATACACACACATCTATACACACATATATATATATATATATATAAAAACACACACACATCTATACATATACAGTAGTCTGTCTTGTCTAATTAAATAAAGGCAGGTATGTTGATCAGGATGAATCTGGAATGCTGTGGAAAATTAAGCATCACCTCATTCAAATGTTGCATAAAAATTGCACTTGATTAGATATCTTCAGTACATTTCTACACAATTATAATTATGCAGCTGAAAACAGAAATCCACTTCACAGTTTTCAGAAAGAAAAGATGCTATTAAGATTACAGATCATATTCAGAAACCATTTTAAATACTGATTTTTAATATAAAGAAAAGTAAGGGGATGTAAGTCATTTAATCATCCCTTCAGTGATCATGGTAGTGTAATATATAGAACATTAGTTGTGTAAAGACAATGGGGGATATTTATCAGGACTGCTCAATAACATAAGTGGCGGAGAAGCCCTGAAATAATTGCAAATGCTAGCTTATAGCGAACACTGGCAATTATTTTCCCCTCTCCGCCACCATCGCGCCAGGGGGTGTGAATTTTCAAATGTGATATATAAAGGCTGTGCAGGACCCCACCGAATACATCAAGAAGCCGGAGCATCTTGATGTATTTGGCTGCGTCTGAGCAGCGGTGGGACTATTATACACTGGCACACGAATGTCGGCGTATGATAAATAAGCCCCAGTAGCTTCTTTACATTACTTCATTTTTATATTTTAAAATAGATGTTGGAATCCCATCCCCAACCCATCATCCAACTGCTAACTGTTGTTAGTTGTGTAGTTGTGCTATACCAACAAATCTTTACACCACATTCCCTCCTGGATTGATTAGTAAGAAAACATGAACATTTAGGGCCACAAATCACCATCAACCTACTATGTATGACAATGACAGAATCACAATGATGTCCTTCTATAATCTAGAAGATGCCGTTTTATACAGAAAAATATCTTTAAATGCTATATAAAAAAGACCTGTAATCATTCACAAAGTCAGAGAAGAGTCATGTACTCTTGGGCTACATGACCTTCTAGCTGCTGAAGGTCGTTATGGCCAGAGGAGGGAGGGGGTCAGGTAATTTTCCTGTGTAATGCAAAATATCCCAGAAAAATAAAAGGACATCATCGTGACCTTGTCACTGTCCTGAATTACAGTCTGAGGACATATTGTGAGCCTCAATTCTAATACAGGTTCCTTTCAAAATGTTTTTATTTTTTTTTAAGTAGTGAAACATCAGCAGAATTTTCTTTATTCTCCTGTCAGAACTCGCTGAATTGCTCTAAATGGGATCAGGTTTCAGGCTTCTTGCATAAAAACCACATTTCCTCGCGGAAAGCTGGGTGTGAGTTTAAGTTAGTTAAGTTAGCTTTAACTTGAGTGATGGTCGGTTGAACCAGTCAATTGTGGGGGCAGAAATATATTTTGTTTAATCCATTAACTGAAATTAATTATAAAATTATGATAATGAGGCTCTGTCGTTCCTGTGGCTGGCTCGGCACTTCTCCACTTACCCTTATTATGCACTGCTCCAGATAATCAATTGCTGCAGAATAATCATCGCCCAGCTGCTGTATATGAGTCATCCAGCTCAAGTTGATTAGTCCTGTCTAGACAGTTAAGGAAGCTTTGTGCAATGTGTTTATGAATGGCAGACTGCATGGAACCCAGCTTTACCAATGTCCTGAATTTTAAATACAAAAAACCAACGGGTGTAGCACAGCCCAAGTGTATGCGAGCCAAATGCACAGAAGACAATTACAGCCCAAACAAGAGAAAAAGAGTGCATTCAAACGGTTCAAGGGGTATTGCAAAAACATAAAATCTTTATTAGTACAAAGCAAACAAACAACGACATTCTAAAAGCATTTAAAACACATAATGTACATACCAGAACAATGTACAGTGACCTGGTGTAGGTATACCGTGACTGCCTACTGTCAATCACTCAGTAGTGATATTACACCTCCCAAAAGACTTTCAGCCTGACCATTGCACAAGAATAAAGTGCCAGAAGTGCTATGTGCAAAAGTAAATAAGTAATACTCTATACTGGTGCCAATACAATGATAAGCGCGACAATGATCAAGGGGAAACAAGGGTCAAGAAGATGAGAGATTACCGCATAGAGGTCTGCATGCAATAGAGGGAGGTGAGTAAGGACAGAGGCAATGGGCTCCCCACGCGTTTCGTCACCACAAAGGGCAACTTCCTCAGGGGTATAGAGCCCTAAACAAAAGTGTCTCACCTTTTATACAGTCCAAGTTTGTGAATCGCTAATCACTAGCGTCTTGTACGGTCGACGGCGCATGACCGGAAGTGGATCGGCGTAAACCGGAAGTGACTATGATGACAGGCGCATGCGCATCCCCGGCCGGGGTATAGATGTTTTGTGTGTTGCCTCGGCAACAAACAAGAGTTTCAATGATAATATCAGGCGATACCAGCCAATGTTTAAAAAAGACTATCAAGCGCTACAACATATGCGTCGCTGTACCAAAAGTAATGTCAGACGATGCCAACCAGTATTGCAAAAGAGAAAATCAAGTGATACAATATATGCGGCGCTGTACAAGAAAATAAGGTATAACCAGACGCAGTAAGTACAAGTCAGATGGCGAATATCCCAGACTGCCGAAAAATTTTTTGACACTTATGGTACTCAAGTATATACTAGACAGTTACTAATATTTCTGTCGCAGTTATTGTCTGATATTGTGCACTTGTCATGAAGATATACGAGTATTGCACATGCAGAATATATCCAAGACAGTGCATAATAGATACACAATATGATTAGTTGTAATATCAATCATAAGTAGTAAAACCTATGGACCTAGGGCTAGGAGTCACGATCTCTCTAGTGAAATTATTAGAGATACAGTGTATCGGCTTAGACATTATCACAGGCTGAGAGGGTGAAAAACCAGTTTTAACGAAGTCATAAAGAGAGGGAGACATTTCCTCGGTACTATGACACAGGTGGACACAAGAGATATAAATTCAAAGGTGGGCCAGGTAAAACATCGTGTTAGTCGACAAAGTTACAACCAAAGGAGGAGCCAATTTTGGTAGGTATATAGGCACAGTTTGAAAAGTATGTTTGCACAATATGTAACCAAAGAGTCCATGTACAAGGTAAGCTCATGTTTCTCTTCCAATCCACCAACCAATGGATAAAGCAAGATCTTGTTATTGGAGAACTTATCAAGGGATCTATTTGCATCTTGGTCAACTTGAGGATCTTGTTCCTGGATGTGGTGGCCGAATCTTTTTGCAATTTCTGAAATCCCAGGTAAGAAAGACATCATCTGGATCATGATGTGAAATAAATATCTACGGAATAAGTGTCAAGCCTTAGGGTAAAAAATTATTGTTATTAAGGTAAGGTCTTGGCGTATATTGACAAGAGGACAGAGTGGCGTGTTAGTGTATAGAATGAAAGGTAAATGGGTGATTTGTGTGAGCTGGGTGGATAGTGAAGTATACTTATAGGTGAGTGAGAGTAGTGAATGTAAGCGTGGAGATAAATGAATAAGTGATAGAGGTGAAAGGTGAGGTGTGCCTATGTGTGTGTGTATGTGTGAGAGGTGAAGAGGGGGTGCCGTGAGGTGAATTGGTGATACGAGGACCATAAGGGTCCATGTCTAAAGGGGGCCATATGGGTCCAGCTGCAATAAACACGAGTGACCAAAAATGTGAGAGGGGAGGAGGGAAAGGGACAAAGGAGTGGGGGAAGGAAAAAGGAAGGGGGAAAAGGAGAAAAATGGGGGAAAGTGAGGAAAGAAAAAGTATGAGTGAAATGAAAGTGAAGAAGTGCAGAGTAGTGTGCTTGGGGTGGTGGAATGAAATACAACTTACCTTTTGCATGAAGTCAGGTGGAAAAACAATTCCAGTAGATGCCCAGGTATAAAGTTGTCCGCAGAATTTGAAGGGGTTGTCAATTTCTATCTTTGTTTATAAAATCCTGTAAACAAAAGCTCTTCATTAAGGCCCTGGGGAGAAAGACAATTAAGTCTAAAGATCCATTGGGCTTCACATCGTAGTAATGCTAAATTGATGTTGCCCCCTCTCATATTGGGGTGGATCTTGTCCAAGCCAATCACTTGCAAGCCCTTACTCTTACCACCATGTTGGCTCCGAAAGTGGGCCGCAACTGAGGAAAGAAGCTTACCTTGTTAAAAATACGAGTGTGCATTGTTGATGCTGGATGTATGCTGCTGGACCCTCTTTCTTAGCTCCTGCGTTGTTTGTCCCACATAAACTTTATGGCAGGGACAGATCAAGGCATAAATGACGTTTCTGGATTTACAGTTGATATAATCCGAAAGGTAGAATCTCTTTTGGTCAAGTGGATTGATAAACTCCTTTGTGGGACGTAGTAGTGCGCATACCGAGCAATCTCCGCAGGGATATGAGCCTCTGAGTCGCAGGCCCCTCCCCAATGGTTTGGAGGGACGAACATAGTGACTTTTAGTCAGTTGGTCCTTCAGATTGCATGCCCGTTTTGCTACCAATTTTGGTTTATTGTCAATGTAAGGTTTTAATCGGGGTTCCGTGTTTAGAATGTGCCAATTTTTATTTAAGATCTTCCAAATCTCTCCCCATTGGTTATTGTACTTGGTGTAGATCCCCAATTGTGGTGGTTCCCTCGATTTTTTGGGGGTCAGAGGGTTGGGTCTGGGTGTGTCGCGAGCTCTTTGATAGGCTTGTGAAATAACACGTTTTGGATATTGTCTGTTCTTAAATCTTAGTGTAAGGTCCTGGGCATTCCTCTTAAAGCTGTCCTCCAAGGAGCAATTTCGTCTCAAGCGGATAAACTGGCCCACTGGAATACCAGTTTTCAAGTGTCTTGGGTGGAAACTTTGGAAGTGCAGTAGGCTGTTTGTGGCGGTATCTTTTCTGTGGAGGTCCGTACACAAGTAGTTATTCACGATGGAGATCTTGAGGTCAAGGAAGTCCACAGCTGTTTGTGAAAAGGAAGAAGTTAAAATGATATTCAATGTATTCCTGTTCAACTCAGCAATGAATTCCTGACATAACTCAATTGGACCCACCCACAGAAAGACCACGTCATCAATGAAACGATGCCACGATTTGACATATTGTCCAAAGAACCGCGATGGGTACACGTGTGCGTCCTCCCACCAGCCCAAAAAGAGGTTGGCGTAGGAGGGCGCACACCGTGCACCCATCGCCGTCCCGGACACCTGCCTGTAGTACCTAAAATCAAACACAAAGTAGTTGTGCTTGAGTATGAATTCCAACAAGTCAAGCAAAAAGGAGTCAAGTCGTCGGTCTCCGGTAGATCGTTTATCCAGAAAATATGCTGTGGCCCTAATGCCATCATGATGGGCAATGTTTGAGTAAAGTGACTCTACATCTAGAGTCACTAGCCAGGCATTGTCAGAGAGTTGAGACTGTTCCATTTTCAGTATGAGATCCGTAGAGTCTCGGATATACGAGGGTAAGGATAAGACAAGGGGTTGTAAGAAGAAATCCAGAAACATACATGATTTTTCACAAAGGCCCCCAATCCCTGACACAAAGTGGGCTGTAAAGGTCCTGAATTTTATAATAGTTTTTTGAGAAAAACCACTCAGATCAGGGATTAAAATATGTTTCTGCATCAGTGTCGCTACAGCATTCTCAAGGTATTTATGGTACACAATGCATGAAAACAAATGGTAGATATCCTTTAAGGATAGTCAGTGTAGCAGAGAATTTAAAATAATGGATTTCGGGGGTGACGCATGCTGTGCTAGCTTCTCCTCTGACCCAGGGACTTCACTGCTTATCCCCAATATAGAACACCAGAATGCAGCAGCTAATGGGTCCTACATGCCCCAAGACTCTAAGGATATCCCCTTCAGTCATCCGGCAAAGGCCTTGCTCCCACCCGGCAGCTGGGATCCCTCAGAAAAGACCTACATAACCTTCAGTTGGTTGACACCCCAGAGACAAGGACAATTCCTATGATTCTCCTGCCCATGACTCATATAGTCGGAATTACCTCTTCCATAGAGCCCTCCCTTGGAACCCAGTGGCTTTCACTGGTAACGTTGTCCATTCCAATCATGCCCAAATTTATTTAACCCTTGACATCCCTTCCATCTCAAAATGTCCTTGGAGTCCTTAATGACGCAGCCATTTTGTAGCTTAAGGCTCAGCCCCATTTTTTTGGATTCTGACTTGTGTCGCTTTTTATGGTTATAACTTTTGAACACTGTTACTTATCAAAACGATTATGAGATTGTTTTTCCCCCACATGTTGTACTTCATTTCAGTTGTAAATTTTGGCTGATAAGTTTTGCGTTTATTTACAAAAAAAAAAAAATTATGAATTTTCGAAAATCAAAATCATTGCGTTTTCAGGCAGATAGATTTGCCAAATAAATAAATTGCTGAATAACATTTCCCATATGTCTACTTTACATCTTCATAATTTTTGAAATGTCTGGATAATTTATTTTGACGTCACGCGGCTTACAAATCGAATATCGCTTTTCTGGATTTTCAGAATCGACTATTTTGGGGATAAATACAGTTTTGAATGAAATTTTACATATTTAGCATCAAAACCCCTATATAACCAATCCATTTTCAAATCTGAACCCCTCAAACCATCAGAAACAGCTTTTAGGAAGATTGTTAATCCCTTGAGATCTTCATAGTAAGAAAGCACACCATACAATTTGTTCTCCTGAGTACAGAGACCCCCCACATGTGTCGCACGGCGAGGTGCAGAAGGGAAGGAGCGCCCTGCAGCTGTCAGCCGCCTCATTGGCCCCTTTTGTAGGCTATAAAATTTTAGCTTTTGCGTTATTGGGCCATGTGATGGCATTTTTTTGGGGATGAGATGCTTTTTCCAGTGTTATCATTTTGGGGTTGGTATCCCAAATTGTTGAAAATTTAGGAACTTTTTTTGAGGGCAGGAGTAGAAGAGCATACATTCTGTACAGGATTTTTAACTTTTTTTTTTTTGGTGTTCACCGTAAAGCATAATAATCATGTTATCTTTATTCTATGGGTAGTTACGATTATGGGGATACCATACCTGAATATTTTTTCTTGCGTTTAACTAAATTTGTCAAATAAAACCCTAATGTGGGAAAAATATATAATTTTTGTATTGCCGTCTTCCAAGTGGCATAAAAATGTAACTTTTTTGGCAATGGGCTTGTCTTTTGCATGACATGTTGTACTTTGCACCAGTATCATTCTGGAGTACATATGTTTTTTAATCACTTTTTATTGCATTTTTTGTGGGATTGAATAGGTAAAAATAATAATTTTTGGAGGGTTTATAACAGTTTTTTTAACGGCGTTCATCGTGCGGGTTCAATAATTATTTACTGTTATTCTACGGGTTGTAACAGATGCGTTGATACTATATATGTGGGATTTGTGTTATGATTTAGACTTTTTTTTTGCATTATATGTCTCTTTATATGTTATGGGGCTTGTGGGCATTTTTATTGATTTCTTACTTTATTTTTTATTTAATAACCTTTTTTTTTTTTACACTTTTTTACTTTTTCCACCATGGGACATGAACAAGCAATCATCTGATTGCTTGCTCATGATAATACTCTGCAATATTGATGTATTGCAGGGTATTAGCAGTGTCAGCCTATGCACATGCATAGGCTGACACTGTGCCTGTAAGATGACATCACAGACCACTCTGACTGCGGGTGTTACACTGGGGTGCCGGCTATATGTTACAGCCGGCACCCTGTGTGTGTCCCGATGCCGTTTTGGCTCAGATCTTGAGCTGAACCGGCATTGGCTCTGCATCCAATATATATCGGACACTGAGCGCTAAGTCACTGCACTCAGCGTCTGATATATCGGACGCAGAGCAGGAAGGGGTTAATGACAACTTGGTGAAAGATGCTGTCTGCACTGCTGACCTGCATCAAACGTTCAACTCTTTCATGCAAACTATAGACATGACACACAGCATGCTTCTGATGAAATGGGAATGACTTAAATGCCTTATGAAAAGTTGTTTCATTGAGTATGCGATATGGTTGAAGAGAAAAAAGGAGGCAAATCTGTCCATCCTACTCCAACGCCTGCATTCTCTCGAAGTCCCAACACAACCGCCTTTCCAGATGTGTTTGCAGACTTAGTAATAGTCAGAGGCCGATATGCTCCCTACTAGACCAAAAATATCTTTCGCAGCATCTGTGGTTCAACGCAAATGTGGTAGGCCTTTATCGAGATATTAATATTAATGATATTCATGTAGTTACCTTTAAACTGCAGATCAAAACTGCAGATTTTACTGCAATAACACCTATGATCCTGTTGATATATATGCAGGATTTTACTCTTATTACACCCAGCTTTATAACATCAGGGGCCAATTTGCTGACATAAGCCCGCATTCCTTTTCAGCATGAGTGGCAGAGTACATAGACGATACTTAAATCCCAGAACTGTGCCCAGCAGTAATAGAAAGCCTACAGGAGCAAATTAGAGAGACAGAAGTCTCAGAATCCATAAAAAAAGTCCTGGACCTTATGGGTACAACCCCACATTAAAAAAAAAGCATGTAGGGAATCGCTGACTACTTTTTTGGTCAAGGTATTCAATGCCATATCACCTGTGGTAGCATTCCCTCAGCAAGTGAAATTTAGAATGGTCAAATTTTGTTGGTTATACGTTCATTTATCCCTAAAATTTACACATTTCCAAAAGATAAAAAGAGAAAGCACACCATACAATTTGTTCTTCTGAGTACAGAGACCCCCCACATGTGTCGCACGGCGAGGCGCAGAAGGGAAGGAGCGCCCTGCAGCTGCCAGCCGCCTCATTGGCCCCTTTTGTAGGCTATAAAATTTTAGCTTTTGCGTTATTGGGGCCATGTGATGGCAATTTTTTTGCAGGATGAGATGCTTTTTCCAGTGTTATCATTTTGGGGTTGGTATCCCAAATTGTTGAAAATGTAGGAATTTTTTTTTGAGGGCAGGAGTAGAAAAGAATCAATTCTGTACTGGATTTTTTACTTTTTTTTTTTGGTGTTCACCATAAAGCATAATAATCATGTTATCTTTATTCTATGGGTGAGTACGATTACGGGGATAACATACAAGAATATTTTTTCTTACGTTTTACTAAATTTGTCAAATAATGTGGGAAAAATCTATAATTTTTGTATTGCCGTCTTCCAAGTGGCATAAAATTTTAACTTTTTTGGCAATGAGCTTGTTGATGGCTTGTTTTTTGATCACTTTTTATTGCATTTTTTGTGGGATTGAATAGGTAAAAATGATAATTTTTGGAGGTGATTATAACAGTTTTTTAACGGCGTTCATCTATGCCGGTTCATATAATTGATAGTTTACTGTTTATTCTAAGGGTTGTAATCGTGAATAGTTTTTGATACTATATAGGTGGGATTGAGTTATTGATTTAGACTTTTTTTGCATTATATGTCTCTTTATATGTTATGGGGCTTGTGGGCATTTTTATTGATTTCTTACTTTATTTTTTATATAATAACCTTTTTTTATACACTTTTTTACTTTTTCCACCATGGGACATGAACAAGCAATCATCTGATTGCTTGCTCATGATAATACTCTGCAATACTGATGTATTGCAGGGTATTAGCAGTGTCAGCCTATGCACATGCATAGGCTGACACTGTGCCTGTAAGATGACGTCACAGACCACTCTGACTGCGGGTGTTACACTGGGGTGCCGGCTATATGTTACAGCTGGCACCCTGTGTGTGTCCCGATGCCGTTTCGGCTCAGATCTTGAGCTGAACCGGCATTGGCTCCGCATCCGATATATATCGGAGGCTGAGCGCTAAGTCACTGCACTCAGCGTCCGATATATCGGACGCAGAGCAGGAAGGGGTTAATGACAACTTGCTGAAAGATGCTGTCTGCACTGCTGACCTGCATCAAACGTTCAACTCTTTCATGCAAACTATAGACATGACACCCAGCATGCTTCTGATGAAATGGGAATGACTTAAATGCCTTATGAAAAGTTGTTTAATTGAGTATGCTATATGGTTAAAGAGAAAAAAAGGAGGCAAATCTGTCCATCCTACTCCAACGCTTGCATTCTCTCGAATCCCAACACAACCGCCTCTCCAGATGTGTTTGCAGACTTAGTAATAGTCAGAGGCCCGATATGCTCCCTACTAGACCAAAAATATCTTTCGCAGCATCTGTGGTTCAACACAAATGTGGAAGGCCTTTATCGAGATATTAATATTAATGATATTAATGAAGTTACCTTTAAACCGCAGATCAAAACTGTAAATTTTACCGCAATAACACCTATGATCCTGTTGATATATGTGCAGGATTTTACTCTTATTACGCCCAGCTTTATAACATCATGGGTCAATTTGCTGACATATGCCCGCATTCCTTTTCAGCATGAGTGGCAGAGTACGTAGACGATACTTAAATCCCAGAACTGTGCCCAGCAGTAATAGAGAGACAGAAGTCTCAGAATCCATAAAAAAGTCCAGGACCTTATGGGTACAACCCCACATTAAAAAAAAGCATGTAGGGAATCGCTGACTACTTTTTTGATCAAGGTATTCAATGCCATATCACCTGTGGTAGCATTCCCTCAGCAAGGCTGATATCAGCTAGAAAGTCTACCACACCCCTGTTATAATCTATAGTAACAAATGTTGGCAAACAAGGAGGTACTACTAGAATCTTTGCCTTGGTCATTCTCTCTTTTTTTGAAACAACATTTTATTTAGTTTTCCAACATAACATTCTAAATACATAACAATAAAGTGATATGCATAGTTTACAGATATGGTCATTGCTTTTATGTGATTCATTACCAATATTTCTATATAACATGAAAGCAGGGGCGAACTAAGCGTTTGACCTGCCCGAGGCGAGACATAGAGAGACGCGCCCCCCCCCCCCATATATGTAGTATATCAGATACCATATAAAATGCATTCATCGTATTGCCATGTAGTATGAAATGCATACAGTGTACCACCATGTAGTATAAAATGCATACAACCTACACCATGTAGTATAAAATGCATACAGCATACCGCCATGTAGTATACAGTGTACCGCCATGTAGAATAAAGTGCATACAGCGTGCCGCCATGTAGTATAAAATGCATACAGCGTGCCGCCATGTAGTATAAAATGCATACAGGGTACCGCCATGTAGTATAAAATGCATACAGCGTACCACCATGTACACACACATCTGTACATACACACACATCTATATATATATATATATATATATATATATATATATATATATATACACACACACACATCTATACATACGCACACATCTATACACATATATATATATATATATATATAAAAACACACACACATCTATACATATACAGTAGTCTGTCTTGTCTAATTAAATAAAGGCAGGTATGTTGACCAGGATGAATATGGAATGCTGTGGAAAATTAAGCATCACCTCATTCAAATGTTGCATAAAAATTGCACTTGATTAGATATCTTCAGTACATTTCTACACAATTATAATTATGCAGCTTAAACGGGCACTAACTTTTCAATAGACTTGGCATAAATCAGAAGTTTCTGAAGACAAAGAAGCTGCAGAGCCAGCAGCTGAAAACAGAAATCCACTTCACACCTGCTTGGCGGCTGTGGCTCCAATGCTCCAAACCCAGTTAAACTGTTTCCTATCAGAGTGATTGACCGCGCTCCACAGAAACCAAGAGTGGAAAGGAGAATAAAACAGTTTCCAAGGTAGAATCCTATCCTCCTTGACAACAAATAAAAAGCCAAGAACCTCAAGCTATTGGAGAACGGGAGTAATCAATGGCCACATTCTTATCAAAACTTTGCAGATCGAACTATTGCCTGTGGGAGTATACAAGACACGGCTCCTGTACTGCTCTGGAAATGTGCCCATTCTTGTTTTTGGTGCATTTGTGTGAACGGACAGAATTGTGGGTACCACGAGTAATAAATGTGGCACACATTCCAACTAAGCACTAACGTCCCCCTTTTGGTGCACATTTTTTCCTGTCTTTTTGGACACAGTGCAGCCACACGACACACAAACTTCGGCACAGACAGACAAATATAAATACATCTTCTTTAATTGTCATTTGTTTTACAATTTTTAACAGGATGTGTGCTTAAGGCCAAACCCACTCATTAAGGAAAGCATGCACCTGTGCATTAATTTTTTTGTTTCAGTCTTTCCAAAGACAGTTAAATATAGCATGTTGACCACTGTGTCCCTAAAGTAGTTGACCTGGGCGCAGAAGGCTAAGGTATTAGTTTAAGGGTCCCATGGTTTAGAGGTTTTCAGCCAATACAGGAGCTGTACTTTGCTGGAGGACAATCCACTAGGTTTCAACCTATGTTGTCAGTGGGGTCAAGATAAATGATACAATGTGCCAGAGACATTCCGAGATGTGCCAGTGCATAGTCAGTAGGTCAGGGACCGCAGGTAACAGGTTGAAACAGTTGAAGTCAGAACTAAATCTAGCATCTTTCACACTACGTATGTTTCCGTAAAGAAGCTACCTTAAACAATCAAATAGTTCATAGATCGGCTTTGCAGCAGACTGTAAGTCCAACCCAGAGCCTTTTTGCTGCCTGAGGGTGAAAATTCAAATGGCGCCACCCATCCCCCCCAACGCTCATATACACATGCCTATTTATTGTTTATACAGCTCACTCGACAGACTGAGGTGCAGCACAGCCACCATCACCCGCTCCCTCCTTCTTCTCTGCCCTGACCTGCAGTAATATCCTGCATTCACATGGAGTGGGGAGGAGGACTCTGACCAGAGTTGAATGAACGGGCGAAGAAAGGCAGCTATTGTCCTCTCTTTTCCCCATGGCCTGGTTTGTAGCAGCATAAAGGAGCCCCTGCCTGGCCCCTGCTATCACACAGGGCTAGATACCGCCTAAAGAAGCTCTCTCTTTTTACTGGGACAGGAGAAGGTTTCATGACCTTCTATGACCAGTTTACCACCTTGTTACCTTGTCACGGGTGGACCCGCGACCCCACATCCGGTCGGTGCGGCACCCGTGCTCACTGCTCCCCGCACGCCACCAGCGCGTCTCACCTCTCCTCCCCGCTCCGCCCGAGTCCCGGCCTCGCTCCATGTGCGCCCGTCCCGTCCTAGGCGATCAGCGCTGCGGCACTTCCAGGAAATTTAAAGGGCCAGCGGCCATTAATTGGCGCTGGCCATATGCCCAAAATCTATATAACTGCCTCTTCCTGAAGCCCTGCCGGATCTTTGTGCCTCACGCCTTAAGAGAAAGCTCTTTGGCGATTTACTGCTTCCATGGTCTCCCTTCCCGTTCCTGCGTCCTGCTCCAGGTCGTTTCCTTGTGTTGACTACCTCTGTGTTCCGTGTACCAGTGTCCCTCCGTATTGCTGTCGTGAGTTCTGTGGTTCCCGTACCCTTCTGCTTCTGGACCATCCTGTTGCTGACCCCGGTTTGGATTCTGACTTGCAGTCTCTCGGCCCGCCATCCCTGACCCATGTTGCCTGGACTGTGACCTCTGAGCTTGACGCTGTTTCTTCGTACCTCACCTTGGCCGCCACTGCAGACAAGTCACGCCTGAGGAACGACCTGTGGTACCTAATCAACAGTATTCGCCGCAGCTGTCTAACCGCTTTGTCGGGCAGGCTCTGTGAAAAACCGGGTACCACTTAGCTCCGTCCCAGTAGTGGCTTGAGTCATCATCCGCAGTGTCCAGCGACCCTCATCCCGCAAGCCTGACAGACCTTATGGGCACACCCAGATTTTCAAATCTGACAAGTGTCAATTTAAATTGGTAATAACTTTGGAACACTTGATTTTGAGACTGAGATGAGTTTTTTTGTAACAAATTGAACTTCAATTTATTTGAACATTTGAGTGATATATATTTGAATTAGATTTATGAAAAAAACTGATAAATAGCTAAACTTTGAAAAATTATCTCTTTAAACTTTGAACTCTTATAATTTGAACAATATTCATAACACCAAAAATGACTTAATAAATAATATTCACCATATTCTCTGTTTGGTTCGGCAACTTTAAAAATAAAATTATTTGTGTATCTGTAGGAGTGGTAGAAGGCTTTTTTGTTTAGTAGCTATTTTCAAGAAAAGTTCCAACTCTTCCGTTTTTATTGAGGGTATTAATTTCTCACAGTGATCGTTTAATGGACCTAAACACAGAAAACACATAAATTACGCCATTTTTAAAAGACTGCATACCCTTAATTATTCAAAATGGCTTTTAGCAGCTTTATTACCCATTTAAGTTTTTCTTCAAGGTTAATCAAAATGTAGAGGAGAGCAACAGATGGGAGAGGTTTTGCATCGGGCAGTGAAGGGTTATACTGTATGTAGGGTGCAAGTGATTTATGGTGTGGAGTCACTGTAGGCATCTGATCATCCTTTCTCTGTGATAGGAGAATGAGAGATCTAGATACTGATACTGGAAGCCGAATGGGAAGCCCACTTTTTGCTGTTTTTTGTCTGTCTGTACTAATGACCAGTCATCACGAAATCGCTTGGGTGGGGGGGGACGTGTTTGCTCAGAGTCTTGGCTCTCAGACAACTCAGGATCTTTTGATCCTGTTACCCTGCGTTTTGTCAGGGTGACAGACAGAGTCATGTTGTTCCACACTATTGGTGGTCTTTATGCACTGCTTCCCATTACTTGTGGAATATTGTTGTGGCTTGAAGGGGGTAATTGGCTGATAGCTAAAAGATCCTAACTAAAGTAATTGACCTGTGGGCAGGGGAGTGCAGCCATAGGAATCTCTTCTGCTGTGTTATAGATCAGGTCAGGGCTGCCTCCTAAATTATCCAGCGCTCATCCGCCCTCCGTGATACTCCTCCTGCCTGACCTAACAGATTTTCATTCGTTGCGCGTCAAGCAGATGCGACCCTGGTCCAACCTACTTATAAGTTGGGAAGGTCTGGAGTCTAATACTGTATGTATAGTGGTCTTTTGACATGCTCCTGGTGGCTGATATCATAAAAGTCTACCACACCCCTGTTATAATCTAAATAACAAATGTTTGGCAAACAAGGAGGTAATCAGAATCTAATGCCTTGGTCATTCTCTCTTTTTTGCAAAACCTTTTATTTAGTTTTCCAACATAACATTCTAAATACATACAATAAGTGATATGCATAGTTTACAGATATGGTCATGCTTTGATGTGTTATGCATTACCAATATTTCTATATAACATGAAACAGGGTGAACAAGCGTTTGACCTGTCCGAGGCGAGACATAGAGACGAGCCCCCCCCCCCCCCCATATATTAGTATATCAGATACCATATAAATTCATTCATCGTATTGGCCATGTCGTCCAGGTCGATATTGTGGTCATTCTGAAACCTAGACAAAGACCCTGTTAGCTCATCTCCAGCTATAGACCTATACTGCATCCTCAGAACTAAATACGTCAATTGTTGCGATATTTGCGGATAGGCTTGTTCCCAATCTTTCTGAGATGGTCTTTAGATTACAAGTGAGCTTCTTCAATTTACCCGCTGAGCACGATAGCCAGAGATAACCTCAACATTGACACAGTATAAGTGATAGCATCATTTGTATTCTCCCCCATATATGACAGATAGGGCATTCGATTCTGGTCCAATTGACGTGTTTCGGATGGAAGCGCCTTAAACAAATAGGCATTGGGCCTGACATTCGTGAGGAAGAAAGAGTTTAGTGCTATACTACGAACCCCAACAGCCATGGTACGGAACAATGGATACCGATCTAAAATCTGATCGAAATACAAAAAGCCACTCAAAGGGATGCCCTTTATCCCCACTACTCTATGTAATGTGCTGGACTAACTGGCGACTGGGGCGCGCACACCGTATAAACTGCATTATATGTAGATGACGTACTTTATATATTTCCCAACCAAGTATATCCTTGTCAGCCTGTTCAGGGAATTTGAAAGATATGGTCATCCCAGTAACTAAATAATTATAAAAAATTGAGGCTATGAACATTTGATTTCCTCTAGCCGAGATACAATTCCTTAAGGAACCTTCCCATCAATGGAAAACTATGGATAAATACCTTGGGATCCAAGTTCCACTAGATACATCGAAGCTATTACCCTAAAAAACTATTACCATGTTAGAATCACTTGAAACAGCTATCTGCTAATGATAAGAAAATTGTCTGGTTCGGCCGGATTTTAAACGCAGAATAATGGATGTCCTTGCCAAAATTCCTTTATATCTCCAGGTAGCCCCCATAATGCACCCATCTTACTTATTGCGCACATTGGGACAACCTTTGAGATTTCATTTGAGGTCACGTCCAGGACAAAGGATTGGTTGGGTTAGCTTAGATTTGGGTATGTAGATGAGGTGTGGAAATGGCAAACTTGTAATGTTACAATCAAGCTTCGAATCCTGTCGGTCTATTAAATTGGAAACAGCACGCCCCCTCCATATAAAACCGTGGGTTTCCTTGTAGCAACCTGTTCTATCAACCCCTTCAGCCAGCCTCTTCCGTGGGTCTCTCGTAGATGCTTCCTAACATACGGAAACCCTGTCACACTATTAGTAAGAACTGCACTGAAGCTCTGGCAGACTCTTATAAATTCAGAACCACTTGTCTCTTGTTTATATAGTCCATTCACACCACTTTTTAACCACCCTGATTTTATTTCAGCTCTACATAGGGATAACTTTCTCAATCAGAATGCTAGATGCTACTAATGTTTGCATGTATGACCTCCTCAGGAGCTCCCGATGCGAGTCACATGAGCAATTTGCTTCATTGTCTGACACAGGCCAAGAGGTATTGGGCGGAATAGTACCGGAGTGGCTCTTTCTCACATGACCAAGTTCAGGTGCTGCATTTAGCAAATCTCTCATGTCATTCGAGGGAATGATCTACTCCACATCACCCCCAGAGCATTGCATTTATTGGGTATACTCCTTACCAATCCAGGAATCTGACATGTTGGCTTGAACATGTTAAGATTACACTGGACTCAAGAAGACATCTTAACGTATCTGTAGGACATTTTAAAGATTCAGGCATTAGTTCACATAACGTGTGTAGTGATAACTAAGTTGGGTTGTTTTCCCTCTCTGAAACAAAGGCTTAGTGCTCCTAGCACCACCAGAGGAAGGTACCAGGTCACATCTGGACATTGGTTTTGGTGACGTTTCAGTATTTGCATGTAGCCAATAGTATTAGACTCCTTGTGTGAAGTTATCAAATAGTGTTACATTCCTGGGTGAGAACACCCAATTATAGTGGCTGTGCTTTTCTAATACAATCCGTATGTAAAGTGCCTTATGGTTTTCTATAAATGGGGCAGTCCCACAATAAAGTAACGGTCTTGTTGACTAACGTTCCTGAGCAGGGACGGTCGTGCATCTTTTCATTCAAGATTAGTCAAGTCCAGCGCTGGACACACGCACTCATTTAATTTGAAAGTCACCTTACAATGATTAGGTGTTTGAGCCCCCAGATCTAATCTAGTAAGCAATGCGTCTCCTGGATGGGAGCATACTTTTATGGGCATAGCGCATTCGAGGTGGACCTCGCCAAGGAGTCCAGGCGGCCAGGCCAGAACTGAAAATGAGCGCTCGTCGGGGTAAGTCAAGCTATTTCTGTAACTACGGAGTTTGTTTCCACTGGCTGAAAGGGGACTGGGTAAGGTCATCTCCTTGTGTGTTATGTACTTTGCCTTACATGTCCATAATAATAGGAGTGATCGCTGATTTCGGCCAAAGGATCACTGGTACGGTGACCGACAGAGACTGGACGTGACAAGTATGTTGTAGAAAAAAGGTCGGCAGTGCCATCCTGTGAATGTGTGTAGTTCAGGAAAAGTGTGTGATGATTGGAGATTTGCGTTCATGTAGAGCGGTAGAATCTGGAAGTTTGCAGAGGGGACAAATTCTGCGAAAATTTACTATCGTTCCTTCGGGATTGATGCGGCCCGTGTGCAGAAAATACGGTAGCGGCAGGACGGACACTGACGGGCAGATGTTTACATTGAGACGTGAATCTCCTTGATTTCTGAAGTATTGGTGAAGGTCTCTAATTGTACTGACTGATAGTTAGCGGGTTAGTTGGAGCTGTAGTACGGGGATATCTATAGCCCTTGAGCAAAATCAGGTATCACAGATCCCCACAAGAATGGGTGAGTGAGCCCAAAGTAAGACTGTAGTGGCCACGGAAGACCTAAAAAGGCAACTGACAAGTGTAAAAAAACGGAAAGGTAAGAGTGGGGAAAAAAAAAAAAATAAAACAAAAAAAAAAAAAAAAAAAAAAAACAAAAAAAACAAAAAAAAAAACAAGAAAAAAAAAAAAAAAAAAAAAAACCCCCCCCAAAACAAGGAAAGTTATGAGGTATTGAAGTTTTTGGGTCTGTTAGATCGATTCCCTGAGTGTGCAGAGGTAGGAGAGCAGCCACTGATGAGAATGGTGGCTCTTGGGCTCAAAGGACAAAAGTGGACAGCACCCAGGCAGAAGGTGTTTTGATGTAAGGTAGAGATTAATGACATAATGGAAAGATGGATGGGGTGATTAAATGGAGACCTTCGACAGTGACTACGGACGGACGGGACAGGGCAGAGGGGGGGGGGGGGGACAGAGAATCCTAGAGAAAACTGCTCTATTACAAAAAAAAAAAAAAAAAGAATCTTTTGGAATGAACCGCACCCTCTTAGACTCCACCCCCGTATCTGGGGGGTTAGAGAAGATGAAAACGCCCTACCATCTTTTAGTGGTGGGCCATTTAAGACAGTATATTCTTTTCAAGTCCCTGAAAGTTAATTGCCTATAACTCTACACTGTAGGCTGGTTGTAGGATCGCAGCCGAGTCACCACTTGAGCGTCCCTGGCGAGTTTGAAATAAATAAATGCCGAGCGCAAGGTATAATATTTTTACCAATTTCAAAACGAGGTTTTGCTATGAGGTCTTGGTGTGCACCGACTGTTGGTTTAGTGTTTATTTTTAAATTTTGTTTTTTTTTTTTTCTTTATTTTAATATTATTTGATTCTGACACTTGCAGAAAAGATTACTAGAAAAAGTTTGACAATGTTCTTGGTACTCTGGCTTTTCTGGGGGATCAGTTGGAAACAGTTATCAGGGGGAGATCTCTGTGCGATGGGCTTTGTCTGAGCTGCCGATCTATGTCTCTGAGAAGTGGCCTTGACGGACGAGCAGAAAAGCTATGAGTTAGAGTGGGGAAAAGCAGAGGCTGACAATCTAAAAGACGTAAAGGAAAGATTTGATTGTGATAAGTAATATCAGAGAAGAGACCACTCTAGGAAAAGCAGGTAAGACGGCCCACAACCTCACAGGCTGGGACAAGAGAGGGGGTGGTAATGGGAGCAAGGATTTCAGAGGATAACAGTACCCCCTCTTTTGAAAGCGCCCCCAAAGATAAGATGTTCGTAACATTTCATTGTAGAACTCTCCCTGTTGGCAAAGGTCATGTCCTCTCTGTGCCCGCTACAGTGAGGATTACCAGTAAATATTTGCCTTACCAGTGTAGTATTCCATATATCTGATGCAAGATTCCAACAAGGGGGGGGTAGAAACTCCCAAGCCTAGTTACTCCATACATAGCACAGGCACACAGGGAAGGCCAGGGGGACAGATTCAGACTCCGTGGTGCACTCCGTGATTCCCCCGTTCAGACAATTGATAAGGATGCCCAGCTAAGATGAATCCTTTCATTCTATTAGGCCAGTCTTCCCAGGATTGCTATCCAGAGAGGGGGAGGGAGAAGGGCCGAGTAACCAGATGTTGGAGTTTTTTTCAGAGATGGCTCCAGGTTCTGCTAGGGAGGACGGGGGACAAGGACGGTTCTACACTGGATATACAGTGGTAAGTGCGCCAAATGAGGTGAGTAATAACTAAGCAGAAGCCCTGTCCATCCACACAGGTCAAGCGGCAGGAGGTGAAGTGATGGCATCAGGGAAGCATACCAGGATGGTTGGAAGGTGATACGAAGGGCGACAACATCTATACTCAAGAAGGGTATATGTTCCTGGGGTCTAAACACGACTATGACCCACTTATGGAAGGCTAGATGATTTTGCCTTACCTCTTGGCAGGAAGACACCTGATAATGCCATGATGGGCACTGGTTATAGAGCTAATGGATGCTCACTTACTTCCACAAGAGTGGGGATATAAAAGTTAAAACACTACACAATTTGGTAAATCCACAAGCAAAGGGCAATGTATAGATGGCTGAAGGGATGGTCGATGGGTTCAACGTGCACAGGGAGGAGCCATGAGAACTGCTCCTGAATATGTTGACGTCAGCGGGTGAGTTCTGAGCTAAAAGTTTGACCAAAGGTGTTCCAGTCCCTTGGTGGCCGAGAGTCATCAGAAGGTGAAGAGGAGTGTGGAGGAAGCATGGAGCCCTATGTGAGATGGGACCTGGGATGCTGGGAGAGAGGGTGTGCTGCCCAGAGCCCTGCACCTCCGCGACAGTAGCAGATCAGGTAGCACCCCGGACGAAACAACTATCCAATAAGCAATTTTGGGCCATGCTAGTGCTCATTAAAACCATCAGTGGTTGAGGCGATGTTACTACCCCTGTCACTAGGACTCGTGCATAGTGCCTGTTGTCTGGGCCCACGCCACAACTCGGGTAAGGTGGAAAAAGGGACCCCACCGGAGGTGACACCCAAGCTGCGGATACCCTTCCACGAGATGAGTATGGTTTTATACAGCTACAGAGTCCGGGGAACGTAGGAGTACGCGTGCACGTGTGTGCATTGATCTCGTTCAAGGGTGGCCAGAAGCCTGTCTCCCATTGACCAAGGGGTACTGCCAGAGATGCCCAGTACCAAGGACGTTGGTGAGTGAGTGGATTTTTCTGCACGGTTTGGTCCTTCCAGAGACACATAGAGTGCCGGTGCGCCCTAGTAACCCATTCACTGGACAGGAAGTGAAATACCTGACAGGTACCGAGTTCTCCTCGGGTGTAGACAACGAGGCCTTGCACCCCTTGGCCCTTCCCATGTTAGTGGTGGGTTTGAGAGACAGTAAACGGGCACTTTTAATTAGAGATCAGAAGGCCATGGAGAAGATAACAGGGATAACTCCTGGTGCGAAGTGTCTTTCCTGCAATGCACGCCCCAAACTAAGTTAGGAACACCCCCAACAGAAAGATGGGATTGTGCCCCTTTGAAGTAAATTATTGTGGGATATGCACCCAGACTAGGCCCCTACTTCGCAATTTAGACCCCTTTAGCTGTACGGCAGGAGAACCAGGTGAAATCATGTGCTAAATCCCAACAGTTGAGCAGGGCCGTGGAATAAAAAATGGTCCGCAAAGTGTTTTGCTGATTTAGGTTTTTTTCAGAAGTCAGTACGAGGAGACTCTCAGATGGCATTAACCTGATAGCCTGGCGACTACGGTGGGTGAAGAGACACCTGAGGACTAGTCTGGAGGCTCGCTACGATGGGCCTTGTCATTAGGGGTCCTTGCCGAAGCCAGTTGGCCACGGTCTGTGAAGCTGATGAGGGAAGTCAGTGCACGCTTTTCACGACGGATACTTATTAGTTTCTTTCATGCTAGATGGTTCTATTCTGACTGACTGTATGCTCAGGGGACCACGCCCAGCGGCAACGATATCGCACTTGTACTATAGGGGGGACCAGGATGCGCCCCCGGGGTAGGAGGTATCTCATTACAGATTCCGGTTGGAGTGCAACCAAGACAATGACCTCTTTAACATTGACCGCGCACGGTATAAACGGGTTTAGTCAGTGTCTGGAGTGTTCCTAGAGTTTGTGGGGATAGGAAGAGTCAGGTCAGGCCTATGAGGTTGGGAGGTGAGTGTACGAGTGAGTAATAAACCTGTGCATCCGTTCCTCGTAGGATCCCCAGAGTAAGTTTGATCCGAAACACTAAGAGTAAGGTGGTAGGGGAATCGCCAAAGGATTCGTTGAGGTCGGAGGAGAAGCACCTAGATAGGACTAACGTATCATTTCTCGATACAGTGGGGGGCACAAATACCAGGGGTGGTCCCAGATGAGTACGAGGGACCACAAATCATGATATGGGGGCAGGCTAGAGTCCATATTCCCCAGTAGAGGCTGAGGAGCAAGATGTTGATTGGGGATTTATATGCTGCGTGTATTTGGTAATCACGAGATTGTGTTGTATCCGGAGATGACTTCCCAGAAGCCGCACGTGCTTTGGGCCATGATCCTTGGCTTGAGAAAGGGAGAGCTATGAAAAATGATGGGGTGGGGAGTGGCTTGGCGAATATACCTCCCAGATAGACATAGCCACCGATGGATCCATCCTATGCACTGAAGAGATTTTGACGGACTGTCCAGGAATCGAAGAGAAACTCTGGGGTGGCCATTTTGTTCCTTACACTTTTGTGGTTGGGGGATGGAAGGGTATTCCGAAGTGGGGGGTGAATATGTGGCGGATTGTGAATTGTTTCTTCTCAGGTCACTTAAAATAGTGTTTGTGGAGGTCCCCCTTCATCAAGTTCTCATCCATGTCCCAGATTTGGCCGTCCAGGTGGTATAAACCATACGATCAGGAGAACTGCCCGGAGCGGGCTAGATACCGGTCTTGTTGATAAGAACAGCCTGTTAAATAACAAGCCCACTAAACTTATGGAACACAGATTATGTAATTTTGAGGGTGGCCAAAAGGCCGTAAACCCGAGTGGGAATGGCCTTCTAGGAGGATTATGGTGAAAGGATTGTTCATCAAGTCAGCAGGAAGGGCTATGGCCTACTGTATGTCCTGGGTTTGGAGTGAGGTAAACTGCCGGACAAAAGTTAAAGGCCAGCAAAGCTCAAAGAGGAGGGGAATTGTTTAAAGATAATTACAATGGACTCAGACGACATCTTACGTATTGGTGCGGACATTTTAACGATTCGAGCATTGTTCACATAAATCTATGGGTCGTGAAATAAGATTTGGGTGTTTCCCTCTCTGAATAAAGTGCCTTTAGTGCTCACTAGCACCACCTAGGGAAAAGGTAGTCCAGGTGCAACATCTGGACATTTGAGTTTATGTGAAGATTTCAGTACTGGTGTATGTTACCGAGAATTAGTATGATGAATCCTGTTGTGTGAAAGTTATCAAATTAGTGTTACCTTCCTGGGTGAGGAACACCAAGTATATGGCCTGCTTCTCTAATTACAAGGCCTTATGTAAAGTGCCTTATGGTTTTCAAATAATGTAGTCGAGTCCCCACTAATCAAGTAACGGTCATGTTGCTTAGACTTTTCCTGCAAAGGGCAGGTACTTGTCGGCATTTTCATTTACACGTTAGTCACATTCCAGTCGCCTGGACCAGACTGCATTTAATTTGAAAAAGGCACTTACAATGATTAGGGGTTGACTGCCCATGAAATAAGATCTATACGGAAATACTAGGCAGGATGGAATCAGATGATCCTTGCTGTAGACACCATTTTATGGAAGATGGCAAAAAGCCTTCATCTATACTTATAAGCTTTCATTTATCATGAAACAAAAAATCAACTTCTCTAACATGGCTTATAACTCTCCAAGTCATGCTGTATTTCTTGTAAACTATTTCTAAGTAGAAATCATTGAGCCCCAGTCTCTAAGGTTTTAGTAAAAGCACTTTCCATATAAGGGAATCCCTTGCTTAGGGGCTCTGGTGAACGGCATTTGTATCACAGTTTTGCAGCACGCACAGACCAGTGATTTCAGTTGCCGATGATATGTTCTTCCCCATGTCACAAACCGTAGCTGGCTGCGCACTTCAAAAAAGATGTTCTTAATACAAATATATGACGTGGGGGGAGCTGCTGTCATAATGACTTCTCACGGTCTTAGTTTTGCAGGGAAGGCATTATATTTCATAAGCGCACAAGACAAAAGAATTTGTCTATAGGTCCTTATTTTTGGGGGATGTATATTTAGGGGAAGGTAAAGCAAGGGTGGTAGAGAGGCGCATTCGAATTTTGGGAGCTTCCACTTACTAATGTAGTATAATAATCTGCACCCATTCGAGACTTACCCATGGGTATATGCTATGCTCCACGCTGTCAGCTTCCCCCAGTAATATATGAACCCATGCAGGTCTCCCCAGTAGTGAACATGCCCCATAGGCAGCCTCCTCAAATTGATAGTCCCTCATGCGCCTGCCCCAGTAAGTAATATGCCCACGTGTGAACTTCAAGCCGAGGTAAGACATGGCCATGATATGTCCTTCACACCCATATAATAATATGGCCCCTATTTCCATACTGACCTAAAAGTAGCAAAGTCTCGCGAATTTCCCTCAGTTATTCTAAAGTTTGTCCGTCTTTTCTTTACAGCGCACTCAGCTGTATTATTAACTACTTTACTCCGCTGTTTCCGTCAACAAGCCGGAGCCTCCTAGACCGCAAAGTAGAGAATGTGATAGGGATCTGAGTGGCCTAGTTGTTGGCGCCTCTCACTTCTCCTTTTTGATGGCGACACTGGTTGCCAGTCGCAAACCAAGGATTGGTGGATGCGCTAGGTTTGCGGCGACAGCTGGGCCCTCATACAAAGATGGGCATGTAAGAAGGTAATGGATGGTGCTGGTTTCTGGGTTACGCGATGGAGCCGCGTGTGTATGTCCACGGCCAGGGAAGGACGAAGGGCAGTCCGTTCTATTACCTACAACATAAGTCTATGCGTGTTTACGTTAATGGCGCGCTGCAGCTGTTTATTGTTCCAGTATAGAGTTGCGGCAGGCCTCTGCGTCTCCATACAGCCATTGCTTCATTGCACATTGGCGCCCTGCCTGCACGGGGAGGTTCGGTCCTGTCTGGGGCAGGTGCATGTGAGTGGGGTAAAACTACAGTTCCTACCAGGTGTTGTCTCCGAGGCCGGGAATTGTACTGTTCATGTGTATACTGTCTGGTGCTGGCATACCATGTATCACATATGGCTCATTTGTTTCCTAAACCTGGCAACAAACGGTTTTGTCCACCTCTAAAAGCACAGTATTTCCTTGGTCCTGTCTGCCGCATGTGTTCATGTACGCTGGGATAGGAGGACAGCCTCTACTTTTGCCTATGTCTGTCCCTGGACCTAAGGGCTTATTCACACATCTGTATACGACAGGGAGGTTATCCTGTAATAGCATTCCTACTGATTTATCTGTAAGTGTGGTTGTGGTTGATGCTCTTCTCATCTTTAAAAAAAGGATCATCTGTGTATGTTTGTTGTGCTTTACTTCTTCTATTTTGATATAGCAAGTAAATGTGTAAACGATGTTTGCGGAACTAACTTATTTTACAAGGTTTTCAAGAAAGAATTCAACAAATTACTTGTGCCTTTCAATAGTGTTGTAGTGATTATCACATAAGTGAGCCCTTGGTTCATGGTGATAAATTTAACGGGTTTCCGCTTCTTGGTTTGGCAGGCAAGGCTTACTATGCCGTCTGAGTGATGGAAGGAATGTCCTGTCCCTGATCTAATGATAATTCCGTTACATGTGACGTATCTAGTTCCTGTTATGTTACTTAAAAGTAGTGGAGAGTACAGAAAGCAGCGTGGTGCAGACCTGTCTGTTGCAGTTGTAATGCGAGTGCAGTTATTGATGACTCAAGTATAAAAACATGTTGAGTGTTTTTTCCTTCGGAAACTCGTGGTGTTTGGCACCCCATACGATGGTTACTAATAGTGGAGTATGTCTCCAAAACACTTCTGTTAGACTTGTCCACACTAAGAGTCTTGTGAGTTGTGCTTCTTAAGGTTTTTTTTTGTTTTATTTCTTTTCTTTCGTCCATAGTGCCATTATTAACATGCATCATGTAATTTTGAGGCTGGAACCAGTCTGGCAGAGTACCCACCTCACTTGCACGCTCCACTGATCCGGTCCTTGATCCCCATCTGAACCCTGCTCTCTGCAGCCGGTGGAGCTGACATGCCGCGTTGGGTGCGGGCTTCCTCGTCCAGAAACTGTGCGCATCATGGAGGGAATGTACTCTGAAGCTGCACATCAAAGTGTCGAAGTGGGGTTCCTGGTGGCTGTCCATTTTGATGTTTCATGAAGGAGATGCTATGGTTGAGGAACCATGGAAGTGAGTATTTGTGTAACAAAAATTTTTTATATGATTACAGTATTGTGGTCATGGTGAAGCTTTAATGGACTCAGCATTATTATGAAGTGGATCAGGAATTGGAATGGGTGACAAATGTCTCATTACTGAAACACTAGTTTTCATGTTGCTGCTCTATAGTATCCTTAATGCCCAGATCCAATCATGACCGGCGTTCACACGTTCACTTAATATCCAGGAAAAATGTTGCTATGCTGCAAGGAGTGAGAGCGTTGTAGAAAGTGGACCGGCGTTCACATGTTCACTTAATATCCAGAGCACAAATGCACTTTTTTGATTGGACCAATCCATTCAATGAAACCTTATGTTACTTTTCAGGGTCATGCCACGTCTTTCTTCAGTCCTGCCCTGCGAGCGAGATACCTTTCTTTCCAGAGTTCATGCAAACATGATACGGCAAATCAAAAGTGTTTGCTTCTCTCTTTTCTTTGGACACGTGGGGTTCTATCCTACACAAAGAACCCAAACCTGAAAGCAAACACGTGGAGGATCTGATCTTATCTGTTGATTACTGTAAGTCTCTGGCTTTAAGCTCTTGGATTTTGGTTCATCCTTTTTTTACATTCAGGTGTTTTATGACCATGTATTCGAAAGAAAGAGTGGAATGTTAAAGACTGTACATGCATAGGCATACTTGTTTTACGTATTAAAGGGGAATTGCGTCATCCAGGGACTCATTTTTAATAAAGAAAGGTGAAAGTAATCACATAAAGCTGCATTGCAAATACTGTCGACGTTTGCTTTCTTCTAAAGCGATTTGCGTTCCAATCTAATTGTGTATTGTATAACTGCCTTGCACCTTGACAGAATCTTGTGTAGTCCTAGGGGGTGGGTTTTGTTTTTTAGTATTTTTTTTTTTTTTTTTTTTTTTTCTGAGTTGGATGCTTTAAAGACATGTGACTTGTCTTGACGCAGATCTGCTCAGTTCTCAGCCCCCACTGTTGTGCTTCGTACAGCTTCTCCCCTCACTGATGTAGACACAGGCTTTGAGGTTCTGTGAAGGAGCAGGCACTGAAGCACATAAGGTGGGGGAAATGAGAGTGCGCCGCTGAGCACAGAAAGTCAGAGGTTGTGTTTTTTGTTTTTTTTTTTTTTTAAATGCAATCGCAAACCAAAAGCCCCACAACCCATGGGACATCTAAAGAGTGGATTCTGGATCAGGTGCCAAATGTAAGTTTTGTGTAGAACACACAGAGTTATATCTGTTGTAATGCAAAATGCTTAGGAGAAAAATGTCTCAGACAGATTTGCACTGCAGCTGTAATGGGGAGTTCTTCAACTGTCTTTAGGGGGACAAAATTAGGTCCTGGTGACAGGATACCTTTAATGTTTAGGCTCCTGTATTGTGTCGGTCTAGGGGAGGGAGTAGGTATAGACAACCAGTGAGTCTGTACTCACAGATGTACTACCCTTCTCATGGGTGTTGAATGCAAGGAACCTGTAATCCAAAATGGAGCCTCAAACACCGTGCACGGAACCGCAAGAAGGTAAACTGAAAAGTATAAGTATTCCTTATAATAGTTGCCATTGTTTTGATCACGTAGGGTATGGTGCCTGGGACTCTGTCACCTGGCTAAATTTTCCCCTTGAATCTCCTTCTGTTATACAATCTCTCCAGGTCCATATTAGTGTCATTCTGAAACCAGACAAAGACACTTTACTCCCCTCCAGCTATAGACCTATCTGCCTCCTAAACAAATACGTCAATTTGCGATATTTGCGGATAGGCTTGTCCCCCATCTTTCTGAGCTGATCTTTAATTACCAAGTTGGCTTCTTCAATTACCAAGCTGGCACGAAGCCAGAGATAACCTCAACTTGCACAGTATAGCATCATGTCTTCTCCCCAAGATAACCTCAACTTGCACAGTATAGCATCATGTCTTCTCCCCATATATGCAGAGAAGGCATTCGATCTGGCCAATTGAGTGTTCATGGAAGCAGCCTTAAAACAACTAGGCATTGGGCCTACATTCGTGAGGAAGATTTTAGTGCTATACTCTAACCCAACAGCCATGGTACGGAACAATGGATACCTATCTAAACTGATCGAAATACAAAAAGCCACTCACCAGGGATGCCCTTTATCCCCACTACTCTATGTCATTGTGATGGACTATCTGGCGACTGGTGGGCGCACATTAGTATAAAACTGCATTATATGTAGATGACGTACTTTTATATATTTCCCAACCTCGTATGTCCTTGTCAGCCCTGTTCAGGGAATTTGAAAGATATGGTCATCTCAGTAACTAAATAAATTATAAAAAATCTGAGGCTCTGAACATTTTGCTTTCCTCTAGCGAGATACAATTCCTTAAGGACACCTTCCCATTTCAATGGAAACCTACTGAGATTAAATACCTTGGGATCCAAGTTCCACTAGATACAGGACATTAGGCATAATATTATATAACATCATAAAGTGCATAGTGCAGAGCCCAAAATACAATCCCTCTTAAAGAGAACCCGTCATGCAAAATAACCCCCCTAAACTAAATATATTTTCATAAACTGCCATTAGAGAGCATTGCCTCTATCCCTTCATTGTACCTCTACATGCCTGTAAACCACAGGAGATGCTGTAAATCTTTTGCATGGAGGAACTGATGGCAGATGTCCGTAGTTCTTCATAGAAGTTTCTCACAGTCTGGCAACTCTAGCAAGTCTGGTTTTCCTTTCAGGATACTCAGGGTTTCCAAGACGTATTGGAGGAGAGGAGCGACGGGTCCCTGTCTTCCCTATTTGTTTTCTATCGTAATGCCTTCTTTCTATCTTGTTTATACTACCATCTTCCCCTCACCTTCTTAGTCTAGATCTTTCTGTCTGTGCTTCTCCTGTGTAGCTCATATCGAGAAAGAGTCGACCCATGACTACCAGCACTCATAAGCTCAACACTGTTATTCTTTTTTGATACAATTCTGAGTCTATACTTACCTTACCATCCTTTCTTATCATGACACTCTGGATGTGGCTATGCTCCATTTATCTGTGTATTGTAATGTACTATGCCTGGTTGATATGTTGCAATATCGATTTAATGTTTATGTTCTTTGTCGTTAATGTCTTGTATTGTGTTTCTACTTCAATAAAAATTGATTGAACATAAAATAATGAATTTGGCTGTCTGTAACACTTCTAACGTAGTGTACGTAATAGAATGCACTGAATGCTAGGTATGACAGACAAGCCGTATGTTCAAAAATAGATTTCTAGAAGACGTAAATAATATTCTTAATTCATTGGGTAGAAACCGGAATCAGGTCTCTCAAAACATTTTCTTCTCAGTCATTTTGCAAATTTGTCCTCCCTCAAAACATTTCTTATAGAAAAAGTTAGGAAATCGTGAAGAGGAGACATTATATCATTACTGAGTCATTACTGAGAAATACCCTGTTTCCCTGAAAATAAGACAGTGGGGGTCATTTACTAAGGGCCCGATTCGCGTTTTCCCGACGTGTTACCCGAATATTTCCGATTTGCGCCGATTGTACCTGAATTGCCCCGGGATTTTGGCGCACGCGATCGGATTGTGGCGCATCGGCACCGGCATGCACGCGACGGAAATCGGGGGCGTGGCCGAACGAAAACCCGACGGATTCGGAAAAACCGCCGAATTTAAAAAAGGAACTTGTGTCGCGGAGCTTGCACTCACCTTCATCCAGGATAGGTTCGTGAACTTCAGTGCATTTCAGGGAACTTCAGCGCAGCAGCGCCACCTGGTGGACTGTCTTGATGAATCCCGGCCGGACCCGAATCCAGCGCAGAGAACGCGCCGCTGGATCGCGAACGGACAGGGTAAGTAAATCTGCCCCAGTGTCTTATATTAATTTTTGCTCCTAAAGAGGCACTAGGTCTTATTTTCAGGTGATGTCTTATTTTTCCATGAACAAGAATTTACATTTATCATTGAACAAAAAATCAACTTCTCTAACATGCTTTTAACTCTCCAATTCATGCTGTATTTCTTGTGACTCCAATTCTATTAGAATAATTGGCCCCAATATCTCATGTTTAGTAAAAGCACTTTCCGTAAATGACCCTTCTTATCCTGGTAACTGCTTGTATCACATTTGCAGCACAGCAGCCGGTGATTTCAGTCCATGAATTCTTCCCCATGTCACAACCTTCTGCTGCATCAAAAAGATTTACTAATACTAATGTATGCATAGCTCCCAACCGTCCCAATTTTGCCGGGCAAGTCCCGTTTTTCTTACCTCTGCCCCGCGTCACGGGCAGCTATGAGATTGTCACGGATTTTCTCCCAAGGTCCCGCTGTGTCCGCATAGTAAATACTTTGAAAGCCAGAACTGATTTTCTGGGCAGGGAATCCTTTTCAGAGAAGTGTCAGCTTAGCAGAGAGAGCAGGGACCACGTCATCAGGTTCAGATCTCTATCCATATATGGTCACTGCATCTCCTAGGGTTCCCCAGAGCAGACATCGGGCAGGGAATCCTTTTCAGAGAAGTGTTGGGTTAGCGGAGAGGTCATCAGGTTCAGATCAGCATCTGTCCATATATGGTCTCCAGGGCTTCCCCAGACACAAGCTCTTTATTTAATTACATAAAGTTTTGCCCAGGCTGAGATTCGAACCTGGGACCCTCTGCACTGTAGACAGGAGCCTTTACTAACTGAGCTATAAGCCCAGTAATACTTATCAGAGGATTTCTGGTAACTAAGAAGTGTTATCTGCCACTGTTACACTGTGCACAAACATAGGACAAAAGGCAGGATCAATGACCGCGCTTCTCAGTGTAGAAAAGGTTTTTATTTGATTGCATGCGAGGACGACGCGTTTCGGGAGCGTACCGTTCCCTTCTTCAGGTCCGTACAATTTTTATACAATATTCTTAAAAATATATATATATACGTATATCAGATGTATATAAAAACATGGACAAATGTACATAAAATGCATAAAATATAGATAAAATAGATTCATACATGGAGGTGGTTAGTATAGAAGACATGGGTGAAAATTCATAGGGGAAATCAAGTTCGAATCTGAGATTCTAACTGTTTCACTCAGCTTTCGCTGTACAGACGTATAGATAAATATGTGTATGACAAATAAATAAATCAATAAATAAATTTCAATGGTAAAAGAAATGAATAGTACTCCAAAGTAGCGAGATAAAATTACATTATGCATACATCAGATAAATAGATGAATAAATAAAACACATTATCATATGTAGAAGGAATGCGAAGGACAGGAGAGGAACATGAAAAAAGCGTAGACTAACCGATGTGGCCTTAATCTAGCCTGTCCTGGTGTATATAGCGCACACAGATTACGCAGCGCTGCACAAAGCATGTCAAATCGGTCCATGGGTGTGGAGTAGCCGCGATGTGTAGCGTCATGTACGAATACTCCACACCCCAGTAGCTGCTCTAGGCTTATATAAAATAACAATGAGGGAGCTGTTTTGTGAGAGAAACTAGGGAACAGGAGACTCTTTTAGTTTCTGAATTTTTAATGCTGCCACGTGAGTTCACTGCTAATTGGCCACCCAAGGCTCTGTCACCCAGGGGCCTACTAAAACCTGGAGCCGACCCTTACAGGAGTGGACAGTACTAAAATTTTTGTACATATGCATTGGGACCATGCCCAGGATCTTTTATGACCCTGGCAATGTACCTGGCCATTGGTGGTAAGATGGTTGTGGCTCACTCCTTTTCCTCTCATTTTGTAATTCAACATTGAAATAAGTGGTAAAAAAAAAATTACTGCTTGGATACTGAAGTATAAAAAGTTTGTTCTCAACAAAGCAAAGCCATTTTTCTTTCCAAGTTTTTTTAAGATACGCCATATAGAAACCTTTAAAAATGTAGTAGCCCCTTAATGAGACTAACCCAAAGACCAAAGGAGATGTGTTACAGAAAAAAGTTGTAAAAACAAAGCCCCTAACAAAATGGCGCTAATGCATCTTTTTGTTACTTCAATTTTTTTACAGCTTCCATTGTACAGAATATTACATGGTATCACCAAGAAGTCCAATTTTTACTGTAGGCAACAACCCTTGAATGATCTCTGGCTTTTAAAATGCGGGTAAATGGTTCATTTTAAAATCTTGTGGTAACTACCATGTTATATAAGCACTAACAGACTAAAATGTAGCCAAGCGCGAATTTCCCTCGTTATTCTAAGTTTGTCCCTCCCTTCTTTCCATCCTGTCTTTTCAACTACTTTCCTCCGCTGTTTCCGTCAACAAGCCGCCACTAGACAGCAAGTTATAGCTAGGGATCTGATTGGCCTATTGATGTTGGCGCTTCTCACTTCTCCTTTTTGATTGGCGACTATGGTTGCCAGTCAAACCAAGTTTGGTGGCTGCGATAGGTTGCAGCGCAGCTGGCCTCATACAAAGATGGGCTCGTAGAAGGTAATGATGGTGCTTGGTCTCTGGGTTACGCGATGGAGCCGACGTTGTGTATGGTCCAGCCATGGACGGACGGGCAGCCGTTCTATTACCCCATACAAAGTATATACTCGTTTACGTTAATGCGCGCTGCCGCCTGTTATGTCCAGTATAGATGCGGCACCTCCTGCGCTCCATACAGCCATTGCTTCATCACATTGGCGCCCTGCTGCACGGAGCAGAGGTTCTGGTCCTGTTTGGGGCAGGTGCTGGGGATACACTACAGTCCACCATTGTGTTGCTCCAGGCCAGGGCTTGTATGTTCTGTTCTGTGTTTACTATTGTGCTGGATACAATGTATCACATATGGCTTCATTTGTTTCCTACACCTGCAACAAAAGGTTTTGTCCACCTAAAATCACAGTATTCCTCTGTCCTGTCGCCCATGTTCATGTTATGCTGGTGGTGGACAGCCCCTACTTTTTGCCTAGGCTGTCCCTGACCTAAGGGCTTATTCACACATCTGTATATGACAGATGTTATCCATTGTCATCACACTATCCTACTGATCTTATCTAAGTTGGTTGTGGTTGATCTCTTCTCATCCTTTAAAAATGGATCATCTTGCGTATAGTTTGTTGGCTTTAACTCTTCTACTTTGTATAGCAATAAATGTGTAACATGTTTTGAGGCTAACTTATTTTACATGTTTTTCAAGAAAAGACTTCAACAAATACTTGATGCCTTTAACAATAGTGATGTAATGTTATCACATAGTGATCCCTTGGTTCATGGTGATAAATTTAAGGGTTTCCTTCTTGGTTTGGCAGGCAAGGCTTACATGCAGCGTGATGGAAGGAATCCTGTCCCTTGATCTAATGATAATTCCTTTACATTGCTGATATCTAGTTCCTGTTATGCTTACCTAAAAGTGTGGGGTACAGAAAGCAGGTGTGCAGCCTTGTCTGTTGAATTTAATGCTGAGTGCAGTATTTGAGAGTATAAAAACTATGTTGAGGTCCTCGGATAACTCGTGGTGTTTGGCCCCATACAGACTGGTTACTAATTGGATGGAGTAGATCCAAACACTTTGTTAGCTTTGTCCACACTAGAGTTTTGCTTCTTAAGGTGTTTTTTTTTTTTTTTTTTTTTCTTCCATAGTGCCATATATTCCAGTCATCATGAATTTTGATGGGCTGGACCCAGGTCTGGCAGAGTACCCACCTCCCTTGCACGCTCCACTGGATCCAGTCCTTGATCCCCATCTGAACCCTGCTCTTCTGCAGCCGGTGGAGCTGGACCATGAGCGCGTTGGGCTGGACGGGCTTCCCGTCCCAGAAACTGTGCGCATCATGGAGGGAATGTACTCTGAGCTGCACACAACAGTGTCTGAAGTTGGAGTTCCTGTGTCGGCTATCCATTTTGATGTTCATGAAGAGATGCTATGGGTTGGGAACCATGGAGTGAGTATTTGTGTAAACAAAAATTTTATATATTGATAACAGTATATAATGTGGTCATGGTGAGCTTTAAATGGCTCAGCATATTATGAAGTGGATACAGAATTGGAATGGGTGACAAATGTCTCATTACTGAACCACTAGTTTTCTGTTGCTCTCTACATATCCCTAATGCCCCAATCCATTCCTGAACCTTTATTTTCAGGGTCATGCCACGTCTTTCTTCAGTCCTGCCCTGGAGAGATACTCTTCTTTCCAAGTTCATGCCAACAATGATATCCGGCAAATCCAAAGTGTGGACACTGGGGTTCTATTCCTCACAAAGAACAACCTGAAATGCATAACACGTGGAGGTCTGATCATCTTTGATTACCTGTAAGTCTCTGGTTACTCCTGGATTTTGGTCCCTTTTTTTTACATTCCAGATGTTTTATGATCCATTGTCTTAGAAGTAAAGAGTGGAATGTAAACTGTCCATGCATAGCATTACTTTCTTACCGTATTAAAGGGAATTGGTCACAGGGACCTCATTTTTAATAAAGACAGGTTGAAGAATCCCATAACAGCTGCATTGCAACTATGTCTTTCTGCTTTCTCTAAGCATTTGTTACAATATAATTGTGTATTTATAACTTGCCTTGCACCTTGACAGAATCTTGTGTAGTCCTAGGGGTTGGGTTTTGGTTTGTATGCCTTTCAAGACATGTGACTTGTCTCTGCTGCAGACTGCTCAGTTCTCAGCCCCCACTGTTGTGCTCCTGTACAGCTCCTCCCTCTCCCACTGATGTCAGCACACCAGGCTGGGAGGTCTGTGAAGGAGCTGCACTGAAGCACAAAGGTGGGGGGGGAGAGCTGAGCAGTCTGCAGCACAGACAAGTCGTATGTTGTTGTTGGGTGTGTGTGTGGTGGTTTTTTTTTTTTTTTTTTTTTTTAAAGCATCCATCCCATGGGACTACAGAGGATTCTGTCAAGGTGCAAGGTAAGTTGTAACACAATTATATTGTAATGCAAATGCTTAGAAGGCAGACATATTTGCACTGCAGCTGTAATGGGATTCTTCAACCTGTCTTTAGGGAAAATTAGGTCCCTGGTGACAGGTTTCCTTTAATGTGTAGCTCCTTATTGTGTCTTCTAGGATGGATGAGGGTATAGACAACCATAGTCTGTTACTCACAGATGGTAATACCCTTCTTATGGGTGGAATGCAGAACCATGTCATCCAAATGGACCTTAACACCGTGCAAGAAACTCAAAAGGTAACTGACAAGTCCTATAATAGTTGCCTGTGGTTTGATCACTGTGCCTGACTTCACCTGCCTAAATTTTCACCTTGAATCTAATTATGTACAC
Source organism: Engystomops pustulosus (assembly GCA_019512145.1). Lineage (NCBI taxonomy): Eukaryota > Metazoa > Chordata > Amphibia > Anura > Leptodactylidae > Engystomops > Engystomops pustulosus. The sequence goes on along the minus strand of CM033642.1, from coordinate 43,896,423 downwards.
CATCTTTGTAGTACAGGCGGTCCCTTACTCAAGGACACCCAACTTACAGATGGACCTCTGCCTACTGTGACCACTGATGAAACTCTCTGGATGCTTTATTTTGGTCAAAGGCACCTGTATGGTGTCTGTAATGAAGTTTTAATGATAATCCTTGTTCCCATGACAGCAAAAAAATTTAAGATCTTGACACTGGGACAAAACTCTTGTCTGGAGTTACAATTATAAAATATAAAGTTCTGACTTGCGAACCTAATTAACAATGTTGTTAGCATGCCTCCACTTTACATCTGTGAAGAAAACTATTATTCCTTTAACAGCTGTGCTGTTTAAATCCCCTCATGTAACATTTTACTGACATCTCAGGGGCAGTGTGTGTTAGGAGGAGCACTTTCTTTCTGGGCCAGAGAAGCATCTTTTGAAGGAAGAAGGGACTGCTCCTTTATAGGGGTTATGCCCAATCAATAGGATATGGCCTAACTTGCTGATCAGTGGGGGTCTCGGTGCTGAGACCCTACAGATCGCAAAAACAAGGGGTCAGACTGACCCCGCATTGCTCCATAAGACGAATGGTCATGCATGCGCAGCCGTCTGCTCCATTAGTCTGAGGAGCTGCAAGGGGTCCTTTGAAAACCCTTAGTGCAGAGACCCACACAGATCATGAGAACAGACTCGCCCCTGATCAGCAAGTTTGGCCCTATCCCATGGATTGGGCCTAATTGGTTTTTGTGGGAAAACCCCTTTAACACAATAATTGAAGGACATTAGCATAAAAGTCTGGCCTGTTCAATGCAACCCGTTAACTACCTGTGTGAAGGGACCTTAACTGCAAGTAGCTGTCACGTTATATGGGCCACATTTCTGTAATAAAGGAAATGATTCAAGTTAACATCTGTAAGTTTGTTCTGTCACTTGGTTTGGACTTAATTTATGCTTTTATTTTTTATTTTTTTTAGTATACAGTTGAAGTTCCTGGCATAACAGTAATGCGACAGTCCAACAGATTCTTTTTCTGTGGACATGCTTCTGGAAAGGTAGGTCTCTATCTGACTGAAGCACTTGCCTGTTAAAACAAAATTAAAAAGCATTAAGATTTGCTTGTGGAATTTTGAACACCTCCTGTGTCTTGAGCAAAACTGTTCCAGTTGTGCATGGCAACCAGAGTTCAGCTTTCTGTTAACTACTGAAGAATGAAGCTGAGGGTGATGTCACATGTTGTGTTTTTGGACCGTTTTTAAGCGTGCTTATTCGGTCCTTTTTAAAAAAACGTATGCTGGTCTTAATCTGTTCTACAGCTGCCTACACTTCTAGAAATGAAGATAAACTGGAACAAACCAGCCAAACGCATGGTAAACATACAAAAACGTGTGCACTTTTAACCAGGCTGAAAATGCATGCTTTAAAACAGTCCAAAATTGTGGCATCACGCTAAGCATTGTTTGCATTTTGAATCAAGAACACTTTTACTCCAACTATTTTGACAAATCTCCGCATTTGTCAACCCTTTATATGGTTGCTTATAACTTCAGCAGTGTTCATATGACATGTGAATTGCAATTTAAATGAAGTGGGGAGGGGGATTGGCCGGATCTTGTATGCATTTTTGACTTGAATGTTTGCAATCCTGAGTGGCAGCAAATGTTTTGCATTGTTAACATGTGGCGCTTGCTCCCAGCTGCATGTGTTTTCTCCCCATTGCATTTCAAATGCCCCACATGAATGTGGCACAGCTTTCACTTTATAAGCTATTCTGCCATCTGGCAAAGACTACTAAAGAAACTGCTTTATTCTGGACTTGATGAGTTTACTTTGTGCGTTATAATTGATCATTTTGCTATGTTCTGTACTCTAAAACACAAATAAATTTTTTTTTCATTCCCCCTTCTCTGGTGAAACCTGCAGCTTTCTCTACGAGATCTGCGCACATTTAAGGTTGAACATGAGTTTGATGCGTACTCAGGGAGTCTGTCTGACTTTGATGTCCATGGAAATCTGGTGGTGACATGTGGATTCTCCAGTCGCATGAACGTTCTTGCTTGTGATCGCTTCCTGAAAGTTTATGACCTGCGGATGATGCGGGCTATTACTCCCCTTCAGGTTCACGTTGACCCTCTGTTTCTTCGTTTTGTCCCTACCTACACTTCCCGGCTAGCTATTATTTCTCAGCGTGGTGAGCTCAATGTTTCTTTTGTATGTTTCTTTTTTTAATACAATTACGAGTTGATTACTTTAATTGACAGTTATAGATTTCTGCCCAATGCATGTCAGAATTTGCACCAGAAGGTGACATGGTGTAGAATGTGTACATGGGCTCTTTCTGAAGAAGGTAGCAATTGTATCTGCTTTTGACGTCTGTGTGTGTATAATCCCATTACAGCACATAACTGTTTTATAATCTTCTGTTACAGGTCAGTGCCAGTTCTGTGAACCCACTGGTCTGGCTAGTCCAGCAGACATATTCCATGTCAGCACTGTAAGCCAGCTCATAATGTCTTTTGATGTGTCTGCTAGCAAACAAGTATTGGCATTTGGAGACTCTGATGGATGTGTACACCTATGGGCAGACACTCCAGAAGCAACTTTTAACACCTACCCACGGGATAGTGAGTTTGCATTGCCCTGCATGGTTGACACCTTGCCACATCTGGATTGGAATCAGGATCTGATGCCTCTATCGCTCATCCCAGTGCCACTGATAAATGAAGCTTTGCTGTCTGATTGGCCATCTGTGAACTCTACCCCAGCTCCTCGGTATTTAAGCATTATTTTTGTATTCCTTTTGGATGATTAACAGGCTAGGGTTCACTATCATACTTGTCTGACAGTTATAAGCAAAAGACAAAGGCTAGCTTGACAACTATGTTGGTCATTTTCAATTTAGAAAAATGACCTGTTTAGGACACTTAAAGGGGATTTACCAAATATAAATGGGAGAACAGAATGAAGATCTGCAAGACCCTTTTTCCAATTTATACCAGCTTGACTTGTGTTTTGACCTTTGTATGGAGGGTTGAAGGACATGAAGTCTGTAGCTCCCCCATGAGATCATACATTTTTCCACCTACCCTTTGGATAGGGGCTAAATGTTTAAATTTGAAGAAAATTTACCACTTGATTTCATGCATTATGAACCAACAAACTTGTCAGGATTAAAATCCCTAAGTTGAGTGGTTTTGCTGAAAAAACAATAACATACAGGACCTTGGGGAAAGCTGGGTTGCATGCTGCTTGCCATTCAAAAATACATTTCACAAGCTTCTGGAACTGGCTAGACAGGACTAATCTGAGCTGAATGACTTGTGCACAGCAGCTGGCGGATGGTGAAGCAATTGATTACTTCTGCTTGTCAGGGTGCGTTCACACGTTGCAGTTAAAACTGCATCGCAATCAGCTTTGAGGTTGTTTTAGGTGCAGTTTTGTCAATTGAACAGGTGAACGCATGTTTTGTAAATGCAGTTGTTAACAGCTATTTAATTAGGCAAATCTCCCTTCAGTTGTAGCAATGCGTTTTTAAACGCATGCAGTAAACGCGACGTGTGACCGCACCCTACCTTGTGTTTTCATGAAAACCACCCTGCTCAGGGATTAAACCAGAGATGCGTTTCTGCATCAGTGTAGCTACAGCATTCTCAAGGTATGTTTGGTTAATGCATGATAACAAATGGTGATTTCCTATAATACTGCCCTTTTCACTTATTTTATAGAAGTATTTACTTTCACTTGTTTGTCTGTGGTGGTAAAACTCAATATAAAAGTCGATAAATTCTCTGGGTGGTGTAGTTTCCAAAAGGTCATTTATAGGGGGTTCCCTGTTCTTATAGCTCAGGAACTTTTCAAATATATAATGGCACCTGAAATCAACATCAAAATCTGCGCTCTTAAAGTTCAGTGCCTTCTAGTCTGTGCTGTTGGCCCTTAAAGTAGTTTAGATTCACATGTGGTGTAATGCCGTACCCCTAAGACTGCTCAACAAAATCTGATGTGTTTTTTTTTTTTTTTTTCCTCATTTTATCCTGCATAAACATGTAACTTTTAAGACTAAATCATTTTGTCAAAATTTTTAAAAATTCCCAATAGAACCTACATTTTATTAGATGCTGTTTTTACTAGTTTGAGGGGTGCATTTTGAAAATGGGGTGATTTGTGGGAAGTTTCTAAAAATAGAACTTTGAAAACCCTCATGAAGAATTTTCCTGTAAAAAATAAAAATTAATTTGGAAAATCTTACTGTAAGCCTATTAACATCCTAATAAAACTTGCATTAAAAAAATGTTGGCATAAAGCAGTTGGCAACCAATTTGGGCAGCTAGACTAACTGTATGGTGAGTATTGCATTTAGAAATCAGAAAAATATAAACTTTTTTTTCTAATTTTTACTGAATTATATATATTTTTTCTTACAAATGAGTGCAATATTTCAACTAAACTACAGCATTAATGTGAAGTGCAACATGTCATGAAAACTGCCTGAAAATAAGATGGTGTTCTAAAGTTATACCTGCATATCATGACACAGGCAGACTTTAAAAATTGGGCTGTGTCCCAAGAATGAAAATAAGCTTGTATTAATATTGAAGTTTGTGTTCTGCATATTTAATCTGTATCTCCATCCTGTACTCACAAACCTCTTCCTTCAGTCATGCTCCTCCTGTAGACCCAGAGATATTGCGCACCATGAAACAAGTTGGGTTTATTGGCTACTCTCCCAATCCAAGGACCAAGCTTAGGAATCAGGTCTGTTTTAAGGGCTCTGTCTTCAGGGGGGTTAATCTGAAATTTGATATTGATAGCCCTTGCTTGTAATGGGTCTTGAGTATCAGAGGCATCTCACACTTGGTAAGAACACCAATCCTAATTTCTTTTCTGCACTGTCCTCCCCCTGCCTTCACTCCTTCCTATTGACCTCCTCATGCATTCCTGCTGTATAATTTGATCTTGGAAATGTCCAGCTGTAACTTAAAGTTGGTTACATGTCCTCTATGAATATCAGGGCACAAATAACTTCACTCCCCATCTTCTTCTGTCACTAACCCTTAGAATTGTTGCATGGCTTCGTATTCTGAAATCGTAGCTCGTTCTGACTATTTTTTTTTTTTTATTTTTTTTTTTAGGTGCCATATCAATTGGAAAATGATTTTGATACCTTTAACCAAGTTCCAGAATCTCCAATAGGAAGAGAGGAAGAACCACATCTCTATATGGTGCCCAAAAAGTACAGGAAGGTCATGTGTCATTCTTAAAGTTTTGCACTGGCTAGTTATGCATTAAATGTCCTAGAAAATAAAATATTTCACAAAGCAAGTGGGATTCTGTTAGTAGTAATTTTCTTAGCAAGTTAAAAAGAATTAGTTGCTTTGACAGGTTCCTACGACCGTTTTCCCTTATATATGCCTTTGTCAGTATTTAAGCATTTTCTGTTAAATTCACATTACCTGGTTCTCTGCAGCATGTCGTGAGTTCCAATGGAGGTGGCAGCTGCAGCCGGTGCCTGTGTCGGTCTCCTCTCCCCTACACTCATGCAGCTCCTTCCCACTTCCTGTCATGTGCATTGAGCAGGGGATGGAGGAGGATGGTGTGGAGGAGATGCATTGCACTGGCACAAAGGCTGCAGCTGCTGCTCCCTAGAAGCCTGCCACACACTGGCAGGAACAAGGTAATAGGCTTTTGTCAGCATTTCAAATAATTTCAGTATTTCTAATAATTTTATTTTTCTATTTAAAATTTGCATAGGCTATTGGAAGCCTGTCACCACCTAAAAATCATTCCTGATGACAGGATCACTTTAACACAATGAACTTTTATTTATCTTACTGCTAAAGATGTAACCACACCAATAAATGTTTAATTGCCATTCAGTGTGTAACTAGGTGAAATAACCTATCAGTTGCCTTTCCATTGTTTTAAGGATTTTGCATATCTCCAGAATAATTCAATTGCCTTTTCCAAGAAACTACCAGGAAAGCTGACTGTACACTTAATATAATGTGGCTCTGCACAATATATATTGTGCCCTTTGGTTTAATGTGTCTTAAAACCACTTTCCAGATTTGCCAAAATGTTTAGTATGGGGGTGGGGGAGAGGTAGTCAGTTGGTTATAGTAGAGATAGTTTTTTGCTTATGGTCCCAACTTAAAAATCTCCTTGTGCACAATGTAAAATTGGCCTAAGACCTCGTTCACATATTGCAGTTCTAGCTTTTCTGCTAGATTCATAAAACTTAAACAATGCAATCAATGTTTTTGCATAAATTAAAAGGCCATTCATGGTCATTAAGTGAAAATATTTATTTATATATATTATTTTTTTTAACTTGCAGGTCACTATAAAATATTCTAAGCTTGGTTTAGAAGATTTTGATTTTAAGCACTACAATAAAACCTTGTTTGCTGGGCTGGAGCCTCATATTCCCAACGCCTACTGCAACAGCATGATTCAGGTAAGCAGGGGGCCTGTCTTGTGTGGGTGGTGGCAGATGACTGGCCAAGTTGTGGTGAAGTGAATAAAGTACAATTACCTGACATCAAAAGACTCTGCCTCTGACACATTAATAATATGTATTTATGTTGGACTGGAAGCCAGGAATTCTAGTTGCTAACATCAGGCAGACCTAGAGTGACATGAATGGCAAGTACATGGAATGGTGTTCTAGAATTAAACTTGCAGGTGCAGTAAGTTCCATACTTTCTACTCTATACACAACATGCCACATTAGGAGATGCATCTATAAAATTAATGAATTGCAACAAAATAGTTTTGCTGTTTCCTCCTGTAGCATTTGGTTGAATATGATGTATTCAAGCACTCTTTTATGGATAGCATCATAAGAATTCAGCTAGTGTTTATAGCAAGTAAATAAAACATACCTTGTTTGATCTAGAAATCCATCAAGGAAACATCCCGAAGAAAGTAATCTACAAAAATGGAACCTAAAATAAAAGGCACTTATTACATCCATGTTTCATTTATCATTTTATACTTCTGCAGGTAATGTACCTTTTGGAGCCTGTTAGATGTCTGGTCCAAAACCACCTCTGTCAGAAGGAGTTCTGCTTGAGTTGTGAGCTTGGATTCCTGTTTCATATGTTGGATTTGTCACGTGGAGACCCTTGCCAAGTAAGTATTTTAAGATCTTTCTCGCAACTCTACTACCTAGTGTGAATAGAATGCAAAATGACAGCCTAGGGATCTAAGGTTTTAGTGCCACAAGAGAAATGAAGAAAAAATGGTGAAAAAAAGTTAAAAAAAAAAAATAAATAAAATATTAAACTGATAAAACAAACAGTAAAAATCAAACACATTGGGTATCGCCACGTCCCAAACCCTCGATCAAAATATAAAAACTGTTATTGACGGCGGTGACCTCTAAAACTGGAAATGGCGCACAAATGTCAAACGTGACCTTTGCACCTTTTTACATAGTGATCAAAATGTCAGTCATCAAAATGGTAACAATGAAAACGTTGTCGCATTTTGCAATAATTGACACCACACACAGCTCCATACACCAAAGTATGAAAAAGTTATTAGTGTCAGAGGACAACATTTAAAAAAATAAATAAATAGAAAATTAGAATTTTTGAAAATTTATTAAAACACAATAAAACCTATCACACTGAACCAAAGAATAAAGTAGAGGTGTTGGGCTACATTCACAGATATTTATGGGGGACGTATATATACGGCCGACATACGTCCCCCCCCCCCCCATACACTTCTATGGGCTCACGGCACCGTACTGCTCCGTAGACCGGGAAAAGATAGGACATGTCATATCTTTTCCCGTGATACAGCGCTGTATCTTCCTATGGCGAGGGGCAGCACTCATCCCCTGCTCCTCTCCGCAGCGCCGATGTATGCCTGCCGTACTATGGTACAGCGAGCATATATCGTGTGAATGTAGCCTATTTTGGAGCGCAGAGTGAAAGTCTTAAACTGAGCCCACAAGAACGTTGCACACGCAATTTTTTTAAATTTTTCCACATTTGGAACTTTCCTGCTTTGGAATAATAAATAACATCACAGGAAAGTAAAATTTGTTATGCACAAAATAAGCCCTCACACAGCTCTGTACACAGAAAAATGAAAAAGTTATGGCTTTTTGAAGGTGGAGAGCGAGAAATGGGCGAAAAACCTTCCAATGTAATCTGACTTTAATGATACAAAAAATAACATTCATTTGCTGAAATATGAATACCCCTTCAACCCAACAGGTGATGCTCTTCATTCTACAGATCACAGCAGTGATACTATATATTAGTTACCTGTTAAACCTGAACATGCATAAGTGATTAAAAGTAACATTAATGCTTTTTTTATTATCATTTTTTTTTTTTTTTTTAGGCCAGTAACTTTCTGCGGGCTTTCCGAACTATCCCTGAAGCTGCAGCGTTGGGACTCATTTTGGCTGATTCAGACGAAGCTACAGGAAAAGTGAATCTTGGTCGTCTGATACAGAGCTGGTGTCGCTTTCTTTTAACGCAGCTCCACCAAGAAACACAAGAACTGGAAGGCCCTCAAGCTTATCGTGGTGTCGGGAGCACCAGGTACAAATTTTTAATTTTATTGCTACCGTAAAGGAATTTCAAATTGTCTGTATTGTGCACCGTAGTTTCCCATTTTCTCATTTGTCTGTACGCCCCATAGAAGTCTATGCGAACTTATAAAATACCGGTTGCATATGTGCTTCATACGGTTGTTCAGTATCCTTTTGACTTCTAAATCCTTTTATTAAAACTTTGCATTGCTGCTCACATTTAACCTTAATACTTACTGATGTATTCTCCTGTCAGCTGCTTTTCATCTTCTGGAGGCTCTGTGATTGGTCAGCTATTTGGATGTGAAGTGGAGAATTGCAGTATGTGCCGTTGTGGCAAGGAAACTGTGCGTTTATCTACAACTCTGCTTTTTACATTGTCCTATCCAGAGACCTACATAAATGGTATGTTAATGTGTACAGACCTTAGAAATTAACCAAATCACTACTAGTTTAAGCAGCCAAATGCAAACTTATTAAAATTTTTTTTTTTTTTACAAAGTAAATTATGGTTAAAGTTTTTAACCTTTATTTTTCTAAAAATACATTTGCCTGTATCTGTAATCGCCTGAATAACACAGGGGATGCGTTTTGTGAAAGTGGTGGAGTCTCAATTTTGGGCTAAAAGAAACTCTATAGTTAAGCCTGCTGCATTTAGGGGTTAAATTAGACTTTATTACATTTTTACCTTGAATTTTTTTATTTTCTAGATAAAATTCCTCCTCCAGATTATGAGTTTGTTGAGGTTCTGCGGAGAAGCATTTGCCTGGAGCAGAACACTCAGGCCTGGTGTGAAAATTGTGAGAAATATCAACCTACAGTAAGTGGCTTATGCATGCGTAACTGTACAGCATAAAAGTGTGAACTAAAGCTTTTTTTCATCCTCCAGTCTTGTGTTTTCTTGCAATGTGACAGTGACTTTCTGGTAGTATCGGATGTGGATAGATGCATTAATATTCTTATTACAGGTTCAGACCCGTAACATTCGCTGTCTTCCTGATGTACTTGTCATAAACTGTGAAGTTAACAGCGCAAAAGAGGCTGAGTTCTGGAGGACTCAGGCAGAGGTATGATTGACCATGCCATTTTTTTTTTAAATATTTCATAGCAATGTAAACTGAGTCGGTAGCTTACATACACTTTGGCCTTTATATAACATGCTTCATTTTGTAAAAGGGAGAACGTGCACAAGTCTAGTATTGCAATGACATCCAAAATGTTAATGTATAATTGTAATTATATAAAAACATACGAATGTTTTCCACTGCTGGTTTAAAAAAAAAAAAACATCTTGTCCCACTAAAATAAGCTTCAATATTGGTACAATGGGAAAATAATTGTATTCCCAAGAAGGTGGCATCATTGTAATTGTAGCAACAAGCAGGATAAAGGCTTACAGGGCACAGCAAAATATTTAGATCAAAATGCCCGAATTGCATTTGTTAATTCACCCACAGGAAGGGTTAATTCAATAGGTTTTATGTACCTTAAATATGAACTGGTCTTGCAAAAACTATAGTAACTCCCCAATATGGAACATAAAAATTATGAACTTGGGAAGAGGACAATGAAAGTTTACCGCCTGGGTATTAAGGTGTTAAATTGCATTAAAGGCTCACCATGTTTTCTGTACATGTTTTTTATTTTGCAGTATGCTTTTAAAAAGTCCCTGAGAAAAGCGGAACTGAACTACCCAAAGCCGAATGAAAGTATCAAAGAACAATGGTAAGAACCCACCTCTTGGGTGTAAATCAGGTCTTATTAGTAATTGGGGAGAGCAGGCAATTGAGATTTCAGCTATTATCACAGACTTTAATCTTCCACCTGCCTCTGGTCAGGGGTGCACCTAGCAATTCCTTCTTGGATGGGCCCTCTAACTAAATTATACTGTGTATTAAATATTACATGTTCACATACACATCCTGTGGAGAAGTGGTCCCCCCCCACTTACCACGGTCTCTTACCATGGGGGGGGGGGGGGGAATTAGCTACTCCATATCCATAATGGAATGTCCACACCAGACCCCCCCCTTAAAAATAAATTTTATTTGTGCATGAACACTTCTTTCTCCCGCCCTCCTTTCAATTTTGCTGCTCTGTAAACTGCCATACCTCACAAGTGGAACACCGAGGATAGAGGGGAAGCAAAGGACTACCCTTTGAATCAAAATCTCTGCCTCTGCTACAGGGTGGCCCAGTAGCTGCAGAGCATATGTGACTGGACACTCCATTATTGTGGGGAGCAATTGACTCCAGTCCTAGTGATTCACAGGGGTATCATTGCTGAGACCCTGTATGTATAGGGGCTAACTTGTGACTGGACAATCCCTTTTAGTAGAAGTGTATTCAGTTTGCTTTGTATTAAGAACTTGTAGGCTTTAAAGTGCCTATGGTATGTATTACTGTAACTGTTAATCTTGACTAAATGCTCACCCTATTGTTTTAACTAACAGGAATGATCCTAACTCAGATGGTGCTTCCCTATCTCTTGTACCGTCAGTGGAAGAACTACGTAACGTATGGGTCCCACATTCCCTAAAGATGAAACTTTCTAAAAACAAAGAGCTGGAAGTTCTGAATATTTCAGAAAATGAAGAGGTAATGAAAGGTGTAATGTAGTAGAATCCTTTTAGTAATGTGTGGAAGGATCCCTACAGATTCACCTTGCCTGTTAGTTTCCAGAGAAAACCACCTCACTATGAGTTTCTTTTTTTTAGCTTGGTCACTCAGAAGATAATGCAGATGAAACCACAAATGTGTATGACCTTATGGCAACTGTCGTTCACATACTTGATCCTCGAACAGGTGGCAGCCTAGTAGCACACATAAAAGTGGGAGAAACCTATCATCAAAGAAAAGAGGTATGTATTAAGCCTTAAAGCTTTCTTTGTTTAGGACTAGGCTTTAGGTCAAACTGTAACCATAGCTTGTATCTAAAAGGAAGCAATATTAGCCGCCTCAACATTTTGTCAAAAGCCTGGGGACCCGAAATTTTGACTTTTATACTGGCTGTATGTATGGTTTATCTTTTATAATGGAGAGATGATTGGATGAATTGATATTTTAATACATAAATGTTGTCTTGCAATGCAGGGTGTGACACATCAGCAGTGGTATCTGTTTAATGATTTCCTTATTGAACCTGTGGATAAGGTAAGGGGGGGGGGGGCATGAAAACTCAGAATTATAGTTATTTTAAGGAAATCCTCTTAATACCATCTCTCCCCCATTTATCTCAGTGCGAGGCTGTGCAGTTTGACATGAACTGGAAAGTCCCTGCAATACTGTTCTACAGCAAGAGGAGCCTGAACACAAAATACAACCTAGCAAGTAGGATCTTTTTCTTTAGTGTGTGGGTTTTTTTTTTTATACTTGAGTCTTATCTGTATTAACAAACTATTGTTAAATCTATTTCCCTGCAGTTAAGAACCCAATTGAAGCTAGTGTGTTACTGGCAGAAGCCTCTCTAGCAAGGAAACAGCGAAAGTGTCATGCCACCTTTATTCCATTACTGCTTAATGAGATGCCACAGTCAGCAGAGCTAGTGGGGCTTGATGCCGAGTTTGTAACTTTAAACCAGGTAAAGATTAAACCATGTTCTGGTTGGTAATAACAAATTTCATCTTTACTAACCCCTTCCCACTGGTGTTTTGTTCTGCATTTCCTCGTTTTGTTGTTTAAAGGAAACCTACCACTTCCGATGGTGGTTATAAGCTGCAAATGCAGTGCACCAGCTTAGGGTGAGCTGGTGCCAGCGCTTGCTTTCGTTATGTTATTAAATGGATGTAAAGCGTTTAAACGCCTTAGTAATCTTTATATAGGAAGTGGCTTCACCGCACCGTGGTGCGCACTGTGCGCGCAACCACTTCGTGCATCTGATTAGGAAGTGGTCGCGCGCATGGTGCGTGGACCACGGTGCGGTGAAGTTACTTCCTATATAAAGATGTAAAGCATTTAATAAAGCATTTAATCTGTTTAATAACATAACGAAAATGGTGCACGGCATTTGCAGCTTATACCATCGGAAGTGGTAGGTTTCCTTTAAATCAGGATTTTTGGGGAAACTGCCATACCTTACATGTCTGTGTGGTTTTTTTTATACTATATTTTAGACCACTTAGGCTACTTTAAAGGGGTATTCCCATTTCAGCAAATGCTATTGTTTGTATTTTAAAAAGTTGTACAATTTTCAAGTATACTTTCTGTATAAATTACTGTTTTTCTAGATCTCTATTTGCTGTTTTTCTATGGAAAGCTTCTGTTTACTTCTAGTGGACAGAAATCTGACCATGGTCGCACAGCTCTGATTACTCTGATATGAGCTGTGCACCTTTGTGATCCTGGTTAGATTTCTGTGCATTGGTAGTAAACAAACTTTCTATAGAATAACAAAGCGAAGATCTAGAAAGTCATGACGAATTGATACAGAAAGTGTACCGGAAAATTGTATAACTTTTTATAATTCAACAAATTAAATGTTATTGTTTCTAAAGGCAATACCCTTTTAACCTTGAGTCTGTGAAAATCTCTCCTGGTGACAAGCTCCACTGACCTCACAAAAGGGCAACGATCTCTTAAAGATTTAAATTAACAGATTAACCCCAGTGATTAGTACTAGCACTGATGGCTGACATAATGGCTGGTGTCTGCTGCACAATGCAGCAAATGTGAGCCTTTTAATATCCTGAATGGCACTGTGAGATGCATATACATCACATGTCACCAGAGTGCTATTTTCATCAGAGGACAGTTTGCTATAAACCAAGTACTGTATATGCCAATTGTCCTAAAATGTCTATTTTAAACGCCATATAACAAAGTATGTTAAGCTGGGGCTGAGGTTCTGGCAGTGAGCCAGATCCAGAGGAAAATTTCAAATGACAACTGTCTGCTTTGTAATATATTTACTGCTCTGCCACTGGAATAGACCATGCATGTGGCAGTAGTAGACATGCCTCACTCTATCATGAAGGTGATCAGATTCCACCACAGACTCATTGCACTGAAGTTTTAAGACCACTTAATTGAAGGCCACATATCAGGCATTTAAGCTTAACAAAATGTTGTAGAAATTCACATAACTTTTTCAGAAAAAAAATGTGTAAGTACTATATTGAGATCTATTTACTACAATGTTCAGTATCATTGTAGGAATTGGCTCCATCATGGTCTCATGATTTGTTCCATCTTCATTTTTTAATTGTTTTACTGACACACCTTTTCACTTATTCGAGGATTGTTCACTTAACATGGTGTTTTTTAACAGGAAGAAGCTGAGTTACGAAGTGATGGCACAAAGTCCACAATAAAACCCAGTCAGATGTCTGTCGCTCGTATCACCTGTGTAAGGGGGCAAGGCCCTAATGAGGGTGTTCCATTCATTGATGATTACATCTCCACCCAGGAACAGGTGAGCTCTAAAAGCTTAATCTCTGATGCAGGGTGTAGAATGCGTGTACGTCTAATTAATGGAAATCCAATCTTGTAGGTGGTGGATTATCTTACACAGTACTCGGGAATAAAACCTGGCGACTTGGATGCCAAGATCTCATCCAAGCATCTGACTACACTGAAATCCACATACTTAAAACTAAGGTTTCTCATTGATGTTGGAGTGAAGTTTGTGGGTCATGGCCTTCAAAAAGATTTCCGTGTCATAAATTTAATGGTAGTAAATAAATTTTAAAAAATCTGATTTTTACAATTCCCAATAGTTAAGGTATTGAACAACTTATTTTTGACATAGGTGCCTAAGGATCAAGTGATTGATACGGTCTACTTGTTTCACATTCCACGCAAAAGGATGATCTCTCTACGATACTTGGCATGGTATTTTCTTGGTGAGCAACAGTTTTTCTCTACTATATTTAACTTTTGGCATTTCTAGCAACTGCTTGGAAACAGATCCATAACGATGGGCAAACTATTTTCATGGTACACACTAGAACCACAAACCATTCATGTTAAACCTGAAGAACCTTAAATATGTATCATATTTGAAGGGGGAGCTTGTCAGTATTGAGTGACCTAGTAAACAACTAACATTGTGTTGTCAGCATCTGGAAGGTGTTAAGCTGCCTATTTCTTTCAGTCCCATCACTGGGAAATACAGCTTGGCAGCAAGAGTTTAATGCAGTGCTGCACTCTCAACCTCAGACTTTATGCAGCTAAAGTTGTGCTCTCCCAACTTCACAACGTCCCTTTCACGGTGACTGGCATCTTGTACCAGACATAAGAAGAGCCGCTTAGTGATGTCCCACATAAGGGTTTTTTCATGACCCAGGAAGTGGACCTACTGGATAAGAAACTGATATTGGTTAATTTGATCAATTCTTGACTGGTTCCCTCTGCTCATTTTGTCCCTGCTCTGCTAGTCATGTATGCATGTTTCTTTGTTTTTGTGTTAATATGGATTAATTTTTTTCTTAATAGATCTTAAGATACAAGGGGAGACACATGATAGCATAGAAGATGCCCGGACAGCCCTACAGCTCTATCGCAAGTACTTGGAACTTAGTTGCAATGGAAAAGAGCCAGAAAATTTCCGCAAAGTGTTGAAAAGCCTATATGAAAAAGGGCGTAAGATGGATTGGAAGGTTCCAGAACCGGAGGGTCAAAGCAGCCCAAAAAGTAAAGTGGACATGATTCTTCTTGACCCTGATACAATTGATGATATCCCTTCGATTCAGTGACTGTCCCTTTTTACATTAACTTTACCTTGACTTTTGTTTCTTGCATCTGTTTCACTCTGAACTAGTCTTATTCACCTTCTCACTGACCACTAACCTATGAAACACATTTTTATGTAATATTGAAAAATATCCATGAGGTTTTTACCTTTCTATGTGGAGATAAGCATGTCCTTGGCTGTGATAAAGATGCATCTTTATGTTCAGTTGACCTTTTTTTTGGACAGTTGAACACTTTATTTTCTTAATATTGGAATTCTTTGACACTTGCATGATGTATTGTCTGCCTTAGAATGACTCCTAGTCTTTCCTTGCGTGTTAAAATTTTTCACTCTATTGCAGCCAATTGGCAAGATCAAAATTTTAATTTTTTTATGCTCAATGTACACTCTGCACCCAATCTTGACAGCAAAGATATCTACACTTAATTTTATAATTAAACATGTAAAACTGAAAGATCACATGGTCATAAGTATTTGGACACTTTTCTGTCACTCTTATTTAACTCGCATGCTGCTCATTTCCTTCTGATCCTCCTTGAGATGGCTCTACTCCATTGGAGTCCAGCTGTGTTTTTCACTAAAGACCAGTTGCAGGATTATACCCATTATACCTCAATTCCAAATGTCTTTCTGCCTTTTCTAAGCATTTGGCTTTGGTTTGGATGAATTTCAAAATGCATGTGATATGTCTGCTGCAAACTCCTCCACTTTGTCCCCACTTTCATGCTCCTGTAGAGCTCCTCCCACACGCACTGTTAGCTCACCAAGCTGTGAGTTCTGTTCCTGTGAAGGAGCACAAAGGTGCTGGCTAAGAGGAGTTTGCAGCATCGACACATCACATGTTTGAAATGCATCCAAACCAAAGCCAATCGCTGGGACTGGTGTGCAAGGCAGCGCTAAATTTTATATAGGCAGGTTTACAATGTAGCTGTAATGCGCTCCTGCAACATGTTTAATGAAAATGGGCTCCCTGGTGATGGGTTCTTTTTAAACTGATTGGACTTGATTAGGTAAGGCACACAATTGTCTATATAAGACTTCACAGCTCACCGTCAGAGCATATGAGAATCATGAGGTCTAAGGAACTGCCCAAGGAGCTCAGATAGCTGTCCAAGGTTACAAAAGCATTTTATAAAGCTCTCAAGGTTCTGAAGAGCAGTGGCCTCCATAATACTTAAATGGGTTGTTTGGGATACCCACAACTTTCTCGACCTGGCAGTCCATCTAAACTAAGCAATTGTAGGAGAAGTAAATACAGACTCCCCCCCCCCCAAACAGTGTAACTTTCTCCCTAATGCATCTGGGTTGCATTTGTGGCGGAGCTTCAATCACTGCAGACATCCACCAGTCGGACTTTATGGCAGAGTGTACAGACAGAAGCCTCTCCTCAGTGCAAGACTGTGCTGCATACAATTCCAACAGTGACATATGGTGGTAGCATCATGCCATGAGGTTTTTTTTTTTTTTCTGCTGTAGGGACAGGACAACTGGTTACTTTGCCAAATTCCTCTGTCCTTCAATTACACAGACATATCCTGGATTAAAGCCTCTTCCAGAGTTTCTTGTAGGAAGGTGAACCCTCAGCCCAGCGCAGTCTGACCTTAAGCACACAGCTATAATAACACAGCAGTGGCTTCAGAACAACTGTGACCATTCCTGGCCCAACCAGAGCCCTGACCTGGATTGGATTGTTAGAGGATCCTCAAATCCAGGTGTGAAAAACTTGTTGCATCATTCCCAAGACAACTTATGGCTGTAATAGATCAAAAGCTGCTTCTACTCAATACTGAGCAAAGTGTCTGAATACTTATGGCCATGTGATATTTCAGTTTGTTTACTAAATTAGCAAAAATATCAATTTCTTTTGATCTTACTAGTTGGCTTCAATAAAACAAAAGTGAAACAGTTAAAAGGCTGAATACTTTTGCACCCACTGTATATTATCCTTAATAGTTTTCTTTCTACTGCATACCTGGAACTGCAGTTTTTTTTGGCACTTATTCTCTTGTGGTTGGATATCTCTACACAATCTATGCTAGTAATGCTAATAGTAATAATTTCACAAATCTGAAATTTTCAGAGGTTTTTTAATTAAAAAAAAGTCCCTTGTATGGTTGGGTCACAAGTCCTTTTGTTTTCCAAAAACATGTCCGTCTAGAGGTCAGCCTTGCCATTTATAGTGATGGATTTATATACAATTTTCTCCACTTTTATGTAACGTTATATGCACAAGTAGTTTTCCTTTTGTGGCGTTTTCTTTTGAGTTATGAATGTGAAATTTGCCTAACTGATTTCCAATTCTGTTTTATCCACAGATGCACCAGTGTATTCTGCTATGGTGGGTCTTTAATGTCCTTTTTTAATTTTTGTTTTATGAATTTGGTAAAATGGAAACTATTCCATTTACTATTTTTATTCATTTTTTATTTTTTACTTGTAACAAATTGTGAAGACGTTCTGTGAACGAAAACACATCTTTTAATAAATGAAAAATGAATTTCTGTGTCGTTCTTTGTTCAAATAAGTTTCTTGGCATAGGTTCTTAATATTAGAATAATCTAAGTCTTAACCTGTCTGCTTGTTTTGACACATTTTGCTAAAATATGGGAAAAAAATAAGAGAAACGGCAGGGAACTTATGTTGAATTTGTATAACTTGCCCCAAAAGTTTTTTTTAATGTATCGTGATCAAAGGGGTATTCCCATGAAGAAGAGTTTCTTATATGTACTGAATGTTATTTTGTTATCCTAATTTGAGATGCTGTATTTTTAATTCCAACCCATCTCTGCTGTTATCAGTCCAGTTGTACAATTCAGTTGCCCGAGTGACTGCATGGAGCTGAGATTTGTTTCTCTGCTCCTGAGCCTTTGGCCGCGACCCTTTCAGTGCCCTGTACAGTGCTCACTGATTCACTTCCTGCCAGCACATCATGAGCAGAGAAGCTGCAAACTACAACCTACAAGGAGATAAGTAATCGGGGTGGGAGGCAGGCACATATCTGGGAGAACACAATGTAGCAAAGGTAAAAGTTTACATGACAGTCAGACTTTTACATGGTTATTTGTAATAGGCATCTCATGCAATATCATCTCTGATCTTTGCTAGTACAATGTCAGAAGCCAGATGAAAGTGTATATAACTCTACCCAGATAATGTAACTGTTGTCACCCCACAGAACTAGATGGATCATAATGTGTCTACTTAGAGCCCCGACCCACATCTTGAAATTTTGCACTGAAGAGCCTAGGGACTGATGGCAGCTAAAATATCTATTGTTTAAACATCACTAGGAGATTTAAATGTGGAAAACGCCTTTAATACTAGGTGCAAAGAGCATTTTCCTTTGATAAAATTCAATCAAATGGCTATTAATCTATATCAACTTTATTGATTTGTGACACTTCAAACCACAATCCTAAGATTGTTCCCTTAGGTGGCTAACACTGGAAGTGGTGACAAATATCACCAAATGCTGTATATTTGTGGTTAAGGTTTATAAAATTTTACCATTTAAAATATGTTTTTAACTTTCCCATTAGTCTATTAGTCCATGCTGTGAACTTATTTTTTAAATATGATTTGGAGAGCACTGAAAAGCATATGGTGTATTAGTGAGGGGGCGGGAATTGGAGTGGTGACTGCCACATGATGCATGGCAGTCAACACCGGCCTATGGAGTTAGTGGGAGGTCCAGGGAAAAGGCAGCGCAAGAGCGGTCGGGTGTTTCTAGTGTACATCGAAGCAGCGCTAGTTGGCGTTATCAGAGGTTTCCGATAACTATCATTGTAACACTGCTATGTTTGTTTTGGCGCAAGGAGCTGCTTACATTAGTAATATTAGTAAATATTTCCAGAAACATCTGGCATGGAAAAAGTTATGTTCCCTCCTTCTCTAGGCTGGTTTGGGGGGAGGGGGGGGACACCTAGTTCAGAGAGCTATACCTTTGGATTGATGGTACCATAGTTGTGGATTGTGGTTTTCAAAGCCTGTGTGGCACAATTAAAAAATCAACAATTCATATACTATTTGAATCACCATTTTGTATTTAAGATGTAAACTCTTTTATATAGACAAAGCCCATTTACCAAACCATAAATTAAAGAAATAAATTTGTGTATCGCATAGAACCAGAAGGTAAAACACATTTTAACAGCAGAACCTAGTTATTTGCAGCAGAGTGAAAATCATACCATAAATAGTCTCATGGTCTCAAGTTCTATATACAGTGGGTACAGAACAATTACTCATTTCATTTTTTCACTTTTTGTTTCATTGCAGCCAATTGGATCAAAAAAGTTAGTTTTTTGGCTCATTAAAGTATACTGCACCCCACCTTGACAGAAAAAAAATGTAGATAATTTATTAAACAAAAACTTAAATAACATGCTGTAACACATGTGCTGACCCTTCTTGAGATGGTTCTGCTCCTTCATTGAAGTCCAGCTGTGTTTAAACTGGTTGGACTTGATTAGGAAAGGCATGCACCTGTCTAGATAAGACCTCTCATGCCAGAGCACATGAGAATCACAAGGCCTAAGAAACTACCCAATGAGCTCTGAGACAGAATTGTGTCAAGGCACAGATTTGGTTAAGTTTTATAAAAGAGTGTCTGCAGTACTCAAGATTCCTAAGAGCATAGTGGCCTCCATAAACCTTAAATAGAAGAAGTTTGAGATGACCAGAACTCTTCCTCAATGCGACCCTCCAGCCAATCTAAGCAATCGCGGGAGAAGAGCACTGATGAGAGAGCTAAAGTAGAACCCAAAAATCACTGTGGCTCAGCTTCACAGATTCAGTAGGGAGATGGGAGAAAGTTCCACAGTGTCAACGATCACTGCAGCTGTGTACCAGTCAGGGCCTTATGACAAAGTGTGCTGACAGCTCAGTGTAAGACATATGAAAGCCTTATACAGTTAGCAAAAAAAAAAAAAAACAACACACAAGGGACTCTCAGACTAAGAAATAAGGTTCTCTGCTCTGATGAGATGAAAATTGAGCTTTTTGGTGTTAATTCTAAGTGGTATGTGTGGAGAAAACCAGGCACTGCTCATCACCTGCCAAATAGAATCCAAACAGTGAAACACAGTGGTGGCAGCATCATGCTATGGGGTGTTTTACATCGGCTGGAAAGATGCAGAGATATCTTGGATAAAACCCTCTTCCAGAGTGCTCTGGACCTCAGAGTGGGCTGAAGGTTCACTTTCCAAAAAAAACAATGATCCTAAGCACACAGTTAATATAACAAAGCAGTGGCTTCAGAACAACTCTTGACCATTCTTGACTGGCCCAGCCAGAACCCTGACCAAAATCCAATTGAGCATCTTTGGAGATGCCTGGTCACCATCCAACCTGAGGGAACTGGAGAGGATCTGCAAATCCAGGTGTGAAAAACTTGTTGCATAATTCCCAAGAAGACTCATGGCTGTACTAGCTCAAAAGGTTTTTCTACTCAATTCTGAGCAAAGGGTCAGAATACTTCTCACCATGCCATGTTTCAGTTTTTATTGTTTTAATAAATTAGCAAAAATATTTTGGTTTTTAAGATGGGGTGCAGAGTGTACATTAATGAGAAAAAAAAAAACCTTTTTCTTATCAATTGTCTGCAATGAAACAAGGAGTGAAAAATTCAAAGGGGATTGACTACTTTCCATTCCCACTGTACATAAAAATAGAACCAAGCTCAGTATACTGCCAGTAATTACTGTAAATCTGATTTATCATCTTAAAGGGGTTTGCCTGTGAAAGAAAATTATCCCCTAGTGATGTTAACACAAAGATATCTTTTATTCCTACTTTAATCAGTTTTATTGCTGTTTCAGCCCCTATCACTCAGTGATGGTCAGTGTAAAATTCCAGAGTGTAGGCAGGGACTCTCTAAGCAGACACTTAATTATTCCTCTAGTTCTGTGAGATGCTGTGTGCTGACAATGTGCTTCATTTATTGTGCTTTTCATTTAAATTCTGAACATTCACTAGTGTCAAACACATAGAAAGAGAGATGAGATGCATATCACACATGATATTCTCAGCTCTGCTATAACAGCCATGCCATACACTCTCAGCTCTGCTATATGCCTCACCCTCCCTCTCCCCTGGATAAAGACCTTATCTTTTTTCTCCTTAGGCATGAAGTCTCTGTGTAAGCTTATCCTGGAATGCAAGGGGGAGCACTGCAGAGAGCAGTATGTCCTTCCTGACCCTAAATCAGAAGATTCAGCCACAAGTTGTCTCTGCTGATTTAGCAAAACAAAAAGTTTAGGCTTCTCACTTCATCATCATGATCTCCACAAGAAAATGGTGCAAATGGTTTTTTTCGCCATTTTCATTGCATTTGGAATTTTTTTCCCGCTTCCCAGTACAAGGCATGGAATATTAAAGGTAGGGAGTAAAAAATGGAAACACAAAAATGAAAAAGGGCCTCGGCGAAAAAGGATTAAAAGATGTTTTTCTAGGAAGCATTTATTATTTGTGTGTTACTGGTACCGTATATACTCGAGTATGAGCCGACCCGAGTATAAGCCGAAAACCAAAAACTGGGAAAACATATTGACTCGATTATAAGCCGAGGGTGGGAAATGCATTGGTCACAGACACCCCCCCAGTATATAGCCAACCAGCCCCCTATAGTATACAGCCAGTCCAACTTGCCCCCAGTAGTATACAGCCTGCCCCCAGTAGTATACAGCACCCTAGCCTGCCCCGTGTGGTATACAGCCTGCCCCGTGTGGTATACAGCCTGCCCCCAGTAGTATACAGCCCAGCCTTCCCCCGATAGTATACAGCTTGCCCCAGCATTTAAAAAAAATAATAAACGTATATACTCACCCTCCGGTGGCCCTGATGTGCAGCACTGCTCCCCCGATGTCCGCGCGGCTCGTCTTCTAGGTGCCGCCAGGGAGAAGAAGAATGGTGGCGCCCTGCAGAAGAAAGAAGACGGGCGCGGAAGCCTGAAGACGAGCCGTGCGGACATCGGGGGAGCAGCGCTGCACATCGGGGCCACCAGAGGGTGAGTATATAAGTTTATTATTTTTTAAGCATTTTTAACTTCCTATAGGACTCGTGTATAAGCCGAGGGGACGTTTTTCAGTACATTTTTTGTGCTGAAAAACTCGGCTTATACCCGAGTATATACGGTATTTTCAGGAGCACTTTCCTTGTAGCTGTATTACAGTATTTGAGGGAGAGTGTTAGGATAACCCCAAGAAAACCCTGTTATAGGGACTATGCAAAATATAAGGGGAGAGATGTATCATACGCCGGCGCTCGTGCACAACACATCTGGCACTAGATAAGTTTTATGTTTCTGAGTTAGCATTTTAGGTGGCACTAATCATGACTTACCAGTGTTTCACAGCATTTAAAACAATACTTAATGGTGATTGTTGTCCTGGATTTACTATTGGATGTTGATAGACACAATTATGTAATGTAACTTGTTCTTGGTTTATTCTCCCCTTATCTGAATCGGCAGCATTGTTCATCTGTGTCTGTTATTATTTAAGTTACATGCGGACTAGGAAATGCGTATTGTAATAATACGACAAATCCTGTACTAAGGCATCAAATGTTTTTGAGTATCAAGTCTGGCCACTAATACTTTTTCAGTTTGTTCTTTTCTTATATTTTTAAGATTGGCAAGATATAAATATTCAGACACTTTAGTTGAAGTTTGAAACTGGAGATTTTCTAAAATTTTCATATGATTCTTATTGATAACATTGGAACTTTTGAGTTTTCCAGGAGATGGCACCATTGTACAAAAAAAAAAATTATTCTACATTTTCCTGACAGCAAAGCATAATGCCAAAAAGTGCTTACTCACTATCTGGGTCTCTTAACTGTATATAAGTGATCGTAAAATTGAATTGGCCATTACAAATTATACATAACACATAATATGTTAAATGTAACAACAAAACTGTATTCACCAAAAGCTTTCCAACATTTAACCTGGTTCACACTGGTTACGTTGATAGATAAGGTAAGTCATGCTTCATGATGCAGAATATGGTTTGACTCGCATTAATGATGTATATCCACTATATACATCATTTGCTATAGATAAGAGTATGTGAAGAACTAGACATAACATTGATGTAGGTCAGAGAATTATGGTATCTCAACAGGGAAAAGAGAAAAAGAAAACCTCATTTGAGAAGGCTAATATGTGTATTTCCTGGAATATGCGTCCCCTTTGGGGAAAATACACCACAAAATAGAAAAAAAATTGCAAATATATGTATAATAAGTATTTAATTAAAAAAATTCTAAGTTTAGTTGACTCCTTAAAGGGAACCTGTCATCAGGATCGTGCATTTCACCTAATGACGGGTTCCCATAACCTTTTTAATACTAATTCCCAATCTTTGTTTTAGAATTAAAATTCCTGCACCAATCAATTTTAAAAGTATATAACAGTATACCTGGCTCCCTTCCCGAAAACTGCATCGATGATGGAGGCATCTTTGCCAGGCTGCATTTCCTGTGTCGTCGTCATCATCATTACCTCCTTTCGGCTATGCTAGCTCTTCCTGCTTCCCTCCCTCCCCCTTCATCATGCAGCCATTTGCTGACCCCAAGCTCCAAGAAAATATCTGGTAGCTATTGTCTGCAGGAGGAGGCGAGGGAGAGTTAACAGAGAGGAGATAAAAATGATGACACAAGGACTAGGTCACCCCCATGACGCAATGCAGTTTGCTGGCACGGAGCCAGGTATACTTTTATCTACATGTAAAAATTAGAGGAAGCAGTTATGTGATTATAATAACAGAAAAGTGAATTGATAAAAAAAATCTATGGGAACCTGTCATTAGATGAAAATGGGTTATGCTGATGCCAGGTTGGCTTTAATGAATGGATATTTTTAGCAAATTTACGTAGTAGTTTAATGGCCATAACTATTTGGGTGTGCTACCGTAAAGTATTTTGTGGTGTTTTATTTCTTAACACATAGGAGCACATAAGGGTCCATGGACCTCATTTCCATCGGGTTTCTCGACTATTTGATTAGCGGCGCATTTAACAGGGGGTTTTGGCGCATGCGATCGGATTTTGGCGCAATCTCACTGACTTTCAAGCGACACAAATTGGGGGGCGTGGCTGTCGGACAACCCGACTGATTCGGACTAAGCGCAGGATTTAAAATTTAAATTGTGTTGCAAGACAAGCACTCGCATACACCGGGAAGAAGATGGTGAACTCCGGCGGACCTCAGCGGGGAAGCAACACATGCAGGATATCGGGCGCATATGATCTTAGTGAATCACGCCGGACTTAATCCTCGTCGGAGAACGGACCTCGTGGATCGCGACAGGACTGGGTAAGTAAATGTGCCCCATAGAGTTAGTTAAAAAATAACAATTGTTATAGTATTTTTTTTCTCTTTTATTCAGGGTTTTAAATTAACTCAAAATGACCATTATAAATGAATTTTTTTGATGGTTGTTTTTGATATATATTAGTATTAGCTTAAAAAAAGTTTAAAAAAATGTAAAATAAAGATTTGAAATCACCCACCTATCCCTAGAAAACATAGAAAAACAAACAAGTAAATTCAAAAACATGTTAGATATTGGACATTTTAGGATGCGGGCAATCTATCAAAATATAAAAACAATTATTCCCAAGGTTGAACCCCTTAAAGAAAGTAGAACCCAAATTTCCAAACCACCACTTTTTTGCCATTTTGCCTCCAATAAAATTTTGAATAGAAAATGATCAAAAGGTTGTACAGTTGTAAAAATGGTTTCATTGAATCACTTTCCCATCTTGCAAACTATAAAACCTTACACAACTCCATACACAGAAGTATAATAAAGTTACAGGTGTCAGAAAATGGCAATGCAAGGCATTCTTTTTAATCCCAATATTATTGAATATTTTGTAAGATATGAACATATAACTGAACTATATAAATTTGGTATCTCCGCAATCGTACTGATACAAAGAATAAAGGAGAGAGTGTGTGTTTGTGTGTGTTATCTTGAATGCACATTGAAAGCTGTAAAAATAAAGACCATCAGAATATGAATGAACTGAGGTTTTTTTTGGTCCTGAAGTTAAACAAGGTTATCCCAAATGTCATACCATTTAAAAGGAACCTAACCTATACTAACTAAACTATATTTTGAAAACTGATATTATACAGCAGTACAACTATCCCTATAGTGTTATTCCCCATGTTCCACAGTCCATTTGTAAAGTTGAATCACCATCCAAGCCAATTCCACCATTTGATTTTGATCATCGTCTTTCCTTTAAGCTGTGTCCAGCATATTCATGTCTTTTCTGCCCAGCCACACTCTCAGCTCATTTCCCTAGGTGAAGAGATTTCCTGAGGTTGCATACAGGCTGCTGTATCTCTCTAAACCCCCTCATTCACCCCTCAATCAGGAATTCTCTTTAGCGAGTCAAACAACCAGCATCTCTCTCATTCCTGAGGGAGTGGTGAATGATGTAGCAGAGCCTAGTTCACTGGGCTGAAGAGGAAGCCGGCCCTTTCTCTGTTGGAGGCACAGATAAGATAGAAGAAAATTAATATGCATACAAGGTGAGTCAACTTTACAAACATACTGTGATACTTTTCAGGCATGGGTAATCCCAATATTGGGACAGTTGTACCACTGTGTGATAGCAGTTTTCAAAGATATGCTTTGTCAGGATGGGTTAGTTTAACTGACAGGTTATTAAATGGTAATAACAGCTGATATATATTAATGACTTATGTCCTGTTATGTCTTGATGACTTGAGGATAAGGAAACAGCCAGGCTTGTCTTTCAGATTTGTTGCCCGTCTTCTTACAAATACAGTTTAAATTAATTACCCTCATGCACAAAGCTATGCACAATGCTTCACCAATCCTCTTCAATGACCTACTCAAGTCTATCAGACTAAAACCCAACCCCCAAAGCTTCAAACATGCTATTAAAATCCATCTCTTTAGGCAGGTCTATCACATTCCCTAACTGCGTGCAAGTTGTTGCATGAGTTGGTTGCACAAACAGTGGGCAGCTCACAGCCCCCATAGACTTGTATTGTGCATAGCGCTGTGCCACCCCCCTGCCGATGTCCACTGGGCCTGTTTACTGCCCATTTTGCACACACATTAGTGTGCATTAGGCCTTAGCATGTTGAATGATCAAGTTCAATTATTAAAAGCCTGAACAGGTATGGCTTGTCTGGAAGAATTGCCATGAGTTGCTTCTTCCTAAAAAACATAAATAACAAAGTTTAAATGTACACACCTCAAAATTTGGACAGATGTGACCCTGGTGGAGATGTTTTACCATAATGGTGCGCACCATAATTAGGTCCAAATACAGAATATCAGCACATATGCCTCATATCAATAGGTAGCATGTGGGTGGAGATGAGGGATTTGGGCTTGCTGTTCTCCCACAGAACCTGAGAACCTTGCAGTCATTGAGCCAAAAATTAACTCCTCTGTACAATCAAGTATTCTACCCACAAACCTCACTAAACTGAAGCAATGTTGACCGTGACAAGTCAGTAAGCAAGGCTATGATGCTCCACAAGGTCCAGCCATCCCACAGGTAACAGCACCACTCTCACCCTGAAACTTGTTGTATCCCCTCAACCCAAAGCTCAGCGCTATATACACTGTAGAGAGGAGCCTAAATACGAGACTGAGGGTGCTGTCACACGTCGCGTTTACCGCATGCGTTTAAAAACGCATTGCAATAGCTGGAGAGTGATTTGCCTAATTAAACAGCTGCTAACACCTGTGTTTACAAAACGCAACTGTTAACGCATTGTTAACGCATGCGTTTGTTAACGCATGCGTCAACATCGCGGTTAACGCATGCGTTTTGTAAACACAAGTGTTAAGAGGTGTTTAATTAGGCAAATCACTCTCCAGCTATTCCAATGCGTTTTTTAACGCATGCGGTAAACGCGACGTTTGACCGCATCCTCAGGGTGATGCCACACGTTGCAGTTACAACTGCATCACAATCAGCTTTATCTTCATTTATAGGCAGCTGTGAAACAGATTAAGGCTACATTCACACAAACGATGTGGTGACCCCTCCCCTCTCCATAGCAATGCATGGCGCACAGTGCCGTAACACAGGGAAAGATAGGACATGTCCTATCTTTTCCCTGTGTATGTAGCGGAACGGTGCCGCATGTGTGCTACACAGTATCGCTCTGTGCGCCCATTGCCGGCCTACGCATCCGTTTTCAGTCCATTTAAAAGCGGTCCAAAAACAGTCCAAGAACACGACGTGTGGCAGCACCCTTACCCTGTTCAGTTCAGCAGATAATTAAGGAAATTAGCACCAGGTGCCAGATCAACACCAATAACTTGCAGGTATCTGAAAGTGTTATGAAATTAGCTTAAAATATCATTTTACTCATGTTAGGATACATTCACAAAGGATTACACAATGACCTGGACATTTAGGAAATTGTGCGTCTTTCCCTAATTTTTGTTCTCTGATATTTGTATATTATCACTAATCTTTCTATATTTATATATTTTGTATTATTGTTTCAAATTTAGACCACGTGGTTGTCTGGAGCATAAAGCAAAATTCCAAAAGGATTCCCTGGCGAGAAGTTTCTTTCTATGACACCTTAAAGTAAACCTACCACTTTAAAATGACCCTTCTGACCCACAAATACCTTAAGCTAGCTCAGAATGAGCTGATGCCGGACCATATTTTCAATTAA